>CM031991.1:5422934-5802987 GCA_018804465.1 Populus tomentosa | reverse complement strand
GTTCACTAATAGTAGTGTTTCTGCGGCAGAATTGAACCTCGAATTAAAACCTCAAACAATAATACCATAATAAGCCCAACTTGATATATGATGCTATCCCACCCCCAATAGACTGAATATGAAGTTTAAATTGATTCTGAGGTGGTTTGCTTATGGTTCACCAAGATTTGTGTTTCTGAGGCAAAAATTGAATGATCCTTCAAATTTCAACTCTTTTCTCTATTTCTTTCTTTGTTTTTTTTTTTTTTTTTAACAAACTGATATGATTAGAGACAGTAACCAAATGAAATGTAATTTTTTTTTTTTTGCCTAGATGACGCAGACTCGAAGAACAAGAAGATGGACGCAAACACTGAAAAACTTAAGGGAATAATACTAAAGAAAAAGAAAAAAAAAGACGAAAATAACAGAATGGTATGACCTTCGGTTTCGGAGCCTAGCTCTGATACCAGCTGATGCGAACCTCGTGATCACGCAACCCACAATCAAGATTGAGATCTGATCCCGGAAAGCCGAAATAGGTCTGATAGGAGCGCGACACAATGGAAACCTGCCCCAAGGCACCAACACTATTGGAATGAGTAGAATGACGCCGCGAAGCCAGTTAATCTTCGATAAGTCAGATTCAGTTCGTTCAAGAACTGAAGAATGCAAGAATCACTCTCACACGTTAAACTGAAAAGTTCGGAACCAAAGCTCCGAAATTTTGGCCTACGTGAGTTTAAATAGTTCTTGAAAAGTTAAACCCTAATGGACCCCTTATGTGGACTTATATGAGGTCCACTCAAAACTGGCCCAGAACCTAAAGTGAAAAGCCCATAACCCGGATCCCAAACAAGCCTTGGACCCTAGCTCAAACCAAAGTCTTAATTAAGCCCAAACATGAAGAAAATAATAAAAATAACTAATATGTCATTAAATACCACCAGCCTTTCTTTCCCTGTGTAGCTAGGATGAATACGGAATCCTTATAAGAAAAGGATTCCGAAACTTAATGAATCACTGCCACACTTGTAGATTATATTGCGGCTCATTAAAGATCCCTTGTGGAACTAGGAAATTCCCAAAAACGAGCTGCCACATCCTTGTAGGAAAAGAATCCTAACCAAATAGGAAGTCCACAAGTCAAATGGAAGTAAATAACAAAATCCGTACGCCTCCGTTGACCAGTATTGCGGATCCTTCACGAACCACGATTGACCTGAATTTATAACCCAAGGTATAGTAAGATATTTTCTGGGGAGTCCACATAAATATTAGCCGATCCAACGGTCGGGTTGAGAATATTATGACTGTTGCCGTAAACCTGGACTGTTGCGCTTTTCACGCCAAAACCGAATCTGACCTACCTGGGTCGTATCACATGGCTGAACCGTATCATCCCTCCCTCTTCAAGAAGATTCGCCCCTCGAATCTTGAATAGCGTTAATGGTGACTTCAGTAGCCTCTTGCTAAGCCTTCGGAATCCCCTTATTGCTAACACCTTTCCCCAACAACACCGTATAGAAGCAGTGACTGACAAGAATGTCAAATAAGCACGCCGTACTAACCACTTGCGTACATGCTTTTGAATGATAACCACAGCGACTCTCCCTCGTCTTTCATCCTTTTGGCGTTGTACCTCTTTTTCCCATGAAGCTTCAAGAAGATCATAGAATAATCTTCTACACTTATCAACTTCTCGTTCTAGAACCCCCAAACCATGGCTTAGTATTTCGCATCGTTGATCTACAATCCTCCTCTGTTCCCTCTCCCTTAGTGAATACATGACACAGATAGGGGGAAAAACAAGAAGACTACGAGAAGAATAGAGTTTTATAACAGGAAGAACGCTGATTTAGATTCGAGATTACGAATCTGACTTTTGTTTGGACCAGAACTTATCGGAAAAAAACAAACAAATGCGAAAAGTGATGAAAATGACTCAAACACAGCCAAATATCAAAATATGATGATAGTGTAATGGCACGAACGAAATAAACAGAAACAAACAAGTTTTGAAAGATAACACCAAACAGACCCGTTTGCGACAAACAAGACCCAATTTAGGAACCTGAAGAAACCGATATCCAAATGACCTCGAATTTAATATGTAGTATTACAATACTATGAAAACTCAAAAGTCAATTTGTAGGTCGTTCTCTTATTTCTAGGTACCCAAACGCCCTGTATGATCAGTTTGCGGCAGAACTGAACCTCCAATTAAAACCTCCAGAAGCCGACATCAAAATAAGCCCAAATTTAATATATGGTGTGCTCTCATACCCAATACACATAATATGAAGTTTCAATTGATTCTAAGCTGGTTTGCTTATGGTTCACTAATAGTAGTGTTTCTGCGGCAGAATTGAACCTCGAATTAAAACCTCAAACAAATAATACCATAATAAGCCCAACTTTGATATATGATGCTATCCCACCCCCAATAGACTGAATATGAAGTTTAAATTGATTCTGAGGTGGTTTGCTTATGGTTCACCAAGATTTGTGTTTCTGAGGCAAAAATTGAATGATCCTTCAAATTTCAACTCTTTTCTCTATTTCTTTCTTTGTTTTTTTTTTTTTTTTTTAACAAACTGATATGATTAGAGACAGTAACCAAATGAAATGTAATTTTTTTTTTTTTTGCCTAGATGACGCAGACTCGAAGAACAAGAAGATGGACGCAAACACTGAAAAACTTAAGGGAATAATACTAAAGAAAGAAAAAAAAAGACGAAAATAACAGAATGGTATGACCTTGTTTCGGAGCCTAGCTCTGATACCAGCTGATGCGAACCTCGTGATCACGCAACCCACAATCAAGATTGAGATCTGATCCCGGAAAGCCGAAATAGGTCTGATAGGAGCGCGACACAATGGAAACCTGCCCCAAGGCACCAACACTATTGGAATGAGTAGAATGACGCCGCGAAGCCAGTTAATCTTCGATAAGTCAGATTCAGTTCGTTCAAGAACTGAAGAATGCAAGAATCACTCTCACACGTTAAAACTGAAAAGTTCGGAACCAAAGCTCCGAAATTTTGGCCTACGTGAGTTTAAATAGTTCTTGAAAAGTTAACCCTAATGGACCCCTTATGTGGACTTATATGAGGTCCACTCAAAACTGGCCCAGAAGCCTAAAGTGAAAAGCCCATAACCCGATCCAAACAAGCCTTGGACCCTAGCTCAAAACAAAGTCTTAATTAAGCCCAAACATGAAAGAAAATAATAAAAATAACTAATATGTCATTAAATACCACCAGCCTTTCTTTCCCTGTGTAGCTAGGATGAATACGGAATCCTTATAAGAAAAGGATTCCGAAACATTAATGAATCACTGCCACACTTGTAGATTATATTGCGGCTCATTAAAGATCCTTGTGGAACTAGGAAATTCCCAAAACGAGCTGCCACATCCTTGTAGGAAAAGAATCCTAACCAAATAGGAAGTCCACAAGTCAAATGGAAGTAAATAACAAAATCCGTACAGCCTCCGTTGACCAGTATTGCGGATCCTTCCCGAACTCCGATTGACCTGAATTTATAACCCAAGGTAGTAAGATATTTCTGGGGAGTCCACATAAAATATTAGCCCGATCCAACGGTCGGGTTGAGAATTATGACTGTTGCCGTAAACCTGGACTGTTGCGCTTTTCACGCCAAAATCCGAATCTGACCTTACCTGGGTCGTATCACATGGCTGAACCGTATCATTCCCTCCCTCTTCAAGAAGATTCGCCCTCGAATCTTGAATAGCGTTAATGGTGACTTCAGTAGCCTCTTGCTTAAGCCTTCGGAATCCCCTTATTGCTAACACCTTTCCCCAACAACACCGTATAGAAGCAGTGACTGACAAGAATGTCAAATAAGCACGCCGTACTAACCACTTGCGTACATGCTTTTGAATGATAACCACAGCGACTCTCCCTCGTCTTTCATCCTTTTGGCGTTGTACCTCTTTTTCCCATGAAGCTTCAAGAAGATCATAGAATAATCTTCTACACTTATCAACTTCTCGTTCTAGAACCCCCAAACCATGGCTTAGTATTTCGCATCGTTGATCTACAATCCTCCTCTGTTCCCTCTCCCTTAGTGAATACATGACACAGATAGGGGGAAAAAACAAGAAGACTACGAGAAGAATAGAGTTTTATAACAGGAAGAACGCTGATTTAGATTCGAGATTACGAATCTGACTTTTGTTTGGACCAGAACTTATCGGAAAAAAACAAACAAATGCGAAAAGTGATGAAAATGACTCAAACAACAGCCAAATATCAAAATATGATGATAGTGTAATGGCACGAACGAAATAAACAGAAACAAACAAGTTTTGAAAGATAACACCAAACAGACCCGTTGCGACAAAACAAGACCCAATTTAGGAACCTGAAGAAACCGATATCCAAATGACCTCGAATTTAATATGTAGTATTACAATACTATGAAAACTCCAAAAGTCAATTTGTAGGTCGTTCTCTTATTTCTAGGTACCCAAACGCCCTGTATGATCAGTTTGCGGCAGAACTGAACCTCCAATTAAAACCTCCAGAAGCCGACATCAAAATAAGCCCAAATTTAATATATGGTGTGCTCTCATACCCAATACACATAATATGAAGTTTCAATTGATTCTAAGCTGGTTTGCTTATGGTTCACTAATAGTAGTGTTTCTGCGGCAGAATTGAACCTCGAATTAAAACCTCAAACAAATAATACCATAATAAGCCCAACTTTGATATATGATGCTATCCCACCCCCAATAGACTGAATATGAAGTTTAAATTGATTCTGAGGTGGTTTGCTTATGGTTCACCAAGATTTGTGTTTCTGAGGCAAAAATTGAATGATCCTTCAAATTTCAACTCTTTTCTCTATTTCTTTCTTTGTTTTTTTTTTTTTTTAACAAACTGATATGATTAGAGACAGTAACCAAATGAAATGTAATTTTTTTTTTTTTTTGCCTAGATGACGCAGACTCGAAGAACAAGAAGATGGACGCAAACACTGAAAAACTTAAGGGAATAATACTAAAGAAAGAAAAAAAAAGACGAAAATAACAGAATGGTATGACCTTGTTTCGGAGCCTAGCTCTGATACCAGCTGATGCGAACCTCGTGATCACGCAACCCACAATCAAGATTGAGATCTGATCCCGGAAAGCCGAAATAGGTCTGATAGGAGCGCGACACAATGGAAACCTGCCCCAAGGCACCAACACTATTGGAATGAGTAGAATGACGCCGCGAAGCCAGTTAATCTTCGATAAGTCAGATTCAGTTCGTTCAAGAACTGAAGAATGCAAGAATCACTCTCACACGTTAAAACTGAAAAGTTCAGAACCAAAGCTCCGAAATTTTGGCCTACGTGAGTTTAAATAGTTCTTGAAAAGTTAACCCTAATGGACCCCTTATGTGGACTTATATGAGGTCCACTCAAAACTGGCCCAGAAGCCTAAAGTGAAAAGCCCATAACCCGATCCAAACAAGCCTTGGACCCTAGCTCAAAACAAAGTCTTAATTAAGCCCAAACATGAAAGAAAATAATAAAAATAACTAATATGTCATTAAATACCACCAGCCTTTCTTTCCCTGTGTAGCTAGGATGAATACGGAATCCTTATAAGAAAAGGATTCCGAAACATTAATGAATCACTGCCACACTTGTAGATTATATTGCGGCTCATTAAAGATCCTTGTGGAACTAGGAAATTCCCAAAACGAGCTGCCACATCCTTGTAGGAAAAGAATCCTAACCAAATAGGAAGTCCACAAGTCAAATGGAAGTAAATAACAAAATCCGTACAGCCTCCGTTGACCAGTATTGCGGATCCTTCCCGAACCCCGATTGACCTGAATTTATAACCCAAGGTAGTAAGATATTTCTGGGGAGTCCACATAAAATATTAGCCCGATCCAACGGTCGGGTTGAGAATTATGACTGTTGCCGTAAACCTGGACTGTTGCGCTTTTCACGCCAAAATCCGAATCTGACCTTACCTGGGTCGTATCACATGGCTGAACCGTATCATTCCCTCCCTCTTCAAGAAGATTCGCCCTCGAATCTTGAATAGCGTTAATGGTGACTTCAGTAGCCTCTTGCTTAAGCCTTCGGAATCCCCTTATTGCTAACACCTTTCTCCAACAACACCGTATAGAAGCAGTGACTGACAAGAATGTCAAATAAGCACGCCGTACTAACCACTTGCGTACATGCTTTTGAATGATAACCACAGCGACTCTCCCTCGTCTTTCATCCTTTTGGCGTTGTACCTCTTTTTCCCATGAAGCTTCAAGAAGATCATAGAATAATCTTCTACACTTATCAACTTCTCGTTCTAGAACCCCCAAACCATGGCTTAGTATTTCGCATCGTTGATCTACAATCCTCCTCTGTTCCCTCTCCCTTAGTGAATACATGACACAGATAGGGGGAAAAAACAAGAAGACTACGAGAAGAATAGAGTTTTATAACAGGAAGAACGCTGATTTAGATTCGAGATTACGAATCTGACTTTTGTTTGGACCAGAACTTATCGGAAAAAAACAAACAAATGCGAAAAGTGATGAAAATGACTCAAACAACAGCCAAATATCAAAATATGATGATAGTGTAATGGCACGAACGAAATAAACAGAAACAAACAAGTTTTGAAAGATAACACCAAACAGACCCGTTGCGACAAAACAAGACCCAATTTAGGAACCTGAAGAAACCGATATCCAAATGACCTCGAATTTAATATGTAGTATTACAATACTATGAAAACTCCAAAAGTCAATTTGTAGGTCGTTCTCTTATTTCTAGGTACCCAAACGCCTTGTATGATCAGTTTGCGGCAGAACTGAACCTCCAATTAAAACCTCCAGAAGCCGACATCAAAATAAGCCCAAATTTAATATATGGTGTGCTCTCATACCCAATACACATAATATGAAGTTTCAATTGATTCTAAGCTGGTTTGCTTATGGTTCACTAATAGTAGTGTTTCTGCGGCAGAATTGAACCTCGAATTAAAACCTCAAACAAATAATACCATAATAAGCCCAACTTTGATATATGATGCTATCCCACCCCCAATAGACTGAATATGAAGTTTAAATTGATTCTGAGGTGGTTTGCTTATGGTTCACCAAGATTTGTGTTTCTGAGGCAAAAATTGAATGATCCTTCAAATTTCAACTCTTTTCTCTATTTCTTTCTTTGTTTTTTTTTTTTTTTAACAAACTGATATGATTAGAGACAGTAACCAAATGAAATGTAATTTATTTATTTTTTTGCCTAGATGACGCAGACTCGAAGAACAAGAAGATGGACGCAAACACTGAAAAACTTAAGGGAATAATACTAAAGAAAGAAAAAAAAAGACGAAAATAACAGAATGGTATGACCTTGTTTCGGAGCCTAGCTCTGATACCAGCTGATGCGAACCTCGTGATCACGCAACCCACAATCAAGATTGAGATCTGATCCCGGAAAGCCGAAATAGGTCTGATAGGAGCGCGACACAATGGAAACCTACCCCAAGGCACCAACACTATTGGAATGAGTAGAATGACGCCGCGAAGCCAGTTAATCTTCGATAAGTCAGATTCAGTTCGTTCAAGAACTGAAGAATGCAAGAATCACTCTCACACGTTAAAACTGAAAAGTTCGGAACCAAAGCTCCGAAATTTTGGCCTACGTGAGTTTAAATAGTTCTTGAAAAGTTAACCCTAATGGACCCCTTATGTGGACTTATATGAGGTCCACTCAAAACTGGCCCAGAAGCCTAAAGTGAAAAGCCCATAACCCGATCCAAACAAGCCTTGGACCCTAGCTCAAAACAAAGTCTTAATTAAGCCCAAACATGAAAGAAAATAATAAAAATAACTAATATGTCATTAAATACCACCAGCCTTTCTTTCCCTGTGTAGCTAGGATGAATACGGAATCCTTATAAGAAAAGGATTCCGAAACATTAATGAATCACTGCCACACTTGTAGTGTAACGGCCCGGATTTTTCTACATTCTTTTTCGCAATATATTGGAAAAATTTGAGGTAAATTTTTTTTATATATATATATACAGGTTCCACCAAAATTTTGGCAGAGTCTCCCCTGTACCGGTAGGTCCCAAGTTATCGACATATACCCTTTTTACACTTATAAGAACTCAAAATTACGACCCAATCATCCTGGGCCTCAACCCAACTCATTCTCATCAACACAACACATCTTATTCAATAACATCATATAATGCAATTCAAATAAAAGATTCAATTTCAACTGTAAACATGCATGGTCAAAAAGGTACTAAGAGTTTCAACCATTAGATTAAAGACATACATTCAAATTTACGGATTTATATTACATCTCAAGTGTTAGGAGATAAGTCTTTTAATTTACAATTAATTTACATGGTCAAAAGCAAAAGATAACTAAACTAGTATTACCCTTGACGCAACCCTGGTGGACCTGATAATAGAAATTAACATGTACACATAAATATAAAATATAGTAACAAGCAATAACAATGGCAGACAATAATCTCTACGGCATTTCTTTTTATATATAAAATTAGGCATAAACCTCTTTTACAACATATATTTTCCATTTATTACCAATACCCATCTAATATCCTATCTCATTTGCCAAGAATAATTCCATCTTAGAAATCTCAACACAACTCAACGGTTTGCGAACACCATCTCCTTATAAATCAATTTTCACTTGATACCAAGATATTCCTATCTTGATATCATTAGCTTATCTCATTCTTTTAGAATAATTAATCAATATTTTTTTTTCCTTTTCTAAATCTGTTGCTAGAAGGTAATCGCTGAAACTAATAAATCTCATTAATATCATTAGTCTTCTAATATTGGGTGAACTAATCAATTTAAAATATACCAGCACCGATGAAACCTCTTCGATACCATTAGCAATCCAAACCTGGTAGCTAATCCATGCCATTTGATTCTCCCATTCATATCGAATCCCTTTCCTTTTCTTATTAACCTCATATGCATTGTAACCACGGTTGCCAAGTATCATTTACACACAATCTTAGTTATCGACACCACGGTCACTAAGCATCCTTCACATAACTTTGGTCACCCTCATTACAGTGCCAAGTATCAATTTATGCCCTTAGCCACCATCATTATGATGTTAATGATGGTAATTAATTATCTATCAATTCTCCTCCAATCTCCAAATCATTCTGTCTACCCAATAACCACATTAATTAGTTTACTCAAAATCTTAGTCATATATTAATTATTTTACTCATAACATATAGAATTTACTACTTCTAACTTCAATCAATTAATTCCCATAATCTTTTCAAAACTTAACTATCTGGCTAACTCATCTCAATTGCCAATAATTCTGGTAATTTCATATAATTACCCATATAATTGGTTAACCTTCCTTGGTTACCAATACATCTAGTAATTCCATACGAATTACCCAGCCTCCAGTTATACATTCAGTACATTGATTCATACAAAATACATTATGATTTAGAATGCATCTACATGATTCCTTGCAAAAGTAGGTTCTCGTGTATCGGGTTTCCTAGACATCTCGTTGGTGTGATGTCCCTGCAGTAGTACAAAACATTTAAGAGAATGCAAATACTTAAGAATACTAATAATGGTAACTAACGGTCTGACAGTTAAATGAAGCAGTAACATTTACAATATCGTCATGTACTTGGTATAAACAGCTAGTAGTACATATAGATGCACCAATTTTATTTTATTTATTTTGCAATCAACCATAATCTTAAACCCGGCTATCCTCTTAAGGCATTATTTGCTGAGGTTAATCATTCACTCACCCCGATCATTCACTTCGGATGCCATTAGCCAAGCTAATCAATCGTTCATCCCGGTCATCCTTTCGAATGCCATTAGCCGAAGCTAATCAATCGTTCGTCTCGGCCATCCTTTCGGATGCCATTAGCCAAAGCTAATCAATCGTTCATCCCGGTCATCCTTTCGGATGCCATTAGCCGAAGCTAATCAATCGTTCGTCCCGGCCATCCTTTCGGATGCCATTAGCCGAAGCTAATCAATCGTTCGTCCTGGTTAGCCAAAGCTAATCATTCATTTGTCCTGGTCATCCATCTGGATGCCATTAGCCGAAGCTAATCAATCCTTCATCCCGGCCATCCATTCGGATGCCATTAGCCGAAGCTAATCAACCTTTAGTCAACATTTAAGCGTTCGACAATCTAATATCAGTTCTAACAATACGGTAATAATCATATTAAAGTATTTCAATATTCAACGTATGAAAAAAAAGAAAGGTGCAAGTCACCTACCTAGAAGAGGTGCACGTGCTGCCATTCCATGCAATTGTCCAATCCCCACAGCTTTCCCTGTATCACCAGGGATTCAATTTTTATCAACAATACAACCAACATCACATCTTCATTTAATTCTCATTCAACTAGTATTCTCAAACCAATCATAAGGAATTTTCTTTAAGATCTCATACTCTTACTCATTTTCATGTTTATATTCATTCTTATTATTTTGTTATCAAAACCATCACTCAACAGCAAATTCCAAGCAAAGATTGAAAATTGTCTGATTCCAATCAATTTAGCTTAACCAACCCAGAACACTATCTAGTGTCTTAATCCTAACTAAAGCTGTAAAAACTCAGTTTTGGGTGTGATGTATCTCTATGAAAGGCTAAAACATGGAGATACAACTTTTATGAAGAAACCAACTCCAAATTATTTTTGTTTTAAGGCTCAAAATCAACAATCATAATAGCCCCTCCTTTATAGCTAAGATTTTGGGCAGCGAGGATTTTCATTTCTTGGGAATCCTTTTCAACTTCCAACTTATTTTTATTGCAAAAACAACATCATCCAAGGTCATTTGGCATCATTAAATCACAAATTCAAACCAAATTCTAAAGCAAAACATTCAAACAATTTCCCTACCTTTACAATATAGCAAAGATTAGACCAAAAATAAGGAAACTCATTCCTTTTGGGATTTCTCCTAATATTATTATTAATACAACAAAATGATGAACTATTCATTTTCTTTCACTCTCTCCTCGTGCGATTAAACATATGCGGCAAACCTTAACAATTAATATTCTTAGATCATTATCATAACAACAATTTCACCCTACTAGTTGGAATCCATGACAATCTTCATTAACTAATCAATTTGCCAAAAATACTTATGGCTAGTTTTAAATATGTTTTATGTTCCATATTTCTTTCATTTTAATTTCTTCATGGTTCCACCCCATTTATATCCACACAACCAACAAGTTAGCTTTGTATTCAATCAACATGTTCATATAGCGATATTCCTTACTATTCTTACATAGTAATCATACTTCACCTCATATAAAGAATACACAATTAATCTGTAATAATATTAATAACAAGAATATATTTTACCATTACATCTTCCATAAAACCTACACCCACACAATTCTAATTTCATCAAAACATGTATTTAATCAAGCTTGCTACATTTTGCCAAAACTAGTAATAGATTCAAAAGGCAATAAGTCATCAAATTCTGATTATTGCTCTAAACCCAACGGTCAGACCACATATCATAGAATTGTGCATACTATATCTCAACATCATAATGATCCAACGGTTAGATCTCCCTAGATCTGCATAAAACCGAGCTTACCTAAAACTGGACGAGCTACTGTTCAACATGCACGAAACCTTGCCGGAGGAGGAGTTTCCGATCTCCACCGTTCAGAATGCATTACACATCTAGGCGCACCACATATCCAAAACTGAGCATGATCCAACGGTTTAAAAGAGAGCAATCGGCCGGCGACCAAACTGCCCTGCTGGTGCATTTCCTTTTTGTTTTTCAGGGACGTTCCGATGAGGATTTCTGTCAAATGAAGTGTGTTCCTTCCACTCCCTCCGGTCAGTTAGTCGATAAGTGTAATAACAACAACATATCCAAACCTTAGCTTGATCCAACGGTGGAAGAGAGAGAAATCAGCCGGCGACCAAACTGCCCTGCAGGTGCATTTCCTTTTTGTTTTTCAGGAAAGTTCTGATGATGATTTCTGTCAAATGGGGTGTTGTCCTTTCAATCCCTCCGGTCAGTTCGTAGATATGTGTCCTGAGAACAACATATCCAAAAAGTAGCTTGATCCAACGGTGGAAGAGAGAGAAATCAGCCGGCGACCAAACTGCCCTGCAGGTGCATTTCCTTTTTGTTTTTCAGGAAAGTTCCGATGATGATTTCTGTCAAATGGGGTGTTTGCCTTTCAATCCCGCCGGTCAGTTCGTAGATACATGTCATAAGAACAACATATCCAAAACTGAGATGGATCCAACGGTGGAATCCTGAGATATGATCACCGGAGTATTATTGGTTTTACTCCAAAATCTGCAGCTCTCTCTCTCTATCCGTTTTTCACTCTCTTTTTTTTCTTTTCTTTTCTCTTTTTTTTTTTTTTTAACTGGTGGCCTTTGCAGTTTTATAGGCACTTTTTTCATAATTACAATTTTATTCCTCGTTCATGACTTTATGTATTTTATTTTATTTTTCATGTAAACTATCTGGTTTATTTCTGCTTAAATCGTTAGTCTTTACCAAACTCCGATTGGGATGAGATATTCAACCAAGGTAGGAAAACATATTAATAGACTTCATGCAAAATTTCATCTCGATCCTATCATTAGATTGAGAATTCTGCTTCCTAATATAAACTTGTTCAGTTCATGACTTTTCATAAACAATCTAGATTTTTTTCTTGTTCAATCTTCACAAACAAAAATCATATCAATTATCCTTCTAAACTTTTACGGTCATTTTATTATTTTGAAATGTATTCATTTTAGAATTTTCACCTTTATTTATTTATCGGCTTATTACCATTTCAAAATAACATCACTGATTTTTAATCAGTGCTTGCACCTTCAGTCCTATCCTTTTTCATTGCACTATTATTTATTATAATGCATTCTTTATTACCTTACTTATTTCCTAAAAATATTTTGTTATTTTTCTCATTATTTTATCCATCAAAACACGTTACTAGTTTCTCTGTCCTTATGAATTCTAAACCAAAATTCATTTTGTAGAGGTCATCTCTTTCATTACATATCATTATTTATCTATTATTTCAAATCTTGGTTTTTCATCACTCATTGAAATATTACCACTTTCAGCCTTACGTTTACATGAGGGTTTACACATCTACATATTTAAATTATAAATTTCCAGGGTTTCACATGTAGATTATATTGCGGCTCATTAAAGATCCTTGTGGAACTAGGAAATTCCCAAAACGAGCTGCCACATCCTTGTAGGAAAAGAATCCTAACCAAATAGGAAGTCCACAAGTCAAATGGAAGTAAATAACAAAATCCGTACAGCCTCCGTTGACCAGTATTGCGGATCCTTCCCGAACTCCGATTGACCTGAATTTATAACCCAAGGTAGTAAGATATTTCTGGGGAGTCCACATAAAATATTAGCCCGATCCAACGGTCGGGTTGAGAATTATGACTGTTGCCGTAAACCTGGACTGTTGCGCTTTTCACGCCAAAATCCGAATCTGACCTTACCTGGGTCGTATCACAGGGCTGAACCGTATCATTCCCTCCCTCTTCAAGAAGATTCGCCCTCGAATCTTGAATAGCGTTAATGGTGACTTCAGTAGCCTCTTGCTTAAGCCTTCGGAATCCCCTTATTGCTAACACCTTTCTCCAACAACACCGTATAGAAGCAGTGACTGACAAGAATTTCAAATAAGCACGCCGTACTAACCACTTGCGTACATGCTTTTGAATGATAACCACAGCGACTCTCCCTCGTCTTTCATCCTTTTGGCGTTGTACCTCTTTTTCCCATGAAGCTTCAAGAAGATCATAGAATAATCTTCTACACTTATCAACTTCTCGTTCTAGAACCCCCAAACCATGGCTTAGTATTTCGCATCGTTGATCTACAATCCTCCTCTGTTCCCTCTCCTTTAGTGAATACATGACACAGATAGGGGGAAAAAACAAGAAGACTACGAGAAGAATAGAGTTTTATAACAGGAAGAACGCTGATTTAGATTCGAGATTACGAATCTGACTTTTGTTTGGACCAGAACTTATCGGAAAAAAACAAACAAATGCGAAAAGTGATGAAAATGACTCAAACAACAGCCAAATATCAAAATATGATGATAGTGTAATGGCACGAACGAAATAAACAGAAACAAACAAGTTTTGAAAGATAACACCAAACAGACCCGTTGCGACAAAACAAGACCCAATTTAGGAACCTGAAGAAACCGATATCCAAATGACCTCGAATTTAATATGTAGTATTACAATACAGTGAAAACTCCAAAAATCAATTTGTAGGTCGTTCTCTTATTTCTAGGTACCCAAACGCCTTGTATGATCAGTTTGCGGCAGAACTGAACCTCCAACTAAAACCTCCAGAAGCCGACATCAAAATAAGCCCAAATTTAATATATGGTGTGCTCTCATACCCAATACACATAATATGAAGTTTCAATTGATTCTAAGCTGGTTTGCTTATGGTTCTCTAATAGTAGTGTTTCTACGGCAGAATTGAACCTCGAATTAAAACCTCAAACAAATAATACCATAATAAGCCCAACTTTGATATATGATGCTATCCCACCCCCAATAGACTGAATATGAAGTTTAAATTGATTCTGAGATGGTTTGCTTATGGTTCACCAAGATTTGTTGTGTTTCTGAGGCAAAAATTGAATGATCCTTCAAATTTCAACTAATCACTCTTTTCTCTATTTCTTTCTTTGTTTTTTTTTCTTTAACAAACTGATATGATTAGAGACAGTAACCAAATGAAATGTAATTTTTTTTTTTTGCCTAGATGACGCAGACTCGAAGAACAAGAAGATGGACGCAAACACTGAAAAACTTAAGGGAATAATACTAAAGAAAGAAAAAAAAGACGAAAATAACAGAATGGTATGACCTTGTTTCGGAGCCTAGCTCTGATACCAGCTGATGCGAACCTCGTGATCACGCAACCCACAATCAAGATTGAGATCTGATCCCGGAAAGCCGAAATAGGTCTGATAGGAGCGCGACACAATGGAAACCTGCCCCAAGGCACCAACACTATTGGAATGAGTAGAATGACGCCGCGAAGCCAGTTAATCTTCGATAAGTCAGATTCAGTTCGTTCAAGAACTGAAGAATGCAAGAATCACTCTCACGCGTTAAAACTGAAAAGTTCGGAATAATAATCACCAAAGCTCCGAAATTTTGGCCTACGTGAGTTTAAATAGTTCTTGAAAAGTTAACCCTAATGGACCCCTTATGTGGACTTATATGAGGTCCACTCAAAACTGGCCCAGAAGCCTAAAGTGAAAAGCCCGTAACCCGATCCAAACAAGCCTTGGACCCTAGCTCAAAACAAAGTCTTAATTAAGCCCAAACATGAAAGAAAATAATAAAAATAACTAATATGTCATTAAATACCACCAGCCTTTCTTTCCCTGTGTAGCTAGGATGAATACGGAATCCTTATAAGAAAAGGATTCCGAAACATTAATGAATCACTGCCACACTTGTAGATTATATTGCGGCTCATTAAAGATCCTTGTGGAACTAGGAAATTCCCAAAACGAGCTGCCACATCCTTGTAGGAAAAGAATCCTAACCAAATAGGAAGTCCACAAGTCAAATGGAAGTAAATAACAAAATCCGTACAGCCTCCGTTGACCAGTATTGCGGATCCTTCCCGAACTCCGATTGACCTGAATTTATAACCCAAGGTAGTAAGATATTTCTGGGGAGTCCACATAAAATATTAGCCCGATCCAACGGTCGGGTTGAGAATTATGACTGTTGCCGTAAACCTGGACTGTTGCGCTTTTCACGCCAAAATCCAAATCTGACCTTACCTGGGTCGTATCACAGGGCTGAACCGTATCATTCCCTCCCTCTTCAAGAAGATTCGCCCTCGAATCTTGAATAGCGTTAATGGTGACTTCAGTAGCCTCTTGCTTAAGCCTTCGGAATCCCCTTATTGCTAACACCTTTCTCCAACAACACCGTATAGAAGCAGTGACTGACAAGAATTTCAAATAAGCACGCCGTACTAACCACTTGCGTACATGCTTTTGAATGATAACCACAGCGACTCTCCCTCGTCTTTCATCCTTTTGGCGTTGTACCTCTTTTTCCCATGAAGCTTCAAGAAGATCATAGAATAATCTTCTACACTTATCAACTTCTCGTTCTAGAACCCCCAAACCATGGCTTAGTATTTCGCATCGTTGATCTACAATCCTCCTCTGTTCCCTCTCCCTTAGTGAATACATGACACAGATAGGGGGAAAAAACAAGAAGACTACGAGAAGAATAGAGTTTTATAACAGGAAGAACGCTGATTTAGATTCGAGATTACGAATCTGACTTTTGTTTGGACCAGAACTTATCGGAAAAAAACAAACAAATGCGAAAAGTGATGAAAATGACTCAAACAACAGCCAAATATCAAAATATGATGATAGTGTAATGGCACGAACGAAATAAACAGAAACAAACAAGTTTTGAAAGATAACACCAAACAGACCCGTTACGACAAAACAAGACCCAATTTAGGAACCTGAAGAAACCGATATCCAAATGACCTCGAATTTAATATGCAGTATTACAATACTATGAAAACTCCAAAAATCAATTTGTAGGTCGTTCTCTTATTTCTAGGTACCCAAACGCCTTGTATGATCAGTTTGCGGCAGAACTGAACGTCCAATTAAAACCTCCAGAAGCAGACATCAAAATAAGCCCAAATTTAATATATGGTGTGCTCTCATACCCAATACACATAATATGAAGTTTCAATTGATTCTAAGCTGGTTTGCTTATGGTTCACTAATAGTAGTGTTTCTGCGGCAGAATTGAACCTCGAATTAAAACCTCAAACAAATAATACCATAATAAGCCCAACTTTGATATATGATGCTATCCCACCCCCAATAGACTGAATATGAAGTTTAAATTGATTCTGAGGTGGTTTGCTTATGGTTCACCAAGATTTGTGTTTCTGAGGCAAAAATTGAATGATCCTTCAAATTTCAACTCTTTTCTCTATTTCTTTCTTTGTTTTTTTTTTTTTTAACAAACTGATATGATTAGAGACAGTAACCAAATGAAATGTAATTTTTTTTTTTTGCCTAGATGACGCAGACTCGAAGAACAAGAAGATGGACGCAAACACTGAAAAACTTAAGGGAATAATACTAAAGAAAGAAAAAAAAGACGAAAATAACAGAATGATATGACCTTGTTTCGGAGCCTAGCTCTGATACCAGCCGATGCGAACCTCGTGATCACGTGGTCACGCAACCCACAATCAAGATTGAGATCTGATCCCGGAAAGCCGAAATAGGTCTGATAGGAGCGCGACACAATGGAAACCTGCCCCAAGGCACCAACACTATTGGAATGAGTAGAATGACGCCGCGAAGCCAGTTAATCTTCGATAAGTCAGATTCAGTTCGTTCAAGAACTGAAGAATGCAAGAATCACTCTCACACGTTAAAACTGAAAAGTTCGGAATAATAATCACCAAAGCTCCGAAATTTTGGCCTACGTGAGTTTAAATAGTTCTTGAAAAGTTAACCCTAATGGACCCCTTATGTGGACTTATATGAGGTCCACTCAAAACTGGCCCAGAAGCCTAAAGTGAAAAGCCCATAACCCGATCCAAACAAGCCTTGGACCCTAGCTCAAAACAAAGTCTTAATTAAGCCCAAACATGAAAGAAAATAATAAAAATAACTAATATGTCATTAAATACCACCAGCCTTTCTTTCCCTGTGTAGCTAGGATGAATACGGAATCCTTATAAGAAAAGGATTCCGAAACATTAATGAATCACTGCCACACTTGTAGATTATATTGCGGCTCATTAAAGATCCTTGTGGAACTAGGAAATTCCCAAAACGAGCTGCCACATCCTTGTAGGAAAAGAATCCTAACCAAATAGGAAGTCCACAAGTCAAATGGAAGTAAATAACAAAATCCGTACAGCCTCCGTTGACCAGTATTGCGGATCCTTCCCGAACTCCGATTGACCTAAATTTATAACCCAAGGTAGTAAGATATTTCTGGGGAGTCCACATAAAATATTAGCCCGATCCAACGGTCGGGTTGAGAATTATGACTGTTGCCGTAAACCTGGACTGTTGCGCTTTTCACGCCAAAATCCAAATCTGACCTTACCTGGGTCGTATCACAGGGCTGAACCGTATCATTCCCTCCCTCTTCAAGAAGATTCGCCCTCGAATCTTGAATAGCGTTAATGGTGACTTCAGTAGCCTCTTGCTTAAGCCTTCGGAATCCCCTTATTGCTAACACCTTTCTCCAACAACACCGTATAGAAGCAGTGACTGACAAGAATTTCAAATAAGCACGCCGTACTAACCACTTGCGTACATGCTTTTGAATGATAACCACAGCAACTCTCCCTCGTCTTTCATCCTTTTGGCGTTGTACCTCTTTTTCCCATGAAGCTTAAAGAAGATCATAGAATAATCTTCTACACTTATCAACTTCTCGTTCTAGAACCCCCAAATCATGGCTTAGTATTTCGCATCGTTGATCTACAATCCTCCTCTGTTCCCTCTCCCTTAGTGAATACATGACACAGATAGGGGGAAAAAACAAGAAGGCTACGAGAAGAATAGAGTTTTATAACAGGAAGAACGCTGATTTAGATTCGAGATTACGAATCTGACTTTTGTTTGGACCAGAACTTATCGGAAAAAAACAAACAAATGCGAAAAGTGATGAAAATGACTCAAACAACAGCCAAATATCAAAATATGATGATAGTGTAATGGCACGAACGAAATAAACAGAAACAAACAAGTTTTGAAAGATAACACCAAACAGACCCGTTACGACAAAACAAGACCCAATTTAGGAACCTGAAGAAACCGATATCCAAATGACCTCGAATTTAATATGCAGTATTACAATACTATGGAAACTCCAAAAATCAATTTGTAGGTCGTTCTCTTATTTCTAGGTACCCAAACGCCTTGTATGATCAGTTTGCGGCAGAACTGAACCTCCAATTAAAACCTCCAGAAGCCGACATCAAAATAAGCCCAAATTTAATATATGGTGTGCTCTCATACCCAATACACATAATATGAAGTTTCAATTGATTCTAAGCTGGTTTGCTTATGGTTCACTAATAGTAGTGTTTCTGCGGCAGAATTGAACCTCGAATTAAAACCTCAAACAAATAATACCATAATAAGCCCAACTTTGATATATGATGCTATCCCACCCCCAATAGACTGAATATGAAGTTTAAATTGATTCTGAGGCGGTTTGCTTATGGTTCACCAAGATTTGTGTTTCTGAGGCAAAAATTGAATGATCCTTCAAATTTCAACTAATCACTCTTTTCTCTATTTCTTTCTTTGTTTTTTTTTTTTTTAACAAACTGATTTGATTAGAGACAGTAAACAAATGAAATATAATTTTTTTTTTTTTTGCTTAGATGACGCAGACTCGAAGAACAAGAAGATGGACGCAAACACTGAAAAACTTAAGGGAATAATACTAAAGAAAGAAAAAAAAGACGAAAATAACAGAATGATATGACCTTGTTTCGGAGCCTAGCTCTGATACCAGCCGATGCGAACCTCGTGATCACGTGGTCACGCAACCCACAATCAAGATTGAGATCTGATCCCGGAAAGCCGAAATAGGTCTGATAGGAGTGCGACACAATGGAAACCTGCCTCATGGCACCAACACTATTGGAATGAGTAGAATGACGCCACGAAGCCAGTTAATCTTCGATAAGTCAGATTCAGTTCGTTCAAGAACTGAAGAATGCAAGAATCACTCTCACACATAAGGTCTTCCAAAAGTAGCTAAGGAACTTAACATCATGATCTAATACTATACTCTTAGGAATGCTATGCAAATGTACAATCTCCCTAAAGAACAAGTCTGTGATATGAGTTGCATCATCTGTTTTACATTCAATGCGTCTTTCAATGTCTTTGTCTTGGACCGAGTCATTGGTTCATTTGGAACATGTAATGGGTCCTTGCTGGTGTTTTTGGGCTGGTCCGCATCATCTTATTAATGAAAAGGGTTCTGGAACATTAATGAATCTTTGCCACTTGAAAATTATGTTGCAACCTATTAAAGGTCCTTGTGGAACTAGGAAATTCCCAAAACAAGCTCCTATATCTTCGTAGAAAAAAAGATCATTGCCAAATAAGAAGTCCACAAGTCAAAAGGAAGTAAATAAAAAAATTCATACAACTTGTTCTGACCTATATCATAAGTCCTTCTCGAACGCTGATTCACCTAAAAGTTTAGCCCATTATAGACATATACCTCTAAAATCTCCTAGTAAAGTTTCAGATCAATCCAACAATTTTGCTTGGATTAATGATCAATAACATAAAACTAGATGGTAGGAAATTTTATGTCAAAATACAAATCTGATCTTGCTTGGATCATATCATTCCCTCTCTCTGTAAGATGATTCATCCTTAAATCACCAATAGATTTAATGGACAATTCATTAGCCTTTAATTGAATCTTTTAGAGTTTTTTTCTTGAACGCACTTGCTTGCAACAACATTGTATGAATGTGGTAGCCAATAATAATTTCAAATAAGCACATCTTGTCATTCACTGGCGTATATATTTTTGAATGATAACCATTGCCGACCTCTTTTATTTTTCATCCTTTTGGCGTTGAACTAAAGCTCTCCATTCTTCATGTTCTTTATTTATTTCTTTATAAACCTTTTTAAGTCATTTAGCCTCACACTCTTTATCTAACCTTATAGAACCATTATGATCATAAATATTTGAAACTCGTAACCTTCGTTTCTCTTCCTTACTTATATTGAATTTCCTCCAATCAGCCCCACTAATTTGCCGAATCCATATCATCCATCAACTTCTTTACCTCCAAAATAACTACGATAATCAAAAATCCAATCCAACCTTTTCTCTCCCTCCAAATACACCTCGGGATCATTTTTACCTTGAAAGTTAGGAATTGTCAGTTTAATGGCAAGTCCCCATCTATATCTTCATAACTCCACTTGCTATGAAAATTCACATTCCTCCTAGCCTTATTCAGTCCAAACTTAATTTCTTGGCCAACAAATGCAAAATCATAGTTATTTTCACCTGCATCTTTGTTTCATCAACAAACTCTTCAAAATCAAATTTGACATTTCGTACAGCCCTACAAATTGCTATATTTCCTCGTGACCAACCCAACTTTTATGTTGCTTAATGAAATTCACCTCATCTTTCATATCCTTGTATGTCCTAGATAAGAGCTCAAGTTGTTGGCCTTTAGCTTATAATTGGAAAGCGATGCTATCATTTTGTGTTATTGATTCATTGTTTTTAGACATTCTTTGCATCAATAAAATTTGGTTAGTAGTACGAAATATATCCTCAAACAAAAATCAAAGTTTTTCACTCTAATAAGCTCACTACGTCTTTTCCTCACAACTTGCTTTCTTTTGGTTCTTTAGGAAATTAAATCGACAAATCAAAGTTAGTAGCCATCACAGTGCAATTCAATTATAATTTTTAGACTCAAGAATCAATAAATATATTGAAAACAAAGCAAAACAAAACTATGATTACAATTTCATCATTAGCAATAGAAATTTCATATGAATTGTGAACGAAACGAAGACACGAAATAAAACAAAAGTGAATATTAGCAAAAACAATTACTTGATTCCTAAATAACTCAATTATAATAAAAAAAAATATTTGGACAAAAACAAATGGTAAGGATCATGTTTTGGAACTTGTCACAAATCTGACCTGTTACATAATTTTTAAGTAACAGAATTGAAACCCAGATCAAAAAATATTGAAATGACCTTAAATTAAATATTTAGTATTCTAATACCAAACAGACAAAAAATCTCAATTTATAAATCATTCTCTTATATAGGTACCCAAACCCCTTGTATGATCAACTTGCACAAGAATTGAACCTCGTATTAAAACCTTAAGCAAATGATATTAAAATATTCCCAAATTTAATATGTTATGCGATCTGATCCTCAATAAATAGAATATGAAGTTTCAAGTAATTATGAGGTGTTTTGCTTATGGTTCACTAAGAATTGTGTTTCTACAATAAAATTGAACCTCGAATTAAAATATCAAGCCAATGATATCAAAATAAGCCAAATTTTCATATATGGTGTAATATCACCCTTAGCAAACAAAATATGAATTTTTAATTGATTCTGAGGTGGTTTGCTTATGATTCACTAAAAGTTGTGTTTCTGCGGCATAATTAAATCAACCTTCAAATTTCATCTAATATCTTTTCTTTTCTTTTCTTTTTATACTACCGATATGATTAAAGATAGTAATAAGATGAAATATAACTTTTTTTTTGCTTAGATGCCACATACATTAATACCTTTGGTCTATTTGTACAAATCCAAAGCATTCAATCTAGTCATCTTGGATCCACTCTTACTTGTTGTAGGGTAGGAATATTTGGGAGGTGTTCTTGGAGTTGGCAAAAGATCCTTGGTCTTCAAAATCTGGCTTGTAAATTTATCTCAGTTTATGTTAGTGATGATTAATCTATTGCCCTATGGTATGATAATTGGCACCATGTAGGCCCTTTGATGGAGTTCTTTGGGGATATGATCATTATAGATTCTAGTTTGGGTTGGGATATGAGACTAAGTTCTATTATTGCTGGTCAAGAGTGGATTTGGCCGACTATTAGGTCACCTGAGTGGTTTGAGCTGATTCGTTGTACTTCAAATTCTCTCCTCCCTGATGATAGTAGTGGGATGTTGTGTGTTTGAAAGATTCTTCGCGGGGTGTATTCTCCATTCGTTATGTTTGGACTTCCATCCACCCCATTCAGAACAAGGTTGAGTGGTAGGCACTTATTTGGCATAAACAGACAATCATGTGGTTCTCCTTCATCTTATGGCTTGCTATCTGTAAGGTATTGTTGGCTCAGGATAGGCTTATAACCTTTAGTCTCATTTAGGCTTTGCGGTCTACTATGTGGGGATGAATTGTGAGGATATTGACCACTTGTTTTTCAATTGCACTTTCTCCCATCGCATCTGGTATTATCTTTGTTCCATATGCTTCATCCCATTTAGGAGTCAATCAAGAAACAACACCATCTCATAGCTCTCTAATTTAGGTAGTAGTCATTCCCTTACATATGTGATTATCAAATTAATGCTAGCCATAACGGTTTACTACATTTAGAGGGAGAGGAATGCTCGACTTTATAGAGAGACTCCTCGTAAATCTATTGTGATTTATACAAATATTGTTAATTGTATTGTATCTACAGCTATTTCCTTTGTAATATGGTGGCCCATACGGATACTAATAGAAGGTTTCATATTGCTTAGAGATTTTCTGATGATGTCTTTTGCTCATATTTGAGTCTGTTATTGTTTTTAAAGGCGTGTTCTATTAGACTTTATTAGGGTATACATCTGGTTCTTTTGTTTTGTTGTTTCGAGGTTAACAGAGTCTGTTCACTTTCCCATTCTTAGTAAGGTTTTGTCTTTTTGTATTTTTTTTGTTATATACTTATCTTATCCAAAAAAAAAAAAGATGAACAACGTAAACATTGAAAAACTTAAAAGAACACAAAAAAGAAGAACATAACATAAGGATATGACCTTGTTTCGGAGCCTAATCATATACCAACTTATGTGAACCTCATGATCATGTGCGTGTTTGGGAGTGTGGTTGCTGTTGCTTTTCAAAGTGCTTTTCACTCAGAAAAGCATGCCAATAATATTTTTTTTATTTTTTAAAAATCATTTTTGAGATCAGCACATCAAAATGATTTGAAAACATCAAAAATATATTAATTTAAAGAAAAAAAATTCAAATTTTTTGAAAAGCGCTTTTCAACAGCAATGCCAAACGCCCTCCATGTGGTTACATAACTAACAATCAAGATTGAGATCTGATCCCGAAAAGCCAAAATAAGTCTGATAGGAGTATGACATAATGGAAACCTGCACCAAAGCACCAATACTATTGGAATGAAGTAGAATGACGCCACAAAGCGAGATAATGTTCGTTAAGTCAGATTCAATTCATTCAAGAAATGAAGAATGTAAGAATTACTCTCATGTGTTAAAATTGAAAAATGCAGAAGTAATATTCATCAATGCCTGCTGAAATTTAAGCTTACAAATGTTTAAATAGTTTTTAAAAATTAACCCTAATGGATCTACTCTTATGAACTTTAGTGTTTTACCCATGTACAAAAATTGACCTAAAACCTTTATTAGTAAGCCCAAACTTTGATAAAAAAAAATGCTTTGGATCCTAGCTAAAAACAAAACTTTAATTAAGCCCAAACATGAAAGAAAATAATAAAAATAATTAATCTGTCATTAAATACCATCAGCCCTCCTTAAGGATATACATAGGATGAATAAAGAATCCTTATAAGAAAATGACTTTGAAACATTAATAAATTCTCGCCACACTTGGAAATTATGTTACAGTCTATTAAAGATCCTTATGGAACTAGAAAATTCCCAAAACAAGCTCTCACATCCTCGCAGGAAAAGGATTCTTGCCAAATAGGAAGTTCGCAAGCCAAAAGAAAGTAAATAAAAAAATTTGCACGGCTTGTTCTAACCTATATTTCCCGAACTCCGGTTCACTTAATAGTTTAGCCCAACATAGACACATACCTCTGGAATCTTCTAATCAAGTTTCAACTTGATCTAACAATTTAATTTGGAGATATGTTCAATTGCGTAAAACTAGATGGTAGGAAATTTTACATCAAGATCCTAATTTGACCTTGTTTGGATTGTATCATAACATGGGTCTGGCAAATATATCAAACCCAAGACACTTGGACTTGTGTTGCAATGTCGCGGTCACACAAATTAATTATCCTAGCTTAAACAAACAAAGAAATATAGAGCAAGCAAGTGGTCGATCCCATGAGAAAGATTTAGTTTAGGTCTTTAAGGTAGATGACTCGGAGTTGGGGGGTTTTGAGGTTATGTAGGCTATATACTATGGTAAGTAGAATAAAACAATCAAGCTAAATTAAATAAATCTAAAACTTATCAAGAGAAAAACCTTGTTATCAAATCAATGTCCACCTATGAAAATCAAAACTAATCACGGGAATGATACAGTAATTTATATTTTGAATATCTATCTTTCTTTAATATTAGTCAGTTAACTGATCTGCAGTGTAACAAACCCTAACCATTAAACAACTATAGTGTCCACACTAGTAATTTAATTCAATGGCAGCCTTAAGAACTAAATAAGTTGATAAATCTAGACAACATAACTGTCTGCAATCTATGTTCAATTTAATTGAACATTTTCCCTAAGATTAATAACATAGATTCATCATGATTATTGAACCTAGTAGCTTCACAAGTTTAATTTATCACAACTTCGAGCAGTAGATTGATTTAGAATAATAATTTAGAGTCTACTCTAACAATCAAACTAAACAATTATAGGAAATAAACATAGGAAGACATTCATGTTCATCATATAAACTTAAAAGAAAAGATAGAATATATCTCACAATTTTTAAAATTTAAAGGTATATATATCCTTTCAACCAAGAAAAATAACTTAGTCTTGCACAGCTATTAAAAAACTAATGAATATAATAGATGAGAGCACAATTTCAGGTATAGGAGAAAAGGGTTAAGTTTTTTGTCTTCTTTCTAACCCCCCTTTTCTTTCTCTCTTTCTTTTTATTTGGTAGGAAACCCTAATCCCCACATCCCTCCAATCCATTTTTATTCTCCAAAAAAAAAAAAAGTCTTTTCCAAAGTAAACAATCTACATGTAAGTAAGTTGGACTTGTTTCTTCACAAAACCTGTTTGTTAGCAGAATTTATTGGTTGTCTTTGAAAACCTGTTTATTGGTAGGATGATAGGTCTTTGAGTTAGGAATTCAAAAAAACTTGAGTTTATATCAAATGGACTTCTCTAACTCAAGATATTTAAGTCGGAATAGTTGAAGATCAAAATTAGTAAAATGCGAGACTTGTCTTTGAAGTCTATGATTACCATCCTCTTTTTTGTTTTATTTTTCTTGTCATTTATTTTTTTATTAGGTGTGTATGTTAGCTTTCTAATACTACTAGAATCACTTCATTTTGACCTCTACAACTCAAGTTCTACATAAAACATTGATCAGAGGTTAAATTTATTAATATTTGACGCGGGTTGGAACATGGTCTGAATTTTATCTCCAATTTACTCCTTTTTTAATCTCACATCCAAAAATGCTTTTAAAACATTTTTTTTAAAAAAAGATTATCAATGCATTTTATATATAAAACATGAACTAAATACTAGGTAAATGTGGGTAAAATTATCAAATAATTTGGTTGCATCAACTTAGCAGATAGCCAAGTCCAAGGTAATGTGGGTTTGGCATATGCTTAGACTTGGCACTCCACCAAGTGCAAGGTGCTTGGACGTGGCAGTCCGCCAAATCCAAGGTCATGTAGGTCTAGCAAACATGACAGACCCAAGATATTTGGGCTTAACAGTTAGCCAAGTTTAAGGTAACAACCATCCTCCATTGGCATGTCCAGGGGAATGACCAATCTCCCTAAGGTCTAACCTCAAGGAAGAACTCAATCTTTATAGGCTTAGCTACATTTGATGTCTTAAACTCTAATCTCTCTACACCTTTTTAGGTATATAAAAGTCCTCTAAGGATCCACCATATTCTCATCTAACATTAATATAGATGTAAAGGAATATCCCTCATTAAATGTTGTAAGGATAATTACATTGCAGATCCTCCTTTTCATAAAAGAACAAGATTCATTAGCTATATAACATCATGAGACCTTCAGAATAAAGGTTCGCAATCTTCATTCTCTATAGCATATATATTTTCAAAACATCTTTCTCTAGAATATTCTTGTATTTTCTCTCTCTAAAAAGATACTTATTTAAGCATCAGAGAGCCCCCACCTCTACCAAAGGGGACCTTTTGCAGGTACTAGCCACGAGCAACTTTAGTCTACCAAGGACCAAGTATAAGCTATCAACTACCTTGGCTAAGGAGAATTGAGGAGATTTGTAGGACCAATTGATTAACCGATTGTCCAACCTGAGAGCCATATTCCCAAGTTCGTTGGATTTTTATGACTCCATCACTTTCTCATGAATCTACCTTTTGTGACTGGCAGTAAAAATGCAATGATAATTCAACCATAAACAATTATTTTTCATCAGAAAATACTCTAATAAGCAATTTATGATATAAATTAATATAGCTTATACTAAGAATGGAAGAAATTAAAGATAGAGCAAAATCCAATTGATGTTATCCCATCATAGGAAAAAAAATAAAGCAATTTATGATTATTTTATAGTTCAAGAAAATAGGGGTGTTGTTCACTACTAATCTACTTTATTTTTTCTTGTTCAATGTAGGCTAGATGGTTTATGCAGAGATGCTGCAGTTTTTGTTCCAAGTTTGTTTGAACCCATCATCTTATGCCTTACATATGCTGCAACCTATTCTTCTCCACCATCATCTTGAAGAATTTAAGGCAATTATTTTTGCTAATTGCATTTTGACTGGGTTTGAAATCATGAAGAATCATTTTATATGGAAAAACAAGTGCATATATCAGATGTCATAAAAACAATTTCCACAGCTTTAGTTTCAGCACTGAACCATAGTTTTCCTTTCATTTCCAGTAATCATTTATTCATCTCGGCCATCTATCTAGGATGCCATTAGCCTAAGCTAATCAATCATTTTCCCTGATCATCCATTTGGATGCTATTAGCCATGGCTAATCAATTCTTTATCTCGGTCATCCACTTAGGATGTCATTAGCCGAAGTTAATCAGTCATTTGTCCCAATCATCCATTCAGATGCCATTAGCCGAAGCTAATCAGTCATTTGTCCCGGTCATCCATTCGGATGCCATTAGCCAAAGCTAATCATTTATATCCCGGTCATCCACTTAGGTTACCATTAGTCGAAGCTAATCAGTCATTTGTCTCGGTCATCCATTCAGATGCCATTAGTTGAAACTAATCAATTATTTATCCTGGTCATCCATTTTGGATGCCATTAGCCATAACTAATCATTTATTTATCAACATTTACTCCTTCGACAGCTTGATATCAACACTAACACAATACAATGACATGATAGAGCATTTCATAAATAGCATTATAAAAGAGAAAGGTGAAAATCACATACCTGTTCCATCTGCGGGGTGTCCTTTTCCTAATGAAGGTCTAATCCCAGACGCACCAACTAAAACATCAATGGCCACAAATCAATACATTTGTATTCAGTAATCACACATAACTCGTCACCACATATGTCTCAAGTATACACAAGTTCATGTTCCATTGTTC
The DNA here is from genome assembly GCA_018804465.1 of Populus tomentosa. NCBI lineage: Eukaryota > Viridiplantae > Streptophyta > Magnoliopsida > Malpighiales > Salicaceae > Populus > Populus tomentosa. Next base: position 5,774,577 of record CM031991.1, on the reverse strand, counting down.
CACATATTACCATCACACAAAACAATCATCTTAATTACAAGGCCATTTTAAATATGTAAATTTGATGTAGAATTTAGTTAACAAAAACTGGTTCGCTAGTGACCCAGAATCGTTAAGGAAAACTGATTCGCAGCTAACAAGAGAAATTCGGCAGCGAACACTGATTCGCTATAGGCAACATAATTTCAGTAGCGAATTCTAGTTCTCTGCACACAACACAATTTCAGCAACGAACACTAGTTCGCTGCAGACAACACAATTTCGATAGCGAACAATAGTTCTCTTCAGGCCACATAATTTTAGCAGCGAACTCTGATTCGCTATAGATAATATAATTTCGACAGCGAACACTGTTTTGCTACAGCCAACATAACTCGGCAGCAAAAACTAATTTGCTGCTGGTCACACCATTCGACAACAAAACCTAATTCGTTGTAGACACCACCATTCAACAGCGAAAACTAATTCACAGTAGACAAACACAACCTGGCAACGAAAATCAATTCACTGCTGGCAACACCATTCGATAAAGAAACCTAATTTTTTGTAGACACCACCATTCAACAGCGAAACCTATTTCACAACAATTACTATAATTTGGCAGCAAACACCTTATTCATTGCAGACATTATAATTCGACAGTGAACACCTGATTCGCTGCAAACAACACAAGTCGGCAATGAATGCTAATTCACTGCAAAGAACATAATTCAACAGTGAACACCTGATTCGCTACAGACACTATAATTCGGCAGTGAACCCCTGATTCATTACAGACAACACAATTCAGCAGCGAACACCTAATTCGCTACAAACACTATAATTCGACAGGAAACATCCACATGTGTTTCGGTTCCAGCACACAGTTTGTTATTAAAAATCCAGCAGAATCACATAATTTCGAGCATGAACAACCACATGTAATTCAGTTCCTGTAATATGTTCTTATCATCAGCAAAATCACACAATTTCAAGCATGAACATCAACATGCATTTCGGTTCTAGCATACAATTTGTTTTTAAAATCCAGTAGAATTACATGCTTTATGCATTGCATCATTTCTTTACACCTTTCATGTAAGTTCTTCCATCATGTGTGAAAAACCAAAGCATCAATCATCCCCAGGCATTCTGTTTTAGTTTGAATATGGTCTAGGAGTTCAACAATGTCATTTTCATGCATTTCATCACATATTTACATGTTGTTCAGCCCTCACTATGACCAATCATCCCTCTAAGTTTATGCATTCAAAATTTGTTCATTTCTTTTGTTAAATGTTCTAGAACTAGGTTCCCCTATTCAGCCCCATTTTTGTCCCTTTTTCTAGACTATATTTCCTTAACACTAGTGTAAGGATCCTAAACCATTTTCTTAGGGTTTTCTTCTTCCTTTTCAGTCCCAAAATCATAAGAACAATGGAGAAAGGTTCTGGTTCATACTTCACGGCTTTTTTAACAGGTTCTAAGTGTAGTTTCAGAGGTGTCTCTTTCTTTTTATGTTCGGTTTTCTCCTTTTCTTTTCTTCTGCAGCTTGACCGGCCTGCTACACCCTTTCTCCTTCCATGAATTCAATCATTAACCTCACCCTTTAGGTTTCCTTTAGCTCACACATTTAATGGAGGGGCATGCAGCTGGATTGGATCTAGTTTTCTGTGGAGAGGAGGTATAGGAGAAAGAACATGCAGCTGCTGCAACTAGTTTTTTGAAAGAGGAAGGGTCACCCTTTCTCTCTCCTTGTATTTAGAGCCCCTATAAGTGTGTTGGGGGTGTTTGAGGGTTGTTCTACCTTATCCTTGTCCCTTTTTTAGGTTATCTTAGACTAGTTTCTATTCCAATTCTTCCCTAGAATAGGCTGATCCAACATTAATTTTTGTTGAGTTTTCAATGTCGCTGTCGATTCAGAAATCGGCAATGAAGAACTGTGTCGCTGCCGATTAAGAAATCGGCAACCAAACTGTGTCACTGCCAATTCAGAAATTAGCAATGAAGAACTGTTTCATTGCCGATTCAGAAATCGACAGCTGAAAACACTATATCCCTTTCGATTCATAAATCGATAGCTGAAAATTATGACCCTGCTGATTCATAAATCAGCAACTAAACTGTGTCGCTACTTATTCAGAAATTGGTAGCCAAACTGTGTTGTTGCCGATTTAGAAATCAGCAATGAAGAACTGTGTTGTTGCCGATTCAGAAATCCGCAGCCAAAATGTGTTGTTGCCGATATAGAAATCGGCAGTGATGGTTGAGTCATTTCTTGCTTTAATTTACCCTCTTTGTTCTTTTTTTTTTTGTGTTTACAAAAAAAATCATGAAGCTTAATTCCTAAACAACTTAATATTGAAGGATGAAATTTTAAAAAAATAACAAAAAATGATTCGAGTAAACCCAAGTTAGCATGCCAAACCCGCGAAAAGGTTCATGAGACTAGGATAACCTTATAGAAAACAAATTGAAAAAATTTACGATGCCCAATTCCTAACTATCAAAATGTAAAAGGATGAAATCGAAAAAAAAAACTAATTAACAAAAATGACCATAAAATAATAAAACACTAGCAAAGCTAGGTAAGTTTGGCAAATCTATAAGTTACATCATGGAACAAGATAACCTTATAAAAGGCAAAAAAAATAAAATGAAGCTCAATTCTCAAACCAACTAAATATTAAAGGATGAAATCAAAAAAAAATATTTAATCTTAAAAAAATGACCAAAAACAATACCCAAGTGAATCTAGGCTAACTAGCCAAATCCACAACTTAAGTCATGAGACTAAGATAAATCTATAGAAAAGAAAGCGAAGAAAATCATGAAGTCTAATTTTCAATAAACACAATGTTGAAAAAAAAATAAGTGTAAAAAAACCTATAAAACCTGATGTCAAACTAATTAACCTTTCAAATCTATGATCCATGATTAACCCACAAAAAAAATCACAAAGCTTAATTCTTAACCAACCCGATATCAAATAATGAAATTGAAAAAAAAATCAATTTTAAAAAAGAATATATATATATATAAAAAAAAAAGCAATAAAAAAAACAAGAACCAAATTTGATATAAAAAAAATAAGAGAATACCTTTCAATCTTGGATTGACCTTTATGAATCCTGAGAAAAAGAGAGACTAAAGAGGGAGGAGGGAAAACAAATGCTATCAAAGTCTCAATATTAGTCGTCTACCAACAAGTTTTGTGCTTGAAAGCCCTTGTTGCGCCGCTCCCAACAACACTAAGAAAGCAAGTGTTTAGCTACCAGAGGACGCTGCACAGGGCGTTAGAATGTGATGGTTTCTTCCATGTGTGACGCATGCGCCAACAAAGTTGCATTGCCTATTCATAGGGATAAAACAATATATGAGGCTTAATTGTTTTATATCAATATAATTTTCTTTTATTTTGTCAAATTAAGCATTAATCGAGCCCTAAGATTTTTAATCAATATTGTGAGATCCTAATATATAAGCAACTAAAACAAAACTACTAAGTCAAACCAAATAAAGGTAATGTGAATGGATCAAATTTTAAAAAAAAAAAAACATTGAGTAATTGAAAAAAAAAAGAACATGAACTCTTCGTCTACGTGCGAAAATAAGTCATTGATGTTAGCATAAAGAAAAAAGGATTAAAAAATTATTTAAGCTTTAAATTTGGTTTCTAAAGGTCTCATTATTTTAAATCAATGAAACTACATTTTATTTTTTTAAAATAAGCATTAACCAAGCGACGAAATATTTTCTCGACACTACAAGATCCTCATACATAAACATAGAATTCTTTTTTATCAAGAACTAGGGGTGTTAAAAAAATAGCTTATTTATAATATTTGTATTATGTGACCCGACCCATCCCATCAAAATCAAATAATGTGGATATTATAAATGATAATTGGTCAAAAAATCTAATAAATGGATTCAACCAATTAGGTGCAGGTTGATGTTTTTTAAACACGCTTAACCCGACCCAACCTGTAAAACCGAATAAACAACTTAGTCCTTGTTATAAATAATGTTCTTCTTCTCTCTCTTTACTTTTTTCTTTCTCACCTTCACACTCACAACTGCCTCTCATTCTCTCAACCTCTTCCCTTTCAATTCTCTCTTTTGAACTTCATATACTTAATTACTTATTATTTTTTTGTTTCTTACATATATAACTGATGCTCCTGGCAAGCAATCCCTTTGAAGTATCTTTTGAAGTTTGATATGATAAAGTAATAATACATTTTGCAATTCCAATCTTTTCTATTTGGTAACTAAGAAACCATAAAAAAACAAATGAAAATTTCAAGAATCCAGATTGAATTTTTATTTTTTTAGTCAAATTACAAACCCAATAGCAATTTATAGTTTTCCCCACTAGTTTGCATGTGTATCATATTGCACCCTTGTTATTTAATAAACTACTTGATTGTTATTTTTGTTTTGTTTTATATAGACGTTGTAATGGTTTTTATGTTGTCCTTAATATATGCATTTTAGTCGTCTTGTCTAGTTCCAACCTAATTTTTTTAGGATAATTAAAGAATAAGGGAATTAATATATTCAACCCGTGAGTATATGTAATATCCAACCATCTCGGGTTCAAAAAAATTATATGAATCAGGTTTATAATTAATAAAATATCACAAGTTAGGTTAGATATAATTATGGATGAAAACCCAATCCAAAAACTCTTATTAAAAATATCCCAAATTAATATATTGTTAAAAAAAATTTAAAAAAATAAAAAAAAATCCAAAAAATAAAAAACAAAGTAGGAATCCATAATAATTCATCTTTTAAACATGATGGATTATTTATGGCTTTTTAGGGATGTTTAAAATTGTGATGGAAAATATTTTTTAAATTAATTTTTTAAAAAATATATTAAAATAAATATATTTAAAATATATTAATTTAATACTATTTCAACTAAATTTTTTTTAAAAAAATAAATCTAAAAACACCATTATAAACCGTGTGAAGCAGTCTCTTTGATAATAATGTTGCTGATGTTGTTTCTTATAAATAAAAATAAAATAAAATAAAATAGAAAACATAAATCCACCTTTTGCTATATCTAATGGAAGCAGAAAAAGCGTGTGGGAGACAGAACGATGGAAAGAGAAGTGGAAATAGAAATCCGTACACTCACCGGTGAATCTACCAAGGTGAGAATATCATATAAAAAAATCGTTAATGACCTGAAACTCCTCTTGATGCATGCATCTTCCTCCCCCAATTTCCATCACCTTTTCAAGGTAACTAACCACCCGCTATTTTTATTTCTTATTTAATTTTGAATTGTTTTGCTAAAAGCTTTAATCATATCATGTCATGGAAATTGATATGTATCAGGGAGTGAAATTGACTTTGAAGACTCAGATCGACACGCTTTCTATTGAGAATGGTGAATTTCTAGTTCTAGTTCCATTCAACAAGAAAAAAGATCCACCTAAAACCCCAACACCTGATTTTTACTAAAAGGCCCCCACAAAACCCTCAATTTCTACCTTGGCAGATTTAACATTTTCTGAGATGATGCAAGACTTGTCGTTTTTGCACAAGCACAAGCACAAGCACAAACAGTACTGCTGCTACACAGCCCGATTATATGTTTTCCGGATACATGCGAAAGAGGGGTTTTCAAGATACTCCTACAAGTAGTAGTAGTTATAAAGAGTTGTTTTGTTTTTTATGGAGTGTGTTGCGTTCTCCTAACAAAAACAATTATATTGTCGACGACAAAACAAAATGTGAAAAATTTGTTGAGGTTTTGGATTCATTTAGTTGCTTGACGAAACATTCCGGGACATGTGTGTTTTTGGATTTGGGATTGTGTGGAGATAAGAGGCCTTCGTGCTTTTGTCCGGCGTGGCTGAAAATAATTATGCAGGCTTTTGCCTTCTTGAATATTTTCACTGCATTTCTTCAAATGCAGAGGCGAGAAATTACCTCGGATTCATTGAAGGAAAAGAATCTTGCGAAATCTGGTTTGAAAGCTGGTTTTGAGGATATAGAGCTTCTTTCTGTTCTCTATCCTAAGGTAATTGTTTGAATTTTTGGGTATGTTCATGCTGAATCTTTAATAAACTCATGCTGTGTTCAGTTTAGCTATTAAAATGTACAAGGCGCATTGATTGCAAAAATATTTCTAGCAGTTTACCTTTTAAATGGGTTGATGCTTTTATTTTCTGCAAGCTTCAGTTTTCAAACTTGATACTAATTTTTGGCACCATTAGTTTTTTTGGTTAAAATATCCCATGGCCCTGTTGATTGATGCGATGCCATTTAAAGTTTGAGAGTGACCATCATCTACTGATATCGGGACGGTACGGATATGGAAAAGTAACAGGACACGCACAAATGAGTGTTTTCGCTCGTTACCCTAAGTTCAAAACCATAAACATTAAGAACTCACCACTCAAAAAATAAAACATCAAATCACCACTTTAGGGATGTGTACAAGTCCACTACTCACAAAGAAAACACAACTTGATATGCTGCTAAAAGGTCATGTAAAAGACTTCAATTTAGTTTGTTTGCCAAAAGATCTTTAGTTCATGAACAACCCTCCAAATATAATAAAGATTCAAATAAATGACTTTGACAAAAAACTAGATTAATATTAATATTAACTATCATATGTTTTTGATTTCTTATCCAGATATGTTACACTTGTCAATTTTACATTTGATAGAATTTGATCAAATCTCAGGTAATGCTTTGCTATTATTTATTATTTAAAATTGCTATGTGCTAAATTATTAGCACACTAACTGTTTTTGGGTTTATTATGTCATTTATAGTTCCTCACAGAGTGATTATGTTATGCCATCATATTTTTTTTGTCGTTTTCATCCAAATTATCCTATTTTGTTATCAATTAGTTTATTTATAACAAAATTAGGTTTGTGGTGATTGATGAAGCTCATTGTTACAGAGGTGCATTCGGATGCCACACTGCTCTTATATTGAGACGACTTCGTCGTCTATGTTCTCGTGGTAAATGTGACTAAATACAAGGTTTCTTTTGTTTTTCTGCCCAGTATGTGTGCATGACACAAAAAACTTATTGCGCTTTCTGTTTGATGGTGCAGTACATGGCAGTGATCCTTCTTTGGTGTTTTCTACTGCAACTTCTACCAACCCTTGCGAGCATTGCATGTTAAGATTGGAAATTGATCACAAACATATTTGTTAACGGCATTCAAATTTTATGATGGGTTTGTTTCTTGGGAGTATTATGATGGAACCATTAATTACTTCAATCATTGATTTTCATTTCCCCTCTCTCTCTCATGAAAGGATTTTAAGATATGAGGAATCATATTTTGATGATCACATATGCAATATTGAAAACCAAAAGCTGTCTTCTTTGCTCTTGGTCTAATCACGCGGCATCCAACATACCAGTGTTTTGTGACAGAATTGCATGAACATGTATGTCTATACCATCATGAAATTGTCCGTGTTTGGTTTGGCTGACTCCTCAAGTATTGGGTTGTGACATCCCCCACATCCTCATAAAGGTGCAAGGGAGAATAAATGGAATCACAATAGAATTATCTTACGAAAATTAGAGATTATGTTTTATTTTATATTATATCTTAATTAGAAATCTACTTATTTTAGGTCTTCATACATGAGTTGTAGATAATTATAATCTCTAATTTTCCTAAGATAATTATACTGCAAATCTTCCATTTATTCTCCATCAGATGCTCCTAGGTAGCTTGGCTTGCATCACACAATTCCATGGGTTAATTATCGATTTATTGAAATAGCTTTAAATGATATTCTTACAAATGTGTCTTGCTTATATATGGCCTACATCGCAAGATTTAATGATCATTGGTGGCTCAGCTAAATGGTGATCACGAATCATTGCAAGGGTGTTCCATGTTTGAAATGCTTTCAAGGGAAAGCGTCCAAATATTTATGCCAGTATACATCACGGTTCTAAAAATTTGGGGTTTTTGAGTAGTCTTTTTATTGGGCAATATATATATATATATATATATATATATATATATGCTTTTATTAATTGATTGAAACATTAGCGTTTTAAACTTTTAATTTCTAAGATGTGACAGCTTGTTTTTAGAATTTCTAGTTCTAAAATGATCTTTAATGAACTGCAACATAATTTTCAAGTAGCAAGGATTTATTAATGTTTAAAAATCTTTTTCTTATAAGAATTTTTTATCCATCCTAAATACACAAAGAAAAAAGGGTTGGTGCCTGGTGGTGTTTAATAACATATTGGTTTCCATGATCATTAGGTATATAAAGACTTAGGACTTATGAGTTTTATTTTTATTGTTTTGTTAGTTATAGTCAAAGGCTTGTTTGAGCTTAATTAATACTTTATTTTCAGTTAGGATCCAGGTATTATTTGTATCAAGGTTTGGGTTTAGTAGTAAAGGCTTTTGGTCAATTTTATAAGTGGATCAATTCAAGCCACAAGGATAGATCCATTAGGGTTAGTTTTTCAGAACTATTTAAACACATGTAAAGCTAAATTTCGACAACCATTGAGGAATAATACTTCTGAATTTTTCAGTTTTAACATGTGAGAAAGATTCTTGTATTCTTTGGTTCTTACACGAACTGAATTTGACTTATTGAACATTAACTGGCTCCATGGTGTCATTGGATTTTATTCCAATAGTACTGGTGCCGTGGGACATGTTTTCATTATGTCACACTCCTATCAGATTTTTTTTTGCTTTTTGAGATCAAATCTCAATCTTGATTGTGGGTTGCATGACCATGTGATCACAAGGTCTGCATCAGTTGGTATCAGAACTAGGCTCCAATAGTAAGTCATATCTTTTTGAAAATTTTGTTTTCCTAGCGTTTCGTTAAGATTTCAGTATTTGGGTCAATCTTCTTCTTCTTCTTTGTGTCTATGACATACTAGTTAAAAAAAAATTAATAATTTGTTTTGTTAGCTCTAACATATCAGTAGCATAAAAGTAAAAAAAAAAAAAAAAAAAACAGAGACATTATTCAAAGCTTGTTGCAATTCTGCCATAAGAACATAACTCATAGAAAACCCTAAGCAAGACACCTCAGAATTTATTGAAATTTCATATATTTACTACTGGGGTGACATCGCACTATATATGAAATTTGGGCTTAGTTCAATATTGTTTTCTTGAGGTTTCAATTTGAGGTTTAATTCTGTCGCAAACTAAAAATATATGGGTTTCTATACCTGCACATAAGATAACGATCTAGTGCCAATCTCTTGAGACAAGTTTTCATTGTATCACACTCCTATAAAATCTATTTTGACTTTCTGAGATCAGATCTCAATCTTGATTTTAAGTTGCGTGACTGGGTGGTTACCAGAAGGTTTGCATCATAATAAATTTGGTTTTTTGCTTCATGTAATCATTGGGTTGGGTACTTTGCAATTTGATTTTAGCTTTCTTAAGTTGTTTCTATTTTGTTTTGGGTTCAAAAGTTTTTATCCTTTGAATTTAGTTTTTATTAAAAGTCATGTTATTTAAAAAAAAATACTTGTTTTTTAAAATAAAAAATATTTTGATAAAAAATAAAATTTTAATCTAAAGAAATATATTTATTTCTATAATTTAAAATATTATAATTCTTAAAAGTACTTATTCTAAAATTTATATAATTAAATAAAAATAGGTTTGATAAATCACTTAGCCATAAGGTATGGGTACAAGCTATTAATTATTATTCATAAAACAATAAAATAGATGGTGCTTCTAATGTTATCCTCAAAATGCATTATCCACTTTAATTGTGCTATTTTTTTTTTTAAAAAAAAACAATCTTTGTTTATTTATTTCTATAATTTAAAATATTATAATTCTTAAAAATACTTATTCTAACATTTATATAATTAAATAAAAATATGTTTGATAAATCACTTAGCCATATGACACGAGTACAAGCTATTAATTATTATTAGAAAAACAATAAAATAGATGGTGCTTTTATTGGTTATCCTCACAATGCATTATCCACATTGGTTATCCTCACAATGCATTATCCACTTTAATTGTGCTATTTTTTTTTGAAAAAAAAAACAATCTTTGTTTTTCTTTAATTTCAACTTTATCTCTTAATAACATTTGATTTTTAGGAGATTGGATTTTATGATTTGCTTTAATTAATTGAAATTATCCTAGTTTCATGACCCAAGTCGCAGATTTGGTGGGTAAACCTAGTTGACTTAAGTTTTTTTTTTATTGATTTTTTTTTAATTTTATCCTCCAATATTTTATGATTGAGAATTACACTTTATGATTTTTTTTTTACTTTAGTTTTTTTTTACAAGGTTATCCTAGTCTCTTGACCTGAGTTACGAATTTCATGGGTTAACCCTAGTTTACTCGGGTGATTTTTTAGTCTTTTTGTAAATTGATTGTTTTTTATTTTATTTCAACATTGGGTTGATTGGAAATTGTGCTTCATAATTTGTTTGAATCTGCTTTCAATGAGGTTATCTTGGCCTTGTGACCGAGGTCGTGAGTTTGTTGGTTAACTCGAGTTGACTCAAGTTATTTTTTAGTTCGTTTTTTTATGAGGTTATTCTGATCTCATGACTCACATCACAAAGTTGATATGTTAACCCAAATTGACCTAGTTTATTTATTATGTCATTTTTTATTTATTTTTTTTCAATTTCATCCTTCAACACTAGGTTTGATTAAGAATTAAGTTTTATAATTTTTTTATTTGCTTTTTATGGTGTTATCCCATCTCATGATATGAGTTGCTGGTTTGACAAGTTAACTTAGGTTGATTCGGGTTGTTTTTTTAGGTCTTTTTTTTAAATGATTTTTTTTAATTTTATCTTTTAACATTGGGGTGATTAGAAATTAGATTTTATAATTTATTTTAATTTACTTTATGTAGGGTTATCATGATCTCATGACCATGGTTATGGATTTGACAAGTTGACTTGGGTTGACCTAGGTTGATCAAATTTATTATTGTCTCAATATTTTCAAAAAATATTCTTTTTAAATATTTTTATTAAGTCAAACTATGCTTTTACTAATCATTTAGGTTGTTTTTGGACCCGCCAAGCTAACCAGGTCATATTGAGTCAACCTCCATATAGTTAAAAAAGATTTTTGCATAAAACTATTAGCAATGCTTGAACAATTTTTTTACATTTTAAAAAATTTGTTCCGACCTGCAATGTAGTGCAGCCAATAGCAAAAATATAAAAAGGTGTGAGGGATTCATTATTCAAAATGAATTATGGATCTCCTCACAAAACATTATGGACTCAATGTTCGTAGTGTTTTTTTGTCCTTTAATTTATTTATTTTGCCCTTTTGAAACCAAATTATAGGCTAATTTAGGTTAATTTGTTAGGAAAAAGTGGAGGAAATATATGACTTTTCGAGCTTTGGATGAAATGTTCATTGTAGTCATTATACTTTCCAAATTATAAATATTGTGTTACTCCAATTTTCAAAATCTCAAAACAAAGTCAATTTTAATTTGAAACTTCATTTTCCTTAATTTAAATCCTTAGTTTAAGAGAGGAGAGAGATAAAATCAATATTGATATCCATTCATGCCATCAAAATGGTCGATTTTGATATCAACGAGTTTCGTATGATAAAGGAAGTTTCACTTAGGGATTTTTCTCACCTTTAAATTGCCTAAAAAACACATATAAAAGCTCGATTTGATTTTTATGTGGCTTTTTAGGTTTTTAATGTCATTGACGAGTTTATCAATGTGTCTAAAATGTTTTTTTAGATGTTTTGAGTCAAAAATAGGTTGAAAAATGGATTTTTAAGTAAAAAAACCATCAACCTCGATATTTTAGACACCACAATGGTCGAAATTTAAGGAAAATCAAACAACGTGTTGTTGAACTTTTTTTTTTTAAAAAAAAACATTTAGGTTTGATGACATATTAATAGTTAAAAAATAAGGGCCCACACGTGCGAGCCTACCCTTGCAAGCCTGCGTGCATGCTCCTTCCAAATGGGTTATGTGCGCTGAATCTTTTTTTTAATTGATACCTTTTTTAACATGTATTTTTTTTTAAAATAATTTTTTAATTTATATTTAAATTAATCCTCTTTGATTTTTTATTTTGTTTAGTTTTTTTTAAATAACATTTTTTTAAATTATTTTGTATATATTTGATTTTTAAAGAAATTATTATAATTATTTTTTTAAAGTTTTATATAAATGAACTATATTTTTAAAAATAAAAAGAATTTTTTTTTGATAATATCTCTAATAAGTATAACCATGTATAATATTTTTTCCGTTTAATTTTATTTAAACAATTTCAAGTGTTTGTATATTAAACACAACTAGATAAATAACTTGTGTTACAAGGTCAAATATTATATACACAAGTTTCTTGATTTTTTGAATTTTATCTTTAGTTATTATTAATAATTTTTTTCATTTATTAAAATAAATATTTTTAAATTTATTTAATTATAAATATGTATAAAATTTTGTAATTTATACTCAAAAAACTTTTTATAAAAAAACACATAAAAAATCCATATATTTAATTTTTTTTGTTAGAAAAAAAAATATGCGGTAGAATAGAAATCAAATAGCTAGATAAAATCTGAAAAAAAGAGAAGAAACTAATACTACTAAAAAAACTACCTCAAACGAATTGCTTTGTATCTCTCTGCCATAAGCATAAACACTAACAAAAAAAATTAAGTCTATCCATTTAACAGATCCACCATCCCATCCCATCGAAGAAGAAACCTTCGTCTCTCCATTTCTAACGGTACCACAACCAAAACCTTTATATTCTTTTCTTTTCTTTAATTAGATTCAGATCTTTCATTAATTATTATTCATTAATAACTAGCTCTAATTGTAATTTTAGAATTTTGCAATTGCAACAAGATCTCTAGCAAGATGGCGACGATCGACGAGCCTCTATATCCGATCGCCGTTCTAATCGACGAGTTAAAAAACGAGGACATTCAGCTCCGATTGAACTCAATTCGTCGCCTTTCTACCATCGCTCGTGCCCTCGGCGAGGAGCGAACTCGCAAGGAATTAATTCCTTTCCTAAGCGAGAATAACGACGACGACGACGAAGTGCTTCTCGCTATGGCTGATGAATTAGGAGTTTTTATTCCCTATGTTGGCGGTGTTGAGTATGCCAATGTGCTGCTTCCTCCTCTCGAGACGCTCTGCACCGTTGAGGAAACTTGTGTTAGAGATAAATCAGTCGAGTCTTTGTGTAGAATCGGAACACAGATGATAGAGCAAGACTTAGTCGACCATTTTATTCCGCTCGTCAAGGTTTGGATTTTGCTGATAATTTTGTTTGATTTTTTACTGATACGTATTGACGGGATGTGATCTTTGCTGTTCAGAGATTGGCAGCGGGTGAATGGTTTACTGCACGGGTTTCGTCCTGTGGTTTGTTTCATATTGCTTATCCCAGTGCTCCAGAGACTTTAAAGACTGAATTACGAGCCCTATACAGTCAGCTTTGTCAAGATGATATGCCCATGGTTCGTAGATCTGCTGCCACTAATCTAGGAAAGTTTGCTGCCACTATTGAGCCTGTTCATTTGAAGACTGATATCATGTCTATATTTGAGGATTTGACTCAGGATGGTATGAATATACTTCCATTTTTTACTCTAATCAAGCTCTATGTTTGTGTTAACTAGTTGATTTTGCTTTCATTATTGTGTTGGCTGATTTTGATTCTGACTAGGGAATATGCATTTAAGCCTTTAAAACTAAGTAATGCATTTCAGGTTTTGGAATAAAACTATTCCAGGAAATGAATTCTTTTGCTTTTGATTCCATTCTGTGCCTCTTGATGTGTGTTTTGTAGAACATTAAAGTGCAATAACGAAATTGAATTCAAGCTTTTATCTTTATCAATTTTGTTTTCTACATTCTGTCTTCTATATATTTATGAACATTTGCTTTTTCTAAATGGTCTAGGATAAAGTGCCTCCTAATTGTGTTTTTGTTAGCTTGAAAATCCATAAAATCTTGGTTAACCTATCTGATAGGCCATGTCATTGATTGTTGTTATTCTTTGTAATTTTTGTACTTCTCTAAGTCCTTTCTCTCTTCATCTTTTTAAAAATACAGCAAAACCTAGGAAACTTTAATTGATTAAAAATCATAAACTGGTTCTGACCTGTACTCTTTTCTTCTGAATAGAAATGAAACCTTTTATGTTTATCCAATTTCATAATTGGCATCAGTATTCTCTTTCTTTGTTATGGAGTGCAAATATAACCATGTCTCCATTTGTCTTTGTTTCAGATCAAGATTCTGTTCGATTATTGGCTGTTGAGGGTTGTGCAGCTCTTGGAAAATTGCTGGAACCCCAAGATTGTGTGGCGCATATCCTTCCAGTCATAGTTAATTTCTCACAGGTATAACATAGTTCAGCTTTTCTAATTGTTAGTTTCTTTGTATTGTGGTTATCCATGATCCAAGCTTTTAACAATGCGTGGACAAAAATGTATCTTCTGTTTTATTTTGTCATCTCATGACTAAATGGAAAACTTGGTTCATGGTTTTTGTTTTGACCATTATGCATGATCCAAATATTTTCCCAAGCAGGATAAGTCTTGGCGTGTTCGCTACATGGTTGCAAATCAATTGTATGAGCTCTGTGAAGCTGTTGGTCCTGAGCCTACCAGGTAATCACTTTAAAACCTTGGATTAGCTGTCACTTGTTGGAAATGGATTAATCAATTGTATGAGCTCTGTGAAGCTGTTGTCCTGAGCCTACCAAGCAATCACTTTAAAACCTTGGATTAGCTGTTACTTGTTTGAAATGGATTGCATGTCCGGCAATCTAGTTGCTTCTTTTTTCTCCTTCATCCAAAATCAATGTCAAAGGTTAAGTTGTTATGATTCAATAATGTAGGAAAATGCTCTTAAATGCTTATTACTTGGTTAATTATTGATATATATATATATATATATATATATATCCTTTAATAGTTAATGGACCTGTTCCTTGGATTTAAGTTCATATATTTGACTTTGATATTTCAGGTCTGACCTGGTTCCTGCATATGTTCGGCTACTTCGTGATAATGAAGCTGAAGTACGTATAGCTGCAGCAGGAAAAGTAACTAAGTTTTGCAGGATTTTGAATCCAGAACTTGCAATTCAGCATATTCTTCCTTGTGTAAAAGTATACACGCGAAATAATTCAATTTTATTCTTGCAAAATTATTTTTTTAATCATATAGCTTTCTTCTGGTATTTTTACAGTTTAAATAGCACTTGCTTTTGGTAGCTATAATTTGTTCTCTGTCTTCTGTAGGATTTATCCACAGATTCATCCCAACATGTTCGTTCTGCTTTGGCTTCTGTTATAATGGGAATGGCTCCTGTTTTGGGGAAGGTAAGTATCATGTCGTTCATTATTACATAAGCAGCAAGAAGGAAAGTGGAGTTCATTTATTTGTTCATACATTTCTATTGAAGTAGAGTTTGGTGCAGCATAAACTTATGTGATGTTTATCAGAAACAGTTGCAGATAAAATGTGAAGATCTTTTCCTGGAAACTGCTTAATTTTAGTATTCTGTCAAATGGGAATGTCATGTTTTCTTGCTGATGATTTTGCTAACATACATGAGTTGTTTTTTCCTTATCACCTTATCTGTCGATCTAGTTAAAATTTGAACTGGAGTATGAGCTGCTAGTATGGCTTTTTGCAAGTGGATAATGCAAGAGCATTGATTGTAACATTATTATAGTAGCTTTGTAGCTTGTAGATTTCTGTCATTCTTATAGTACCATTGGTTATGTCATTTTTATTTGTACTCTTACCACCTTACTGATGATTTTGCTAACGTACATGAGTTGTTTTTTTCTTACCACCTTATCTGCTGATCTAGTTAAAATTTGAACTAGAGCATGAGCTAGCATGGCTTTTTGCAAGTGGATAATGCAAGAACATTGATTATGTCATTATTATAGTAGCCTTTTTAGCTTTTAGATTTCTTTGTTATTTGTATTCTTGGTTTTCTATTTATCCTGGATGACATTGATCCTTGAGTTTTTGCTGCTTTGCCATTGGCTTTCAGAAGTTTTTTCACTATTACTGCAATCTATGGTATTTGTTCCTCAAAGAAGCATGCTTGTATCTTTCACTGTACTTAACACGGTTGCTGCTGATGGTGCTAGGATGCAACAATTGAGCAGCTGCTTCCAATTTTCCTCTCTCTCTTGAAAGATGAATTTCCTGATGTTAGATTGAATATTATCAGCAAACTTGATCAAGTCAATCAGGTTTGTGGAAGCTGTTAAAATTGATTCCATAACTTCATTTGCTTAGACAGTTCTTCATGCATGCTATTGTTCTGTGAGAGATCTTGAAACAATTTATTGCATCACATAATGAGAATTAGCAGTGTGATTTTATTACCACTCATTCGTAAAAATGAACTACAAAATGCTTCTAAACTTTACCATATTGAACCTAGAATTAGGAGATTATTATGAGGACTCATCTAACTGAAATAGTTTCGTTTATGATTAGTACTTCTTTGAAGCATTAAATGACACATAATTAGGGTTGAGTTACCCCGCCAGTAATGCAGGGTAGCCTGGACAATGTGGGGGCCTTTGAAGAGAGTTTTCATTAGGACTATATAATGTGTGCAAAACATACAACCATGAAGGAGCATCCAGGCTCAAATAATAAATAACACATTGCTTGATAATTTAATCAAATGAGGCAAATAATACAGATGAATGATTGATTCCCCGTGCAAGAAACCTATAGCAACCACCTCGTAGGATGCCTCTAGGTAATAAATAACACATTGCTAGATAATTTAATCAAATGAGGCAAATAATATAGATGAATGATTGATTCCCCGTGCAAGAAACCTATAGCAACCACCTTGTAGGATGCCTTTGGGTGATGTTTATCTTCCTAGTTAGCATAATCAGTTCCCTTACTCTTAGAATCTCATAGACTAGTTTATAGATGTAGTTTCCTTCAAAACTAGGTGGTGATTCCCATATTCTTATTGATCGCCTAAATGTCCTGATGCGAACCTCTTGATCGTGTGGTCAAGTAACCTCCAACGAAGATGATACTTTCCCAAGAAAACTGAAAATCAGGTTTGAGAAGTGTGATGCAATGGAAACCTGTTTCAAGGCACCAACACTATTAGAATTGAATCAATGATGTCACAAGGTCAGTTATACCTTGCTAAGTCAGATTTATAACCCTAATGGATCCTCATAAGTGGGGCTAATTTGAGTCCATTTACAAAATTGACCCAAATACGTAATAATAAACCAAAGACAAAGAAGAAAATAATCAAAATAATAAAAATCCAAAATTAATATTCTAAATATGCTAGAATCATATTTGATGTAAATGTGGAGTTAATTCTTAAATCTTCTTGCTTTGTTGTGCTTGGTTTCCTTGTTTTACATGAACAATTAATGAAGAAAATCTCCCTCTTATATACCTACCAATTTAGTTTCCTTTCTAGACTAGGTGAATCATTAATTAATCCTTCATAACTTAGGAAATCAGATCTGACAGCCTCCCTAGCATCCTTTGTTGATTAGGAAACTTCCTCCTTTGTTGATAAATATTCTCCAAATAATAGGGAAAATAATGAACGAAATTTCTTTGAATTTTAGGAGAATATTTTTCTGATTTATGGGCCTTGTAGAATTAGGAAATCAACCCTAAACAAATCTGATTCGACCCCAACATCTTAATTAACCTAAGCCAACTTTGAACCCCATGTGGCCCAAACCCATTTTCATTAATAGGGACCAAATCAAACCCAAAATACGCTCCAAATAAACTTCCTTTGCAGCCCATCCCATGCATAGCTTGTCTTGATCTGGTCGAATTACCCATCAAAAGAATTAGGCTGAACCTATCATCTATAAGAACCTCAATCTGATCGAATGCATCCCTAGGTAAAGACCCATCATGAAAAACCCAAGGCGGAACCATATACTGAACTATATCAACAACCAATCTCAAATACATAACTGAATGCTTACTATAAGGAATCCAAAGGCTGAACCTGAATTGTATCATGTCCCCTATGACAAAATGAATGCAGTTGCTTTCTTATTACTAGATTGATGATTTGTTCATTATTGGACACAGTGGGCAAATCATTAAAAATGTCTACTGCAAAGCATTTGCATATATTTTTTGAGAACTTGCTAATTGTTAAGAGGACTGAAATTGGTTTTGGTTTGAATGCCTCTCAATGGAGGTTTGCCTCTCTTTAAATAGTTAGAATTCTCTCTATTTATAACCTAATTATTATAATTACATGCATGATTTTCTCTATCAAATCATTCAAAATCCCTAACATTGCCTCCACCAACCACATAAATCCCTAACATTGCTCTACCAACCATAAAGATCTTGTAAATATAAACTATTGCTATATATAAAATATTGCCTAATCTGGTAACACCCCCCCTCAAATTGATGCTGGTCGATCAAGAAGCATCAATTTGTCAATCATGAATTTATGGCGGTGATGAGAGAGCCTTGGTAAAGATGTCAGCATTTTGATGTTTGGTGGAAATGTGAGGAAGAGTAATTTCCTGACAAACAAGTGATTCACGAATGGAATGACAATCCACCTCAATATGTTTGGTGCTCTCATGGAAAACTGGATTGGCAACAATTTGAATAACATTGGTGTTATTAGCATAAAAAGGAGTGAGAGTAAGCTGTGGAACACCAAGTTCACCTAATAGCCCTCGAAGCCATGTAATTTCAGAACAAGTAGATGACATGGCTCTATATTCAGACTCGGTAGATGACTTTGAGACACATGCTTGCTTTTTACTCTTCTAAGAAATAAGAGTACTGCCAAGAAACATGCACCAACCCGAAACAGAACGAGGAGTATTTGGACAACTAGCCAAATCAGCATCACTTTAGGCCTCCAATTGTAAAAAAAGTCCCTAAAGAAAAGAACAAACCACAACTAGGCATCCCTTTAAGATATCGAAGGAGACGACGGACATCGGCTAAGCGGGTTTGGCAAGGAGCCTACATAAACCGACTAACCTGCTATACAACAAATGAGATATCAGGCTGGGTAATAGTCAAATAATTCAAACTTCCTATCAGCTGCCGATACATGGAGGGATCAAGCAAGAGATCACCATTCTCATGATGTAGCTTCAAGTTGACCCCCATAGGTGTAAGAACTTAGTTAGTGTCTGAAAGACCAACTAAGGAAAGAAGCTCCTGGGTATACTTGTGGTGATGCAAAAGTATGGCAGTCGGACAATGTTGGCCCTCAAGACCAAGAAAATACTGTAGTGGATCTAGATCTTTCATATGAAAGGAAGATTTGAGTCGCTGCTGCATTGACTGTGAATCAGGTCCTGTAATCACAATATCATTGACATATATAAGAAGTAGAACGATCCCAATATCAGTCTTGTGAAAGAAGAGAGTAGTTACACTGGCTATGCATGGAGGTGAAATCCAAAAGAGTAGTAAGAAATTTCTCAAACCATGCCCGCGGGGCTTGCTTCAAACCATATAAAGATCGCTTTAAGTGACAAACCTCAGTAGAAGAGGAAGAAAACAAGCCAGGAGGAGTCATGTAAATCTCTTCTTCCAGATCACAATGTAGAAAAGCATTCTTCACATTCATCTGACGAAGCGACCATTCTTTCAAGACAATAGATGTTTCTTCACAATCTAGGCCATATTGCTGTCGATTTCCTAGTGCCACCAGACGAGCTTTATATTGGCCAAGAGATCCATTAGCACCCATCTTAATGGTGTATACCCATTTGCATCCAATAGGTTTTACCTTAGAGGGACAAGGAATGATGTCCCAAGTATGATTATCCTGAAGAGCTTGAAATTCATCTTGTATAGCTTGTCGCCAACACTCTTGGATAAAGGCCTTAGAATAAGATTTAGGCACATAAATAGTATCAATAGTGTCCTGAAGAGCAGAATGTGAGAAGCCATACCTATCTGGAGGTTGTGAAACCAAAGTTAACCGTCGAGGCTCTTGTAAAACAGGATCAGATGTTGGTTTAGGAGTAGAAAGAAGCAGTGGGCGACGTCGTTGATAAACAATTCCTGGCTTAAAATGATCAACAGTAGTAGACACATCAAAAGACGGAAGCAAAGCAGAAGAAGAAACATAATCTACACGAGACGGAAAGAAATACTGATTTTCAAAGAAAACCACATTTCATGAAATGCAAATCTTGTTATTATTCGCGTCACGACATACAAATCCTTTATGGGAATTACTATAGCCAAGAAAAGCACATTGAACACCCTGAGCAACAAGCTTGTGATGTTCGATGGGAGGTAAGTGAACAAAGCAAATACAACAAAAAACATGAAGAGAATTATAGTCAGGAGGGACTCCAAACAAACAAAAATATGGAGAATCAAGAATCAAAGTTTGAGAAGGCTGACGATTAATCAAATAGACATCAATAGATAAAGCTTCTACCTAAAATCGAGGATGTACAAAAGATTCAAGCAATAAGGTACGAAAACCTCTAAAAAGATGTTGATTCTTACGCTTGGTGATTCCATTCTGTTGAGGAGTGTAAGGACATGAACGTTGAGAGATAATACCCTTTTGTTGTAGGAAGGATTGAAAGTCACGAGACATGTATTCTCCTCCAGAAACAGAACGTATGATCTTAATTTTGGTAGAAAATTGTATCTTTACAAGGGCAATAAATGTTTGGAAAATAGGAAACACATTAGCTTCAGAATGAAGGAAATAGACCCAGGTGAATTGACTATAGTCATCAATAAATGTTACAAAATATCTATACTGTGCATGAGAAAGAACAGGACTCACACCCCAAACATCAGTATGAATAATTTTAAAATAGACAGAAGCCTAACTTCCTTGCATCGGAAATGATAAGGATTTGCTTTTACCAACTTTACAAGAAGCACAATCAAAAGACAAATGGGAGGAAAACTTATGTATATTATTTAAATAGCCACTTTTAACAAGATGCTTCAAAATAACAGAATTAAGATGTCCTAATTTGTTATGCCAAAGATGATTAGTATTGGTAATAGAAGAACAACCCAAAGATACTAAACGAGGTATAGAAAAAGACAGAAGAGGAAAAAGACGTCCCACTTTAGGTCCCGTTGCTACTACCTGTCCCGATACCTGATCCTGCACACAACAACCATGATGGTCAAAATGAAGGGAATAATCATTTTCTACCAATTGGCCAACAAAGATTAAATTGGCAGATAAGTCAAGAGATAAAAACATAGGTAAAGGCAGATCCTATATTGCCAATGGCAGTAAGAGGAATAGTACAACCACCAGCTATTTGAATATTTTGCTCACCATCATACTTACGAACATCCTGTAGTGCTTTGGAATTGCCAGTCGTGATTGGAAGCCGCAAAGTCAATTAACCAAGGAGAGGGGAGTAGCTTTGTCTTACCTTGAAGTCTAAGAGCAAAAACTATAATCTGTTGGACATGCTTTGGTGTAAGAGTAGAATAAGACCTCGGGATAGTTGGTTGATTTAGAGGCGTGGTGACAAGGTTGGATTGGTTAGCAATATACAAGGCATAGGCAGATCGATTCTGAGGTCGTATGCGACAATCCTTAATAATGTGACCTTCCTTTTTGCAGTAATTGTAGAACTTCTTACTGCAATTCTTTGCTATTTGCCCAAACTCCTTGCAACTATAGCATTTTGGCAGGGATTTGAATCTTCCTTTTCCTTGAGCTGCATAGGCCATATTGAATATCTCAGTATTGACTGTGGCTTGGGCAATGCCATGTTGTGAGGCAAGACATTGTTCCTCACGCAGAAGCTCCTAGGCACGCATCCAAGGCTGGAACAGGTTTGCAGTTAATCAACCCAACGCGTACACTCAAATTCTGGGTGAAGCTTCATTAAGAATTGGTCTCGTTGGCTCTCGAAATGGACCATTTATATTGTCCCCAATGCTTCCTTTGAAACCTTAGATTGCACCAACCCAGAATAATCACTCCATAAGTGTTGGAAACCCGAATAATACTGCTCAATTGACTGATTCCCTTGGCATTAATTTCCAATGTCCAACTTTGAAACTTTTGAGCAGAGTTATCTTGATGATACATTTACCGAAGTGAATCCCACATTTCCTTAGCAGTATTGAAGGAACGAAGATTGTTGACCATATGAGGTTCAATAGAACTCAACAACCATGGCATCCTTGCTTTCCCTATAACCCAGTTTTAGGGGATCAGTTGGAACCTTATAGGATCCATCCAAATGATTCCATAATTCTTTTCCTTTAATAAACATCCAAAACTAAGATTCCCAAGAAGAGTAATTCTTGCCATTCATGCGAACAATGGAAGTTCTTTCTTCCGACATGACTAAGAAAACACAACAAGCTAAAAAAAAAAAATAGACAAGATTAATGAAAACACTAATGCCACAAAGCAAGATGCCGATACAATTCAGCCCAAGCCAAAGAATATCCCAAACTGAAAAAATGAACTGAATCAGCCTACAAACCAAGATGATAATTTCTCACAACTCTAGAAATTTAAGCTAGGTGCTCTGATACCATGTTAAGAAGACTGATATTGGTTTTGGTTTGAATGCCTCTCTTTAAATAGTTAGAATTCTCCCTATTGACCTAATTATTATAATTACATGTATGATTTTTTCTATCAAATCATTCAAAATCCCTAACATTGCTCCACCAACCACATAAATCCCTAACATTGCTTTACCAACCACAAAGATCCTGTAAATATAAACTATTGCTATATATAAATATTGCCTAATCTGGTAACACTAATTAGCATAACTGAACTCGAAACCAAAATTGTGTCCCAAATATGTGGATTAAGAAAGCAGCTTTAAAGTCTATTCCTATCAATTCTGATTTGACAGAGATTCGTAAATGACATTTTGAGGGTTAATTGGGGCCAACAATTTGTGATCTTTTCGTAAACCTCACATAGACCTGCAATTCATACCTGCATTTTTTTTCTCCTTTTTAGGGTACTTCAGCCTGATTTTTTTATTGTTTGAATTCCTTTGCAGGTGATTGGAATTGATTTGCTTTCCCAATCTCTATTGCCAGCAATTGTGGAGCTTGCAGAGGATAGACATTGGAGAGTTCGGCTTGCAATTATAGAATACATACCATTGCTGGCAAGTCAGTTGGGAGTAGGGTTTTTCGATGATAAGCTTGGTGCTCTGTGCATGCAATGGTTGAAAGATAAGGTTTGTCAAGCTCTGTGATTTTGAATTGAGGCCTATCCTGGTCTTTGCTTGTATATGAAGTAATGCTGGAGACCACCTCACTTTTCATTATCAGCAAATGGTTCCCAGATGCCTGGTTATCTCGTTTAAGTATTTGATGCTGAGATTACAAAATCATCAAACCCTTGAAGTTTATCTCATAATGAAATATGATCAAGAATGTGATTCCTTCTACTTCTATCTTTTTTTTAGCCCATTTTCCTCACTCCCTCTATTTAATCATATGCATAATGCGTGGTCTGTTTAGTGGAAGAAGGTATCTTATCATTTGATTTATGGCTTTTCTATATAATTTTCAAGCATAGTGTTCTTATTTATTATTGCAATATGCTTTTAACTAACTATACTGGCTATCTTTATAGGTTTACTCAATTCGTGATGCTGCTGCTAACAATGTGAAGCGCCTTGCTGAAGAATTTGGCCCAGATTGGGCAATGCAGCACATAGTTCCTCAGGTTTGCCAGTTGTCACACTATTTATCACCACGCCTTCATTTCTCTTTCTTGAGTAAAAATGTTACATGATATGAGCAAAGCGTATCTATGGAGAAATGTGAGGCTAATCCTTTGGACTTTTTGGTAGTGGAAACAGCATAGGGAAAGAACAAGAAAAGCACATTGGGCAGCATATATAGATTGGGACTTCTATTTCCCCCCCAAACCCCCAACCCGAACTCTCCCAAGTCAGTTGACCTACTGTTTTGACTTTGGCTGACAGGTTTTGGACCTGATTAACAACCCACACTATCTGTATCGGATGACCATTTTACATGCAGTTTCTCTACTCTCTCCTGTAATGGGGTCGGAAATTACCTGTTCCCAGCTTCTTCCAATTGTCATCAATGCATCAAAAGACAGGTGAATTAGTTGCTTTCATAAGCTTAATTTGTTTGATTTGTTTGCTATAACTTGGATTGAGCAGAGAGTTGCATGTCACAGGGTACCCAACATCAAATTTAATGTGGCTAAGGTGTTGCAATCACTTATTCCTATAGTTGATCAGTCTGTAAGTACAATAGTTGACATTTCTACTTTGTTTCTGAAAACATTATTGCTCATCATTTCAAAAGATTTAATTATTACATTTCACTTCGTGATATTTATGGAAGTACTAAATTCTCTAATAAAATACATACATAATTTACCTTAAACCAGATTAGTATGTTCAAGGTAAGGTAAAGAGAAATCATTCTATTATTCGAGTCAGGCTCCCTGTTCAACTCTATTTTTACTCTGCTTGCCGTATCAGAAGGTATTAACAATGTTCTCTAACAATGCAGGTGGTGGAGAAGACAATTCGTCCATGTTTGGTTGAGCTAAGTGAGGACCCAGATGTTGATGTAAGATTCTTTGCTACTCAAGCACTACAGTCAAGTGATCATGTCATGATGTCTACCTAGATCGATGTTTTAATTAGGCCTTTTTTTTTACATTCTTGTTTCCCTTTCCCCTTTTTATTCAGTTCAATTAACTAACAGATTTGTGTAATGTGTTAGCTAAGGTGCTATAGTTTGTTCCTGTCAAATGATTCGTTCTTTTGAACGATTGCATGTCTATTTATCAGAAATGTCTTGAAACGGATAAGCATCTTGTATAATTATGTTCCAAGGCTTTTTCTGGTGTTGTAGTTTTACAATATCATGCAATGGTTCGACTATTTAACTTCTCCATAAATATTGTACATCAAATTTACTCAATTGCACTGGAGTTAGATTGGATATATGGATCTCGCATGGCCGTAGGTATGAGAAATTTTTGTCATTACTATTTTTAGCGAACTTGGACACGAGAAGTTTGTGGGAACTTGAAGCTCTTTTAAAAACTCTGAAGCAAAGCTAACCTAGCTAAATAATTCCTTGACTTAAATGAATTCATGAATAATAAGCAAGAGGATATTGTAAACAAGCAATGTTTGAGCCTAATTTGGGCATCCCAAAACTTTCAGTTGCAAGAGAGAAACTAGTTGTAAGAGAGAAACTAGGGTTTTAATTATGAATGTCAAAAAGCTGTATAAAACATACTAGTGTTAAAATAAAAAGCTAAATTAACATAGCTAATTAATCTCAGATTAAATAAAAATCTTAAATCTAATTAGAAAATAAATCTTTAAACAACAAGGAATACAATTAATACTTCAAAAAAAAAAAAACAATTTATATGTAAAATTTGGACATAAAATGATCAAGTTGCAAGTTCTAAAATTACAATTGAAATGGGGAGAGAATATTCTTATTTGATAAATTATAAAATTCAAAAAGCCTTGTGCACATGGCATATAAAAAATTTAAGTAGGAATTTAAATTGATCTTTTTAATAAATTCTTAATTAAATAAAATCATGAAATCTAATTAGAAAATGAATTTGTTAATAACAAGGAAAACAATAAATATTATGAAAAAAAACTTCGAAGTATAATTTAGGCATGTAAACGATCATAGTTGTAAACAAAACTAGTTTGGATTTATTTTAAAGATTAGTTTAGATTTCTATTTAAACTCTTTTATGTGCTTTTTGATTGTCATAACCCAAATAATACTAGACGATAGAGAGAGAATTTTTATTTAATAAATTATGAATGTCAACCAGGCTTCCACAAATAGCATAAAAGAATATTTAAGTAGGAAGTTAAACTAACCCTGCTAATAATTTTCTGGTTAAATAAAATTCCCAAACCTAATTAGAAAATAAATCCATAAATAATAAGCATACATGGACAAACAATGTTTAAGCCTAGTTTGGGTATGTAAACTCTCAGTTGTAAGAGATAAACTAGGGTTTCACGAACCCTGGAATCATAGTTAAATTGTAAAGATATAAATTTTACTTGATAAATTATGAGTGTCAAAAAGCCATAAGCATGGAGGATATAAAAGTGCTAAAATAGGGAGCTAAACTCACCAGCTAATAAATCCTGAATTAGATAAAATTTTGAAACCTAATTAGAAAATGAATCAATAAACAACAAGGAATACAAATAGTACTTACAAAAAGAAAAACATAAATTTTTATGCCTAATTTGAGCATAAAAATGATCTCAGATGTAAAAGAGAGAAACACATGTTTAACAAGCTCTAAAACTACAACAAAAATAGAAAGAGAGAATTCATAAATAAATTATGAATGTAAAAAAGCCTTACACATATAGCACATAAAATTTTTTAAATAGAAATATAAACTGATCTTTCTAATAAATCCTTAATTAAATAAAATTATGAATCTATATAGGAAATGAATCCGTTAATAACAAGGAAGATAAGGAATATTGTGAAGCAAAACTTCCGAGCCTAATTTGGACATGGAAAAGATCAAAGTTGTAAGAAAGAAACTAGAGTTTCACAAACTCTAAAATTATTGCCAAACTATATATAGAGAGAATTCTTATTTGATAAATTATGAATTTCAATTTACACAAATAGCATACAAAAGTGTTTAACCAAGAAGCTAAACTAACCTAGCTAATAATTCCCGGTTAAATAAAATCCTCAAACCTAATTAGAAAATGAATCCATAAATAATAAGCAAAATAAAAAATACGATGAACAAACAACGTTTAAGCCTAGTTTGGGCATGTAAACTTTCATTCGTAAGAGAGAAACTATGGTTTTGCAAACCCTAAAATTATAGCTAAATTGTAGAGATGTAATTCTTATTTGATAAGTTATGAATGTTAAAAAATCGTATGAATATAGTATATAAAAAGTGTTCAAATAGAACACAAAATGACATAGCTAATAAATCCCACAATAAATAAAATTCCCAATCCTAATTAGAAAATGAATCCGTAAATAACAAGAAATACAAAGAATAATTTAAAAATAATAAATTATGTGTCTAAATTGGGCATGAAAGCGATCTTAATTGTAAGAGAGAAATAAGGGTTTTGCAAACCCTAAATTACATATGAAATGGAGAGAGAATTCTTATTTGATAAATTATGTGTTAAAAAGCCTTACACATATAACATATAAAAGTGTTTAAATAGGAATCTAAATCAGCCTATCTAATAAATCTTTGATTAAATAAAATTCTAAAGCCTAATTAGAAAATGAATCTATTAACATTAAGGAAAATAAAGAATAATGTGAAACAAAAACTTTCAACCCTAATTTGAGCATGGAAAATGATTATAGTAGTAAGAGAGAAATTAGGATTTCATAAACCTTAAAATTATTTCTAATATATAGAGAGATAATTCTTATTTGATAAATTATAAATGTCAATAAAATTTACACAAATAGCATACAAAAGTGTTTAAAAATGGGAAGCTAAATTGACCTAGCTAATAATTCTTAGATTAATTAAAATCCTCAAACCTAATTAGGAAATGTATCCATTAAATAACAACCAAAATAAATAATATTGTGAACAAACAACGTTTGAGCCTATTCTAGGCATTAAAACTCTTTATTGTAAGACATAAATTAGGTTATGCAAACCACCCTTAAATTATTATTAAACCATCGAAATAGAATTCTTATTTGATAACTTATGAATGTTAAAATCTCTTATGCATATAGCATATAAAAGTGTTAAAATAAGAAGCTAATCTAACTTAGCTATTAAATCCCATATCAAATAAAATTTCCAATCCTAATTAGGAAATGAATATGCAAACAATAAGAAATACAAATAATACTTTGGAAAAACAATTTATGTGCTTAAATTGGGCATGAAAACAATCTCAATTATAAGAGATACATGAGGGTTTTGCAAACCTTAAATTAAGGTTAAAATGAAGAGAGAATTATTATTTGATAAATTATGAATGTCAAAAAGCCTTACACATATTTAATAAATCATTTTATTTTATATCATGAACATATTTTTGGACGCGATCCATGGGTGGGTGACCACTGACAAGAGTTAAACCATAAAGGAGAGTCCGTCAACTCGAGGTTCCCAGTTGATCGCATACTTACATGTGGGTTAAGAAATGCAAGTGGTAGGATTCGAACCATGGATGTCTTCTCCTTCTAGTTGACACATTACCACTTGATTATTGTTAGTTGAACTACTACCTCACTTGCTAATAAATCGTTGATTAAATAAAATTTTGAAACTGAATTGGGAAATGAATATGTTAATAACATGAAAAATAAGGAACTTTTTAAAATGAAAGCTTTTGAGCCTAATTTGGACATGGGTGATTTGCCTAGAAAAAAAACAAGTTGGTTTCATTATAATTGGTGACCTACCTAAAAGAAAAAAAAAATACAAGAATGGTGTCATTGTAATGGTTAACCTACTCAGGTGGAAGAATGATCTCATTGTAATGGTGACCTACCTAGGTAAGAACAACATGGAGAATGGTCTCATTGTAATGAGTGACCTATTTAGATAAGAACAACATGGAGAATGGTCTTATTGTAATGGGTGACTTACTTAAGTGGAAAAAAAGAAGAGTGATCTCATTGTAATGGGTGACCTATTCAGATGGAAGAATGATCTCATTATAATGGGTGACCTACCCAAGTGGAAAAAGGGAAAAATGATCTATTTGTAATAGGTGACCTACCCAGGTGGAAGAATGGTCTCATTGTAATGGGTGACCTACACAGGTAAAAATAAAATGTGGAGAATGATCTCATTGTAATGGGTGACCTACCCATGAGAAAGAATGATCTCATTGTAATGGGTGACCTACCCAGGTAAAAATAAAATGCAGAGAATGGTCTCATTGTAATGGGTGACCTACCTAGAAAAAAAAATGATGGTCTTATTATGATGGGTGACCTGTCTAAGTGGAAAAAACAAAGAGTGGTCTCATTGTAATGGGTGACCTACCCAAATGGAGGAATGATCTCATTGTAATGGGTGACCTACCCAGAAACAATAAAGGTCTCATTATAATAATTGATCTATCCAAGTGGAAAAAGGGAAAAGTTTTGAAGAGACAACAAGATAGGGTTCAAAGGCATACTTGAAAGGAGGCGGGGTTAGGAAACACACCACCTGAAAGATAAGGGCTCAATTGCACTTGAAAATAGGTAGGGTTAGAAAACATACTATCCGAGAGATGAGGCTTAAATGTGCACTTGAAGGTAGGGTCAGAAAACACACTACCCAAGAAGTGAGCTTAAAGGTGTACTCGAAAAGAGGTGAGGGCTCATAGGCACACTAAAAGGAGGTAGGGTTAGAAAATACACTACCTGAGAAGTGAGAGCTCAAAGGCACCCTCGAAAAGAGGCAAGGGCTCAAAGGTGCACTGAAAGGAGGTAGGGTTAGAAAACACACTAACTAAGAGATAAGGGTTAAGAGGCGCACTTGAAAGGAGGTAGGGTTGGAAAATGCACTATACAAAAGATGAGGGCTCAAACACACTTGAAAGTAGTTAGGGCTAGAAAACGCACTACCCGAGAAGTGATAGCTAAAAGGCGCCCTCGAAGATAGGTGAGGGCTTAAAGGCACACTAAAAGGAGGTGGGGTTAAAAAACACACTACCTAAGAGATGAGGGTTCAGAGACGCACTCAAAAGAAGGTAGGGTTAGAAAATGCACTACCAAAAAGATGAGGACTTAAAAACACACTCGAAAGGATATAGAGTTAGAAAATGTATTACCTGAGAAGTGAGAGCTCAAAGGTGTCCTCAAAAAGTTTAAGTCTTCCCTTTCTCAAAAGTTTAAGTCTTGGTAGTAAACTTCGATGGTATTTTTGGTCTTGCTTACTTGAGTCATATCTTGTGATCTTGACCTCTAGGAAGGACTTAATATCATTATGATTCTTTGTCCTGACCTTTATCTTAAAGGTCACCAGCTTTGCCCTACATTTTGTTTTCTTAAAAAGGGAATTATGGAGCCAGCCATATCATGTGTTTTTGGGTTGCCTCTCAGCTTGATCATGCCCCCAAGTGTTCAATTGGGTTTTCTTTGAGAATGAGGCTATGTGAAGGAAGATTTGTCTTTTTACAAGGAGTTGTTTTCATGCAAGATTTTTTTTTTGAATTTCAAAGCTATTCTAGAAAGAAATTATTTTATCAATTTAAAGCAAACTCATTCTGAAGAAATTCAAGTGATTTCCATGGACAGTTTTTCATAAGTGATGAAAGAATCTTTATTTTGCTTTCGGTGAAAATGCATAGTGATGTTTTGCTGGTAAAAAATAGTTCAAGATTCAATCCGAGGGTTTTAAAGAACTAGTCTTCAAAGCATTCATTTTATTTGCATGAATAATAAAGCTTGTTTCATGTGGGAAAGAATTGCCTACCAATCCAGATTGCTTGCCCTTGATTAGAAAGGGCTTGATTAGACACGTAACATAGGCTTTGGCTATTTGTTATGGACAAAAGGATATTTTTAGGCCCAAAAGGTGTTTAAGTAATTTCAAGACTAAGGATTACTAGTGCTTGTTTCTTGACCTTTTGTCATTTGAATTTATTTTCAAAATGGTTTATTGTTCCCCCAGTGTTGGGTTGGGACTTTTTGTTTGTTTTTTTTGTTCACTTGGTTGAGCATCATCATATCAGTTATTTTGGAAAGCTCAAATCTTTTGGACCCTTTGGATTTTTCTTCATGCCACTTAGCTTTTTTTTAGGCACCTTTGATCATTGAAAATTTTCTTTTATGCACCCCAGTATTGTTTAGGCACTGTCAATCATTGAGGTTTTTAATATATCTCTTGCATTTGCCCCCAGTATGGAGTGTGATCCTAACCAAGGTTATTTATCTCAAGAGAAGTATTGGGCTCAAATGAGGACTGCAGAAGGTCTATTTTAGCCTTGTGAAAGGATTACCAAATAAGGTCTTTCCTCATTTCAAATGTTTGCACTTAGGTTCAGTAAGCCTTACCTTTATGTGAATATGTAAAATGGTTTCTCACTAAAGCTCAGCTTTAAAGTTTTGGGTTGTCCTTTAGGTTTTCTAGGTGTTTGGTTACCTTTCTAAGGAATTACCTGAATTTTCAGAACTTGTTTGTTTGGACAAACACCACTATGATTTCTATCTTGTACTAAAACTTTGAATTCCCAAAAATACTTGTGAACATGTGAGATCATGCATGGTTTTGGAAGAAAAGGGAAACACACCAAAGGATTCTTGGTGTAGTTGTTTCGTGAGTAAAGGTTGTGCTTGAAGTATTATTTGCATGAAACAACAACAAAAAATAAAGGCACGTCATAAACATAGAAAAACACATGATCTTATTAACAAGAAAGACTCATTTGACAGAGAAAGTCTTGTGGTATTATGAGTCAAATTACCAACAAAACTGAAACAAGTTGAAACTAAAGCATTATAGGCATGATCAAGAGGTTTTTTTTTTTTTTTTTTCTGACATAATAGGAATTGGGCTCCATTCTCCAAATCTGGAAAAAATTCCCCTTCGGTTAGCCTCTCCACAAAGCTTTTGCAGAAAAGTTGGATTGTGTTAAGGTTCTTAACCATGTTCACTCATTATTTCTTCAAACTGAGCTGGTGTTGGGGTTTGAAAAAAAATGATAGGTTGGTTGGAAGGAACTTCACCAAAGGTATTTCCTAGTGTTTACTCAAGTAAGCTAATGAGGCAAGCCATGGTTGTCTTTAGAGACTCCAACTCTTCTTGAAAATGGACATCACGGTGAGCCCGCTCTTCATCTTCCATGTTTCTTACTCAGAGTCAGGTGTTGTAGACTCTTTGGGGACTTATATTTCAACCTCGCATGTATTTATGGTATTTACAATGGACGTATGTGTACGGATATAAATGTATGTACATGCACATTGGGTATGGATGGTGAGAACCCATGCAAGATGACTATTTAGGAAGCCCATACTCTAAAAAAAGGTTCTAGGCCATTACATGATGGGTAGACTTTCTATCTGGTCTCAAAATGGTCTTATATCTGCCCAGTGATGATCTTTGTAAAGATAGTATGGGGGCGTTACGAGAAATAATTAAGGCACGTATGCGCACCATTACCTAGTAGACACTCAGATATGAGTTGGGTGTTTCACGCATATGAACCTTGATCAATAGTCGTAGGGCAGATCGCTAATTCCCCTCCTAACTTAGAAGCTTGTGTGTGCTTCTTAAAAATTAAAATATATGATGCATGTGGCAATTCTATACAATGCATGAACAAATATGTACATAATTTAAAGTGCATAATAAAATAAATAAAGGAAATTCATATTAATAGTAAATATGTGAACCAAAATAATAAAACACAATGATCAGACAAAAATAAAGCTTAGTCCACAAGGTCCCTAGTGGAGTCGCCATTATGTCGCACGTGTGCGACGTCGCGACGATATTCCACTTCATCAGGTAGGTTTGAGGTAACGGAAAAAATGGAGCAGACAATGAATTCTTTTCTTTTATCAATGGAAAGCGGGAAAGGGAGTCACTGCCTAGTTTTTTGGTCACTAGAAACCCTAACTGGTCTTAAAGATCGGGTACGGGGACTGGTTGCGTAAAGGAAAGGTATTAGCATCCCAAATATGCCCCACCTAAGGTAAGCTGCATTGTTATTAGCATCACAGATTGTCTTATTAAAAACTAAGGTATTGTCGTGTTTTCTAATTGTTAATTTGTTTAGGGTTTAAGAAAAGTTCTCATCGGTAAAGAAATTCTTATCTTATCAGGTTAAAAAAAACTAACTGTTCTATGTTAACAAAAGAAATACCTTTTTAATATCGAGAATACATTTTACATGTAAAATTCATAATCCCAGATATTAAAAGAAAACAATTTTTTTTTTGAAAATTTTAAAATATTAGCCTAATTCTCATGGCTTTAATAAACTTGTTATTAAAGCCAAAATGCATGCCAAAATATATTTTTGAATTTTTGTGTTTTCTGTACGAAAAAAACGATATGATTTATTTTTTTAATCTTTGAGAGATTTGACCATATGCATGAAAATAAAATATTTGTTTTGTTTTATAATTTTTTGCAATGTTTTTCACAAAAACCATATATTTTAATACCAAATTTGTATATTTACGGTATAAAAACAGAAACCAATAGTAAGCAAAATTGATAAAAAAAAATATGTAGGAAAATCACAAAATTTTTCGAAAGGATTTTTTTTGTAAAATTTTGGACTAGGTCGGACCCAACCCAATAATTTTTGTCTAGGTCGGCGCTGCCCAGCCTAGTGAACAGTGGAGAACTCTCCACTTTTCACACATAAATGTGGAGGATGCAGCTGGAGAAGAAGAAGAAGAAGAAGAAGAAGAAGAAGGAAGCTGATGTGTCGTGAATGATTCAAAAATTGGTAACAATGATTCTAACGAAAATGGATGAAGGATAGGTCTGGTTGTGTTGTCTTTCTTTTGGTATTTAGGCTGGATTGTAGTGATTTACAGGTAAATAAGATGGAGGATAGACTAGAATGATACTTTGATAAGTTGATCTGGACGCCACAAAGATCAGTCTAGGATTTCGACGCCACACTCTTTGTGATTGAAGAGTGATAAGTTAGGTAGACTTCTTCACAAAACGAATTTGGAAGAACAACTCTTAATTCTCTGAATTAAGTTTCAAAAAATCTTGGCCAAAAGTGTTTATTACATATTCTGATACATATTTATTATTGAAATATCCCTCTAAAGTTAGGTGAATTCAACATGACAGAAGTCAAGCCTAAAAACTAGACTTTTAATAAAGTAAGTAGACAAATTTAACTAACACATGTTTTTTTTTGACATTTCTGAAACATAAGCAGACCAAATTTAAAACAGCCATAACTTTTGACACAAAAGTTCAATGCAATCATGGTTGGACAATCTAGAAATATCACGTTCTAAACTTGAATTTTACCTACATAAGTCTTGTTATCACATGCATTGGATGACTTCAAATTCGGGTTCAAATCCATGTACTGTTCTGACTGTAAACAACATCAATTCCTTCACTTATTTGCATTGTCAATCCAAATACAAGTAGCCCAGCATCAAAAGAACCATCAAGGGCTTTTCCCATCTCCAAGTTCCAATTGTAGGCAAATAAGCACCCTTGAACCAATTTCAAACTGATTGCTAATTTTTAACTCCGACGCAGCTTCAATCATTGCAATTTAATTCGTCATGGCCCATTGTAGTTGTTTTGCTCTCGCTCTTGTCATTGGACCATCTGAATCCTCTTGCATATTAGATTCAACTTTACGAGATGAATTATAATTCCCATGATGCACATCAGAAGCTGACCTGGTGGCTCACGATGATGCTGGTGGCTGTTCTCGATGGTGTTGCTATTGGTGGATAGGGTGGCGGATGGGCTAATGGTAGCGTGTTATGACGGCTGGAACGAGAGAGAGAGAGAGAGAGAGAGAGAGAGAGAGAGAGAGAGAGAGAGGATGGCAGAATTGGGTGTTGGAGGGTGGTTTCTTGACCGATTTTGGACCCAAATTTCTACACCTCTAGACCATGAAAATCAAATCTATTTATAGGTGATGGAAGAGGGACACTTTGTCTCTTCTGATACCGAATCTCAACCCTTGGTTTTACCTGAAAGAATCTCAACCATTGGTTCAAAGTAGCAACGATGAACTGTTAGTTTTGTGCATGAAAATGGATGGTCAGGTGGCTACTTTGGGGTGGTGCAACCGCCTCTGCAGCCTCGATCATCCGGAACTTCTTACACTGTCATGTAGTCAAGTGTCGGTGGATCATTTGCGTGCAAGTTTCATCTAATTTGGGGAAGAAACAAGATGACGAATGCCTTAGGAAGGAGGCCACTCAACTAGTCTTGCTGAAAAAGAAGATGAACAATATGTTTTCTGCCAATTACGCTTCAGTCCCTTAATTTGTGATTTATCTCTAATTACACCCATGATTGACCTCAAACTTTTAATTTTATTTAATTTCACCCATGACAAACTTTTAAAATTTTTTAAAGAGAAAAAATGAATTTTGAGAATAACCAAAAAATAAGTTATGACAAACTATCACCATCTATTTTGGCCCCACCACATAAAAAAAAGATGTTCAAGAAATTTTCTAGCCCAAAAATGATTTTTTTGGTGGAAAGAAATTTTTTCAAAGGAAAAACTGAGCTGTCATGAGAAAACCGAGTTTTCATTAAAAGTGGAAAAAAACATTGTTTTCTTGTCAAACCAAAGTTGCCAAGTTGAAACCATCTTTTAGGTTAAAAATGTTTTTTTGCAGTCAAAGCCAGGGCTCCTTGATCAAAATTGGCTCGTTCGTTCTGTTGTCAAAAGGGAGTTTACCATGTCGAAATTAGAAAAAAAATTGCTATGGTCAAATCTGTAATTTAACTGTCAAAACATTTTGCTGTGGTCAAAATATTTTCCGGGAGCAAACTTGATTTTTGGCGGTCAAAACTTGTCTTTTAACACTGGTTTTAAATTTGCATGCGTGTGTATAATAGTAATTAAAGCATAAAAAATGCATGTAATTACTGCGGCGGTGCTCTTGCCTGTAAATGGGCCACTGCGCAGGACACCCACCTTGCACACAGGGTGAGGACGATCGAGCTTTAAAGAAAATTTTGAAACACCGTGCAAGTTTTTCTCCTTTTCGCTCACCCTATCAAAAAAAACTAAAAAAAGTACAAAAAAAAAAAAAAGAATCTGAGCCGTTATTTTTGGAAGAGAAATATGATCATTTAGATTAAAACCATCAAGAAGTCTCGGCCCTTGATCTGAAAGCCTAGAGTAAAACGTTCATATCTGATCAAACCCCAACCTGATCTCAACTGGATATCCAGAAGGATATTGAATATCATCCGTTGGTTTAAACAACATGATTTAGGCTCAATCATACCTCATGATAGTCAAGAGAACCCATAGCCGTTGGATCAGACTTCTAATATATCAGCCGTTAGATCAAAGAGGGCTCAAATGGACTCGCCCGTACAACATCATTTGTCATAAGATCTAAGCCATCAGATAAAATTATCAAATACGAAGCAATCAAAATCATCTTCAGAAAAGATGTCACAGATCTACCATAGACTTGCGACATGTAATCCTAGCCTAAGAAATCGTGGCCATGTCAATTTAAATGAGATTTGATTTTTATCGTTGGATCAGACCTAAAGTGATCAGAACCGTAATCCCGAGGCAAGCTCACCAGGTCTACTTTAGGCTCGCCGCATAATATCCCACTCCTTGTCCCATATATTCCTCGCTGCTGATAACCAGCTGTTTCTTCGCAGTACAACCACCCATCACGACGCCCCCACCACATAAATGAGAGCCTCCTCGCGACGACCAAGACACTTCTTGCCATTTTCACCACCGCCGTTGGTATTGGCCTGAAAAGCATGTTTGGAACGTGGTGTAAATCGCATTTTTTTAAAATTTAATTTTTTTTTTTTGCATAAATGAATTTGTTTTTATATGTTTCAGATCGTTTTGATATGCTAATGTCAAAAACAATATTTTAAAAATAATAAAAAAATATTATTTTGATACATTTTCAAACAAAAAAGCACTTTGAATTGTCATTGCTACCACAATCCCAAATAGGCTCGAAAAAGAAAAGAAACCGAACAACCAAACTGAGACTTCATCGTCGCTGATATATCCCTTGGTTGGTAATGAGACACACAACAACTAGGGATGGAAGATGTCGAGATCTACCTTCCTGGCTGGTTAGATCGTCATCATCTCGTCGTAGTCACTATAGCATCAACAATAGTGGCATAGCGTGAACAATGAACTACATTGTCGAACAAGAATGTAATTTCTCGGTCTTGCAGGGGTTAGAATGTTAATTTTTTGAACCCAAAATTTATTTTCTTTTAATTAAAAATAATTACTTTTGCATGTATATTTATGTATATTTAGCTTGTTGAAGTGTACGATGCATTGGCACACTAAACTTGAGGGATTTGAGATCATTAGGTAATTGTTTAGGAGAAAATACAGATGAAATCAATCTTTTGCAATGAAATGAGGAGGACAAGATTGTGATTTGATTTTTGAGTATCATCCAAGACTACTGTTGGTCCTGATGATTGACCAAATCATGACTCGATGAATGATGAATTGATTATTGTTTTTGTAACTGATTGCCTCATTGTTGATGGTGCACGATGCATCTTTATGAAATGTTTATTAAATTGATGTGATTGCATGATTGATAATTCAATTAATTGTTGCCATGTGTGATTGTTTGAAAATTCATTGATTAATTGTGTATGATATTTGACCATTAATTATTTTGTTATATAAAATCTTGAATTTTTGTGTTGTGATTGTGAATGTGTGATTTAAATTTTGATGCTAGAGGATTTGATGAATACTCGTTAGCACTGGTTGTGCGGGTCAATTGCTTGATTTTTTTGTGTGTTGATCATCTACATGTTATGAGCTTAAGGATTGCTGATTTATTTGAAAACTTGTGTTTTCTTATCAGTTCACCCAATAAGCAATTTATTTAACCGATTTATTTTCAAAAACTTGTATTTAACTAGTTCACCTAATGAGCGGTTTGTTTGACTAGATAATTTTAAAACTTGTGTTTTCTTATTGGTTTAGCCAATAAGTAGTTTGTTTGACTGATTCTTTTTAAAAACTTGTGTTTAACTAGTTCACCCAGTAAGCAGTTTGTTTGAGTAGTTAATTTGAAAATTTGTGTTTTCTAATTGGTTCACCCAATAAGTAGTTTATTTGACCGATTCCTTTTGAAAACTTGTGTTTAACCAGTTTACCTAATGAGCGATTTATTTGACTAGTTAATTTAAAAACTCATGTTTTTTTATTGGTTCACCTAATTAGCTGTTTCTTTGAGTGATTTTTTTTGAAAACTAAGTGTTTAACTGGTTCACCCAATAAACGGTTTGTTTGACCAGTTAATTTGAAAACTTGTGTTTTCTAATTAGTTCACTTAATGAACAGTTTGTTTGACTACCTCCATTTAAAAACTTGTGTTTAATTAGTTCACTCAACCTAATAAGCAGTTTGTTTGGTCGATTCCTTTTGAAAACTTATGTTTAATTGGTTCACCCAATGAGCATTTTGTTTGGCCAATTAATTTATAAACTTGTGTTTTCTAATCAATTCACCTAATGAGTTGTTTGTTTGACTAATTCCTTTGGAACACTTATGTTTAATTGATTTGCCCATAAGCAACTTGTTTTGATCAATTAATTCAAAAAACTTATGCCCTGATCAATTCACCCATAAACAATTTGTTTTAATTGATCCTTCTTTAAACCTTATGTTGATTCATCCTTAGTTTTTTGACCTCTCAAAAAACATATTTTCCTTATTTTATTTTAACATATGTATTTTCTTTTCATGGGATGTGAGTGTGTGTGTTGTCTAATCTATGAGGGATGGTTGGCCAATGATGATACTATTTTGTGTGAAGTCTGTGTCTATTTCTATCAGGTTTTGATGTTTTTCCTCATGTTTGAAAGCTGGTAAAAATAAAGAATTCCATCCTTTGCATCAATAATTGGAATCTTATTTACTTTATTGCATGTGTGATGCGGACCAGCCCAGAAACACCAGCAAGGACCCATTACATGTTCCAAATGGACCTATGACTCGATCCAAGACAAAGACATTGAAAGACGCATTGAATGCATTGGTTTGGAAGGTTTCCACCAGGTCAGAATTGGAAGGTCCATTGGAGTATCAACAGGAGATCCTAGTACATCTTATCCATGTGCAAGAGGGGTCCAATACAACCTTATTTGGGCCATGAGATGAGGGCTTTATTTTTGTTTTGTTAGCTACAGCCCAAGGCTTGTTTGGGCTTAATTCATACTTTGTTTTAAGCTAGGATCCAAGGCTTGTTTGGATTAAGTTATGGGCTTTTCATTTTAGGGTTTTGGGCCAGTTTTGAGTAGACCTCATATAAGTCCACATAAAGGGTCCATTAGGGTTAACTTTTCAAGAACTATTTAAACTCATGTAGGCCAAAATTTCAGCAGCTTTGATGATTATTATTCTGAACTTTTCAGTTTTAACGTGTGAGAGTGATTCTTGCATTCTTTAGTTCTTGAACGAACTGAATCTGACTTATCGAAGATTAACTGGCTTCGTGGCGTCATTCTACTTATTTCAATAGTGTTGGTGCCTTGGGGCAGGTTTCCATTGTGTCGCACTCCTATCAGACCTATTTCGGCTTTTCGGGATCAGATCTCAATCTTGATTGTGGGTTGCGTGACCACGTGATCATGAGGTTCGCATCAGTTGGTATCAGAGCTAGGCTCTGAATCAAGGTCATATTGTTCTGTTATTTTCGTTTTTTCTTTAGTGTTCCCTTAAGTTTTTCAGTGTTTGCATCCATCTTCTTGTTCTTCGAGTCTGCGTCATCTAAGCAAAAAAAAAAAAAGGTTTATATTTCATTTGGTTACTGTCTCTAATCATATCAGTTTATTAAAAAAAAAAAGAAAGAAAGAAATAGAGAAAAGAGTGATTAGTTGAAATTTGAAGGAGTATTCAATTTTTGCCGCAGAAACACAAATCAAGTGAACCATAAGCAAACCCCATCGGAATCAATTTAAACTTCATATTCAGTATATTGGGGGTGGGATCGCATCATATATCAAAGTTGGCCTTATTCTGATGTTATTTGCTTGAGGTTTTAATTAGAGTTTCAATTCTGCCGCAGAAACACTACTCTTAGTGAACCCTAAGTAAAACACCTTGGAATCTATTGAAACTTCACATTCCGAGTACTGGGTATGCGATTGCACCACATATTAAATTTGGGATTATTTTGATATCCGTTTCTGGAGGTTTTAATTGGAGGTTCAATTCTGCCGCAAACTGATCATACAAGGGGTTTGGGTACCTAGACATAAGGGAACGACCTATAAATTGATTTTTGGTGTTTTCATAGTATTCTATTACTAAATATTGAATTTGAGGTCATTTGGAGATCGTTTGGTCTGGGTTTCAATTCTGTTACGTAAAAATTGCGTAATAGGATAGATTTGCGTCAAGTTTGAGAACATGATCTATACTGTTTAGATTTGTCTGAATCTTTTAATTTTTCTTATATTTGGGTTATCTAGGAGTCAAGTAATTGTTTTCGCTAATATTCGCTTTTGTTTTATTTTGTGTCTTCGTTTCGTCCACAATTCGCATGAATTTGCATTGCTACTCGCAAAATCGTAATCGTAGTTTCGTTTTGCTTTGTTTTTAGTATTTTTTTTTATCCTTGAGTCTGAAAATTATAATTAGAGTGCACCGCGAAAGCTACTGACTTTGATTTGTTGATTTCAGTTCCTAAAGAACCAAAAGAAAGCAAGTTGTGAGGTAAAAGGCGTAGAGAGCTTAATAGAGTGAAAAGCCTTGATTTTTGTTTTGTGTGATACAAGAGGTGTGAGGATATATTTATGCTACTGACCAAATTTTGCAGATTCAAAGAATGTCTGAAAACAACGAATCAGCGACACAAAACGTTGACGTAGCTTTCCAATTGCGATCCATAGGCTAGCAACTTGAGCTGTTGTCTAGGACGTACAAGGATCTGAAAGATGAGGTGAATTCGATAAAGCAACAGAATAGTGGGCCTGATCGCCGGGGAAATACGGTCCGTATGGCGGCACGGAATGTCAGATCTGATTTTGAAGAGTTTGTTGATGAAAACGCAGATGGGGGTGAAGATGACTATGATTTTGCATCAGCTGGCCAAGGAATCAGGTCTGGACCGAACAGGGCTAGGAGGAATGTGAATTTCCGTGGCATGAGCACTTATGAAGATATGGATGGGGACTTGGACACCATTAAACTGAAAATTCCTACCTTTCAAGGTAAAAACGATCCGGAGGCTTATTTGGAGTGGGAGAAAAAGGTAGATTGGATTTTTGATTGCCATAGCTATTCTGAACAGAAAAAGGTGAAATTGGTGATAATTGAGTTTACGGAGTATGCGTTGATTTGGTGGGATCAGATTGTGATAAGTAGGAGGAGGAATGGGGAGCGACCTGTTCAGACTTGGGGGGAGATGAAAGTCTTAATGAGGAGACGATTTGTGCCAAACCACTATTACAGAGACTTATATCTGAAGCTCCAAGGTCTGAATCAAGGTTATAAGACAGTAGATGAATATCACAAAGAGATGGAGATAGCAATGACTCGGGCTAATGTTGTTGAGGATAGAGAAGCCACCATGGCTAGATTTCTTAATGGGTTGAATCAGGACATTGCTAATGTGGTTGAGCTACAACACTATGTGGAGCTAGAGGACATGGTTCACATGGCGACGAAGGTGGAGAGAACTTAGGAAGGGGCATGCTCGGCTAGCGTTTAATTCGGGTTCGTCATCATCTTGGAAGCCGAATCTAAAGAGAGAGGGTACTGTCCGGCCAAGATCCTTTGGTCCTTCTAGAACTGAACCACCAAAAGCTAAAGTTGATGTCCCTACTGATGCCAAAGGTAAATCTGAAATTCAACCTAAACGTACTCGTGATGTTAAATGTTTCAGGTGTCAGGGACATGGACATTATGCTTCAGAGTGTCCGAACAAGAGAATCATGATGATTAGAGATAACGGTGATGTGGAATCTGAAAGTGACAGTTCTGATTGTGAAGGCATGCCACCATTGGAGGATAGTGATGGGGATGAGTTAGCATTACCGGTTGAGGAGTCCTTGGTTATAAGGCGAACACTTCAGGTTCAGGTCAAGGAAGATGATACTAATGAACAAAGGGAGAACATCTTCCATACGCGTTGTTATGTACAAATCAAGGTGTGTGGTTTAATTATAGATAGTGGAAGTTGTGTTAATGTTTGTAGTGCCACCCTTGTTAGTAAAGTAAATTTGTGTACTGCTAAGCATGCTAAACCATACAGATTGCAATGGCTGAATGATAGTGGTGAAGTGAAAGTGACTAAACAGGTTGTGGTTCCATTTTTGATTGGGAAATATGTTGATGAAGTTCTGTGCGACGTGGTACCAATGCAAGCAAGTCACATCTTGTTGGGGAGACCATGGCAATATGATAGGAAGGCAATTCATGATGGGGTTAAAAATAGGTATACCATTGTAAAAGATGGTAAAACCATCACTCTTGTACCTCTTACACCCAAACAGGTGTATGATGATCAAATAAAGCTAAAAAGTGAGCATGAGGCGATGGGGAGAGAAAATCAAGGTGAGGAACAAGGGGAGAGAAGAACATCAGATTCGGCTAGAACCCAAACCACCACAACCCATTCGGCCACCCTTCCAAACACAAGCAAATATTTAGCCAACACTCCAAACAAATCAAACCATTCGACCACAACTCAAAAACACCCAAATCTGGCCGAGAGTGGAGGTAAGACAAGAGGAGTGAAGAAAGTCAGTAAGTGTGATGAGGATTGTGTGGAAAAACTAAAAAAACAACCCAATTTTTATGCTAGAGAGGGTGAGGTCAGATCTGTATTTTTCACAAACAAGCTAATGATTTTACTTGTGTACAAAGAGGCTTACTTTAATACTAATGATCTTGATCATATTGTGCCTAGTGTTGCTATTTCTTTGTTGCAGGAGTTTGATGACGTGTTTCCCAACGATACTCCTAGCGGATTACCACCATTGAGGGGGATAGAGCATCAGATTGATTTCATACCCGGAGCTTCAATTCCTAACCGACCAGCTTATAGAAGCAATCCCGAGGAGACGAAGGAGCTTCAAAGGCAAGTTAATGAGCTGATGGAAAAGGGCTACATTCGTGAGAGTATGAGCCCGTGTGGTGTACCCGTGCTACTTGTGTCAAAGAAGGATGGAACATGGAGGATGTGTGTTGATTGCCGAGCCATCAACAACATAACGGTAAAGTATAGACATCCCATTCCTAGGCTTGATGACATGTTAGATGAGTTACATGGATCCTGTATTTTCTCTAAAATTGACTTGAAAAGCGGGTACCATCAAATTAGGATGAAAGAAGGTGAAGAATGGAGAACACCATTTAAGACTAAGCATGGTTTGTATGAATGGTTAGTAATGCCGTTTGGACTTACAAATGCACCTAGTACGTTTATGCGTTTAATGAATCATGTGTTGCGTGCATTCATAGGTAAGTTTGTGGTTGTGTATTTTGATGACATTTTGATATATAGCAAGAACTTAACTGAGCATCTTGATCATTTACGGAATGTAGTTAGTGTGTTGTGTAGTGAGAAATTGTATGCTAATCTTAAAAAGTGTGCCTTTTGCATGGAGAAAATTGTGTTTCTTGGCTATGTTGTAACTGCACAGGGTATCGAGATGGATGAAGAGAAAGTTAAGGCCATCCGGGATTGGCCTACACCCAAATCGGTAAGTGAGGTAAGGAGTTTTCATGGGTTAGCTAGTTTTTACAGGCGTTTTGTGAAAGATTTCAGCACAATAGCTGCGCCCTTGAATGAAGTTGTTAAAAAGTCTGTTGGGTTTAGATGGGGGGAGGAACAAGAGTTGGCTTTTATTTTTTTGAAAGACAAATTATGTTCTGCACCTGTTTTGGCTTTACCTGACTTTACGAAAGCATTTGAAATAGAATGTGATGCGTCTGGAATAGGAATAGGTGCTGTTATGATGTAGGATCGGAGACCTATTGTGTATTTCAGTGAGAAGTTAAGTGGAGCGACCTTGAACTATCCCACTTACGACAAAGAACTCTATGCTTTGGTAAGAGCACTTGAGACATGACAGCATTACCTGTGGCCAAAAGAGTTCGTAGTCCATTCGGATCATGAGTCCTTGAAACATCTGAAAGGACAAGGTAAGTTGAATAGGAGGCATGCAAAATGGGTTGAA
This sequence comes from Populus tomentosa, assembly GCA_018804465.1. NCBI lineage: Eukaryota > Viridiplantae > Streptophyta > Magnoliopsida > Malpighiales > Salicaceae > Populus > Populus tomentosa. The sequence goes on along the minus strand of CM031991.1, from coordinate 5,730,684 downwards.
TTCATTGAAACTTTTCCTTACGTAATCAAGTATAAGCAAGGGAAAGAGAACATCGTAGCTGATGCACTCTCGCGCAGGTATGTTTTTTTACACACCATGAATATTAGATTGTTAGGTTTTGAATATGTGAAGGAATTGTATGATAATGATTCTGACTTTGCTGAGATTTATAATGCATGTGGACATTCGGCTTTTGGCAAGTTTTATTTGATGGATGGTTATTTGTTCAAAGAGAATAGATTGTGTGTTCCTGCTAGTTCTTTGCGTGAATTGCTTGGTTTAATGGGTCACTTTGGGGTTGCAAAAACCTTGGATGTATTGCATGAGCATTTCTATTGGGCAAAGATGAAAAGAGATGTGCAACGAATTTGTGAACAGTGCATTGCTTGTAGAAAGGCAAAATCTAGAGTACAACCGCATGGACTATATACACCATTACTTGTGCCTACTGAACCTTGGGTAGATATCTCTATGGACTTTGTTTTAGGTTTACCCAGGTCAAAGAAAGGTAGAGACTCTATTTTTGTTGTGGTTGATAGGTTTTCTAAAATGGCGCATTTCATTGCATGCCATAAAACAGATGATGCATCTCATATCGCAGACTTGTTCTTTAGGGAGATTGTACGTTTGCATGGCATTCCTAAGAGTATAGTGTCAGATCGTGATATTAAGTTCCTTAGTTACTTTTGGAAGACCTTATGGGGAAAGTTGGGAACTAAACTCTTATTTTCGACAACATGTCATCCTCAAACAGATGGACAAACTGAGGTAGTGAATAGAACATTATCCCAACTTTTACGTGTTGTAATTCAAAAGAATTTGAAAAGTTGGGAAGAATGTTTGCCTTTTGTTGAGTTTGCTTACAATAGAACTGTGCATTCGACTACTACTTTTTCTCCTTTTGAAATTGTTTATGGTTTTAATCCACTAACTCCTATGGACTTAATTCCTTTACGTTTTGAAGAAAGGGTAAGTTTAGATGGTGAAAAGAAGGTAAAGATGGTGAGAGAACTCCATGAGGGAGTTCGACTACAAATAGAGAAAAAGAACAGACTTTACGCTTCTAAAGCAAATAAGGGATGTAAACTGGTTGTTTTCCAACCCGGTGATTGGGTTTGGGTGCACGTGTGTAAGGAACGATTTCCTAATCAAAGGAAATCAAAATCACAGCCTCGTGGTGATGGTCCATTTTAGGTTTTAGAGAGAATCAATGACAACGCATACAAAATTGACCTTCCAAGTGAGTATAGTGTTAGTGCTACCTTTAATGTTAGTGCTACCTTTAATGTTGCTGACCTTTAAGTTTGGGCATATTTTGATACCGGCTTCTGGAGGTTTTAATTGGAGGATCAATTCTGCCGCAAACTGATCATACAAGGAGTTTGGGTACCTAGAAATAAGATAACGACCTATAAATTTATTTTTAGTGATTTCTTAGTATTTTAATACTACATATTAAATTCAAGGTCATTTGGATATCGGTTTCTTTAGGTTCTTGAATTGGGTCTTGTTTTGTCGTAATGGGTCTGTTTGGTGTTATCTTTCAAAACTTGTTTTGTTTCTGTATTTTGTTCCTGCCATTATACTATCATCATATTTTGATATTTGGTTGTTGTTTGAGTCATTTTCATCACTTTTTGCATTTGTTTGTTTTTTTCCGATAAGTTCTGGTCCAAACAAAAGTCAGATTCGTAATCTCGAATCTAAATCAGTGTTGTTTTTGTTATAAACTCTATTCTTTTCATCGTCTTCTAGTTTTTTTTTCCCTTTCTGTGTCATGTATTCACTAAGGGAGAGGGAACAGACGAGGATTGTAGATCAACGATGCGAAATACTACGCCATGGTTTGGGGTTTCTAGAACGAGAAGTTAATAAGTGTAGAAGATTATTCTATGATCTTGAAGCTTCATGGGAAAAAGAGGTACAACACCAAAAGGATGAAAGACGAAGGAGAGTCGCTATGGTTATCATTCAAAAGTATGTACGCAAGTGGTTAGTACGGCGTGCTTATTTGAAATTCTTGTCATTCACTACTTCTATACAGTGTTTTTGGAGAAAGGTGTTAGCAAGAAGGGGATTCCGAAGGCTTAAACAAGAGGCTACTGCAGTCACTATTAATTGTATTCAAGATTCGAGGGCGAATCTTCTTGAAGAGGGAGGGAATGATACGGTTCAGCCCTGTGATACGACTCAAGTAAGGTCAGATTCGGATTTTGGCGTAAAAAGCGCAGCAGTCCAGGTTCACGACAACAGTCATAATCCTCAATCCGACCGTTGGATCGGGCTAATATTTTATGTGGACTCTCCAGACATGTTCTACTCTCTCTTGGGTTAAAAATTCAAGTCAATCTGAGTTCGGGAAGGAACCGCAATACTGGTCAACGGAGGCTGTATGAATTTTGTTATTTACTTCCATTTGACTTGTGGACTTCCTATTTGGTTATGATTCTTTTCCTACAAGGATGTGGCAGCTGGTTTTGGGAATTTCCTAGTTCCACAAGGATCTTTAATGAGCTGCAATATAATCTACAAGTGTGGCAGTGATTCATTAATGTTTTGGAATCCTTTTCTTATAAGGATTCCTTATTCATCCTAGCTACACAAGGAAAGAAGGGCTGGTGGTATTTAATGAAATATTAGTTATTTTTATTATTTTCTTTAATGTTTGGGCTTAATTAAAACTTTGTTTTGAGCTAGGGTCCAAAGCTTGTTTGGATTAGGTTATGGGTTTTTCAGTTTAGGGTTTTGGGCTTGTTTTGAGTGGACCTCATATAAGTCCACATAAGGGGTCCATTAGGGTTAACCTTTCATGAACTTTTTAGTTTTAACGTGTGAGAGTGATTCTTGCATTCTTCAGTTCTTGAACGAACTGAATCTGACTTATCGAAGATTAACTGGCTTCGTGGTGTCATTCTACCCATTCCAATAGTGTTGGTGCCTTAGGGCAGGTTTCCATTGTGTCACACTCCTATCAAACCTATTTCGGCTTTCCGGGATCAGATCTCAATATTGATTGTGGGTTGCGTGACCACGTGATCACGAGATTCGCATCAAATTGTCACCAAACTGCTTCCATAGGAGACCCATGGATTCACCAGCTAGCACAGCTCTTGTTAACTCAAACATAGTCAACAAAATGTTTTATCTTTGGAAAATGGTTTCTACCTTTTCACTTTTGATTCTGTTGATCGCGCCACTAATGTTCTGGAAAGAGCCCCATGGCACATGGCAAACAAACCTTTGGTGCTTAAACGTTGGCAACTGAACATGCAATTTTTGAAAGATGATTTGGTCAGAGTTCCAGTATGGGTTAGGATGTATAATGTTCCTCTTGAGTATTGGACTATTAAGGGGCTGAGTTGTATAGCGAGTGCTATTGGGGTTCCCCTTCATGCTGATCGTACTACACTGTTGCGTAAAAGGCTTAGCTACGCAAGAGTTTGTGTTGAGATAGATGCTTCAAAGACGCTGGTTAAGGAATACGACCTTCGCTGTCCACATGGGGTATTCGTAACAATCTCAGCTGATTATGAATGGATACCGCCAAGGTGCAATAACTGCAACATCTTTGGACATACCACAACGATATGTAGTACTACTAAAGTTGCTCATCCTACAGCGGTGGCAGAGGGTGCGAGGAAAGTAGGAGCTGTGATCTCTAAATCTGCGGATAACAAACAGAATCAGTTTCAATGGCAGGTAGTTGTTAAATGAAATAAGGGTTCTGTAAGTGGTGAGAATGGTCTGTGTGCATCTAAAGTGCATAAGAGTGAGAATGAGAATGGTTGCTCAACAACTGGGATACATACGTCTGATTGTAATGATCATACGACATCAGATGTGTGCAATGCTGGTTGCCGTGAAGACAAAACTCCCACCTCTCCTCATGTTTTGAGAGACATGGAGCAGGAGGAAGGGGCTACATGTACTGCTTTAGATCAAAGTTTAGTCGTCTCCAATATAGATGCTTGTGCGACCGTGAACCAGGTTCTCTCTACTATTAGTCATGAGCTGAATGTTGATGTTGCAGCAATGGGAGGTGATATAAATAGAGAACAGAATGAGAAGGAGCCGACGTCACTGATTCCGACAAGTCCACAAACTCCGAACTCCACCAATGGGAAAACTGTTAATCAGTCAGCTATTAAGGCTGGAGACTCTCTGGAGAAAAAGAAAAAGGGTTCAAAGAAGAATAAGAAATCTGGTTCCCCGCGGGGTGGCAGGTCAAGGTAACCTTTATGTTGCTGTTTGTACCCCTCTCTATTTTCTTATGATGATTGGATGTTGGAATGTTAGAGGTTTGAATGACCCCATAAAGCATTCAGAATTACGTCGGCTAATCCATCAAGAGAGGATGGTTTTTTTTGGTTTGGTTGAAACTCGGGTTAGAGAAAAGAGTAAAGATAATATTTCTAATCTTCTTCTGCGTAATTGGTCCTTCTTGTACAATTATGATTTCTCTTCCCGTGGTCGTATTTGGGTTTGTTGGAATGCTGATGTGGTGAAGGTGGATGTATGCGGTATGTCAGACCAGGCTATCCATGTTTCTGTCACTATATTAGCTACCAATATCTGTTTTAATACTTCAATCATTTATGGAGACAATAATGCATCCTTACGTGAGACATTATGGTCTGATATAGTGAGTCATAGTGATGCATGGGAGTCAACCCCATGGATTCTTATGGGTGACTTTAATGCTATCCGCAACCCGTCAGAAAGGTCAGGAGGGTCTACTGCGTGGGATGGTCAGATGGACAGGTTGGAAACATGTATTCGAGATGCGAAAGTGGATGATCTTCGGTATTCTGGTATGCATTATACATGGACGAACCAATGTATTGAGAATCTGATTATGCGGAAGCTAGATAGAGTGCTTGTGAATGAGAAGTGGAATCTGCACTTCCCATTATCGGAAGCGAGATTCTTGCCTGCTGGTATTTCAAATCATTCTCCCATGGCGGTAAAGGTTACTGGCAATGTTCAGAACATAAAGAAACCATTCAGATTCTTCGATATGTGGATGGATCATGACGAGTTCATGCCTTTGGTGAAGAAAGTATGGGATCAGCATTCGGGGGGCTGTCCAATGTATCAGTTGTGTTGCAAACTAAGGAAGCTAAAGCAGGAACTTAAACAGGAGCTGCATACAGCGCTTGACAATCCAACTTTACGCATGCGAGAAAGAGATGCTGTTCGTAACTATGCTTCTACGGTCAGGGCGGAAGAGAGTTTTTTCAAACAAAAGGCAAGGATACAATGGCTTAGCTTGGGGGATCAGAATACTAGCTACTTCCACAAATCAGTAAATGGAAGACAGAATAGAAATAAGCTTCTCTCCGTTACAAGGGAGGATGGGGAAGTCGTTGAAGGACACGAGGCAGTCAAATCAGAAGTAATTGCATACTTCCAGCGTGTGTTGGGAGTGAAACAGATGCCTAGGGTCTTGAACGAGGTAGTGATGCAATCGATAATTATCTGCAAACTGTCTTCGACTCAACAGCATGAACTAGCACAAGAAGTAACAAGGGAGGAGATTAAACATGCTATGTTTAGTTTGAAAAACAACAAAGCCCCTGGTCCGGATGGCTTCAACGCAGGTTTCTTCAAAAGAATGTGGCATATAGTGGGGGAAGATGTAATCAAAGCTGTTAGCTCCTTCTTTCAGACTCGTAGAATGCTTAAAGAAATGAATGCTACATCCATTTCCCTTATCCATAAAGTTGCTAATCCTACGAGGTTGACAGATTTTCATCCTATATCTTGCTGCAATACAGTATACAAATGCATCGCGAAGATTCTAGCTGGGAGAATGAAAGTTGTTTTGCCATCCTTAGTAGGTCCATATCAGACAGCTTTTATCTCTGGACGGAGAATCAGCGACAATATTCTTTTGTCTCAGGAGCTAATGAAAGGCTATCATAAATCTACGGGTCCGGCTCGTTGTGCTATGAAAGTAGATCTGATGAAGGCTTATGACTCGGTTCGATGGGATTTCGTTGATACAAGAAGGACATAATTTCTCATATTTGTTTGTCTTATGCATGGAAATCCTGTCAGGGCTGTTCTGCAGTATGAGTGCCAATCAAAACTTCAAGTTCCACTGGAGATGCAAGAAGGACAGAATTTCTCATCTTTGCTTTGCCGATGATTTGATGATATTCAGCAAAGGGGATGTACACTCAATTCGTATGATCAAAAATGTACTCACAAAGTTTCAAGATCTATCAGGTCTACATCCAAATCCAAACAAAAGTGACATCTTCTTGAGCGATATGTTAGGTGCTGAGAGGGAACAGATTACCAATATTCTTGGGTTTAGAGAGGGGGAGCTTCCTATGAAATATTTGGGAGTGCCTCTTATCTCGTCCAGACTTAAGGCTATTGATTGTAAGGGCCTCGTGGATCGAATTACTGCTAAAGTACGACATTGGATATGCAGAACACTCTCTTTCGCAGGGCGAGTACAACTGATTAACTCAGTTTTATTCTCCATCCAGGTCTATTGGGCATCTCTATTCCTATTACCTGGGCAAGTAGTGAAAAATATTGAGCAAATTATGAGATCCTTTCTTTGGTCAGGTTCAGATATGAGCACTACTAGGGCTAAAGTGGCTTGGGATCAGGTATGTCTTCCAAAAAAGGAGGGGGGGCTAGGCATAAAAAGGATAACAGAATGGAACAAGATTGCCTTGTTGAGACACATTTGGAACTTGTGCAATGACTCGGATGGCTCAATCTGGTCTACTTGGATCAGATCCAATCTCTTGCGAGGTAGGAATTTCTGGACAATCAAGGCGCCAGGAAGCTGCTCTTAGGCTTGGGGAAAAATTCTAAAGCTCAGATCCTTAGCATGGCCGAAGATGAAGCACATTATCGAAGATGGAATGACAACCTCTCTATGGTTTGATAATTGGCATCCTCACAGCCCGCTTGCTGATACTTACGGTGAAAGATTCATCTATGATTCAGGTATGGAACATAACACGAGAGTGAACGTGCTGATTAATAACTTAGAATGGAGAATTCCTATCACTCATGCTCTTGGCTGGCACCCCATTATAGAAGCTATTCCTTCCACCTCTACTCCTAAGGGGCAAAAAGATGAGATTGTTTGGTTGGATTCGCCAAATCAGAGTTTCTCAGTCAAAGTAGCGTGGGAGCAACTAAGAATTCATCGTCAAATGGTTGATTGGCATGATATTGTGTGGTTCAAGAATGCTGTCCCAAGACATGCATTTCTTCTATGGGTGGCTATCCAACGGGAACTCTCAACGCAGGATAGACTTCATCGGTTTGGTATACATAGTCCCAATAGGTGCTCACTCTGTCTCCGCAACAATGAAGATCACAACCACTTGTTCTTTGAATGCTCCTATACGAAAGCATTATGGTGGATTGTTTGTGACAGATGCGACATTCCAAGAATGATGAAAGGCTTGGATGAATGGATTCGATGGGCCACTGTCACTTGGCATGGCAAAAGTTTCATCAACTTTTCTCGTAAACTGGGTCTCGCAGCTACAGTGTATTGTATATGGCAAGAACGGAACACAAGGATCTTTACAGATGTGTCTAAAACTTCGAATTTGGTTTTTGATATTACACTAAACTCTTTGATGAACCTTCTGTAAAAACTAGCATGTCCTAAGAATGATCTAACATCTTTAATAGATTTTGGTGTTGGCAAGTTAACAATTAACTTGATTTTAGATTTGTCAACCTCAATTCCTTTCCGTGAAACAATGTGACCATGTACAATGTTTGTTACCATAAAGTGATATTTTTCCCAATTCAATACAAGATTCTTCTCTTCACGCCTGTTCAAAACCTTTTTCAAGTTAGTTAAACAATCATCAAATGAATCACCAAAAACAAAACAAAAAATCATCTATAAAAATCTTAAGGAAATGTTCAACCATATCACTGAATATGCTAAGCATGCATCTTTAAAATGTAGCTGGTGCATTACATAATCCAAAAGACATTCTTTGATATTCAAAAGTATCAAATGGACATATGAAAGTAGTCTTCTCTTGATCTTCCAATGCAATTTTGATTTGGTTGTAACTTGAATAGCCATCTAGAAAACAATAAAATTCATGACCTTCAACTCTTTCTAGGATTTGATCCATGAAAGGTAAAGGGAAATGATCTTTTCTAGTCATTGAATTAAGTTTCCTATAGTTAATGCACATGCGCCAACCAGTAATAGTCCTAGTTGGAATTAACTCATTTTTTTCATTTGTTATCATAGTGACTTCAGACTTCTTGGGTATAACTTGGGTAGGACTTACCCATTTGCTGTGAGAAATAGGATAATTGATTCCATTATCTAGAAGCTTACTGATTTCATTTTTCACTGCTTCTTTCATATTAGGATTAAGTCTTTGTTGCATTTCTCTAGAGGGTTTAACATTTTCCTCCAATAAATCTTGTGTGTGCAAATCAAAGGACTAATTCCTTTTATGTCAGCTATGGTCCATCCTAATGCATTTTTGTGCATTTTCAGAGTTTGTAATAACTTACCTTCTTGATGTGCATTAAGTTTGGAAGAGATTATTACCGGAAAAGTTTCATTTTCTCCCAAAAATGAGTATTTGAGATTGAATGGTAACGGCTTCAAATCAGGTTTTGGTGGTTGAACACTTAAAGGTATGGACTCAATTGATCGTGGTGGCAATTCTTCAATTTATGGTCTCCAATTACATGCCTTTGCTTCTTCCTGAAAATAGACCATTTGCAAATCATCAAGTTCATCAATCTCATTTTCACTTAAAGTGGTTTGAAATTGATCATGAACTAATTTTTCAATAAAGTCCACTTCCTGTAAACCATTATCATCTCCAGGTTGCTTGCAAATGTTGAAAATATTCATCTCCAATGTCATGTTTCCAAATGATAGCTTCGTCAGTCCATTCCTACAATTAATCAATGCATTAGAAGTTGCAAGAAATGGAAGTCCTAAAATAACAGGAATTGAATTACATGCTTCAACAGGTTGTGTATCCAAGACAACAAAATCTACAAGGTAAATGAATTTATCAACTTGTACTAACACATCCTCAACTATTCCTCTAGGCACTTTTATAGATCTATCAGCAAGTAAAAGAGTTACAGAAGTTGGTTTTAACTCACCTAGATTGAGACTTTGAAAAACCAAATATGGAAGTAAATTCACACTACCTCCAAGATCAAGTAAGGCTCTTTCAATTTTATGTTCTCCAATAAAGCAAGAAACTGTAGGACAACCAGGGTCTTTATATTTCAAAGCATTATTGTTCTAAAGAATAGCTAAAAATGCTTTCTTTTTCACATTCAGTTTTCTCTTCACAGTGCAGAGATCTTTTAAAAATTTAGCATAGGAAGGAACCTCTTTAATAGCATCCAACAAAAGTATATTGATCCTTACCTCTGTGAAAGTTTCAAGATTTCAAAGTTGTGATTGACTTTCTTTTGTTTGGTCATAGCATGAGGAAATGGAAGTGCTGGCGGAGAATCAGTCTTTTCTTTACAATGTTCAAATTCAACCCCTTTCTTACTCTCAAAGATTGACTCATCATCTTTCTCACAAGGTTTAAGAGTGGGTTTTTCAATAACCTTACAACTATGAAGAGTGACGACTGATTTGACTTGATTCATGTGTTGACTTCCAGAACTACTTGCATTTGCATTGTATTGCCCCTTTGGATTTTGTTGTGGTTGAGATGAAAACTTACCTTTCTCTTGGAAATTAAGAGTAGATGTGAATTTTGCAAGAGTATCTTTAAAATATATCATGCCTTGAGCAAGTTGAGTGTTGATGGCCTCTTGCTTTTCAATGAATGAATGCAATGTTTCCTCAAGATTTCTTCTAGGAGGTGGAGCATAAGGAGGTGCATATCCATGAGAATTTGGAAAATTATAGTGTGCTTGAAACAATGGCTGTGAAGTTTGTGCATTATTATTATCACTCTTCCAACTTAAATTTGCGTGGTTTCTCCAACCAGGGTTGTATGTTTGCGAGTATAGGTTATGATTAGGCCTTTGAAAACTATTTAAAACATGGGCTTGTTCATGGAGGCATTCCTTGAAAGAAGGCAAAGTTGGACAGTCATTGGTTGCATGTTCATTTGTTTCATAGATTCGACACACAATGTCTTGGCTTTTCTAGCTAAAGATGCAAACTTGCCTTGGAGATCATGATCTTCCCTAAGGTTATACATACCTCGACTAGATGTATGAGGTTGGGTGGTTTTACTTGGTGCCTCATAAGTGCTTGTAGTGTCCTAATTTTGCGCATGTTTTCTAACAAGTCTAGGTACTCCATTGCTTCATTAGGGTCTTTATCTTCAAAAGTTTCATTGCATGTCAATTCCACCATTTGCCTATCTCTAGGTATTAACTTTCATAAAATTGTGAAACCAATCTCCATGTTTCAAAACCATGATGAGGGCAAGTATTAAGCAAGTCTCGATACCTATCCCAACATTGGTAAAATGTTTCACCCTGTTTTTGAGTGAAAGTCAAGATTTGTCTTTTGAAAGAGTTTGTTCCATGAGATGGAAAAAACTTCTTTAAAAATTATTGTTGCATTTCATCCCAGGCACGAATGGATCCTGACCTAAGATTTTGCATTTTATCTTTTAATGAAAAAGAAAAAAGCTTTAATCTAATGGTATTCATGCTACAATTTAAGTCACTATAGGTGTAGCTGGGTAGGTGCCCACTCAGAAATTGTTTCTAGAGCTGACGCATGGATTCAACATCAAAATTATTTCTGGAGTTGACGCATGGATTCGATAGCGTAGATAGCCCCTGTTCGCTCAAAAAGAGTAAGGAAAAATGGGTCTCTACCCACTCAGAAATTATCACCAAAACTGTTTCTAGAGCTAACGCATGGATTCAAAAGCATACACAGCCCTTGTTGACTCAAAAAGAGTCAAGGAAAACTGCGTCCCTGCCCACTCAAAAATCCTTAACGAAATTGTTTCAAGGGCTGACACATGGATTTGACATCACCCACATCCACTTTTGTCTCAGAAACAGTAAAGGAAAACTGGGTCCCTGCCCACTTAGAAATCATCACCGAAATGTTTTCTAGAGCTAACACATGGATTCGTTAGACCACACAAACCCTGTAGATTCAGAAAGAGTAAGGAAAAGTGTGTCGCTGCCTACTAAGAAATCATCACCGAAACTGTTTTCAAGGCTGACGCAAGGATTCGACAATGCACAAAACCTCTATTGTCTTAGAAAGAGTCAAGGAAAATTGAGTCACTACACACTCAGAAATCGTAACCAAAATGGTTTTCCAGAGCTTACGCAACGATGCGACAGCGCACACAACCCTTGTTGTCACAAAAAGAGTCAAGGAAAACTAGGTTGCTACCCATACAGAAAGCATCACTAAAATTGTATCCAGAGCTCATGCATGGATTCGTCAGCGCACACAGCCTTTATTGACTCAGAAAAAGTCAAGGAGAACTAGGTCGCTGCCCACTCAGAAATCATCACCAAAATTATTTCCAGAGCTGATGCATAGATTCAAAAGGGCACACAGCACCTATATAGCTTGAAAGTGTCATGAAAAACTGCGTTACTGCCCTCTCCAAAAGTGTCACCAAATCTGGTTCATGTGCCGATGCATGGAATCGTTAGCGCACACAGCCCCAGTTGACTCAGAAAGAATCAAGGAAAATTAGGTTGTTGGCCAATCAGAAATCATCACCAAAACTATTTCCAGAGTTGACACATGCATTCGACAGCGCACACAACCTCTGTTGTCTTAGAAAGAGTAAAGGAAAACTGAGTGGCAGTAGTGTCAGAAATCATCACCAAAATTTTTTTCCAGAGCTAACGCATGGAGTCGTCCGCCCACACGGCCCCTATTGACTCAATAAGAGTCAAGGAAAACTTGGCCAATGCCTAATTAGAAATCATCACCGAAATTGGGTTCCAGAGCTAATGCATGGATTTGTCTGCCCACACAGCCCCTATTGGCTTAGAAAAGGTCAAGGAAAACTCGGTCGATGCCCAGTCTGAAATCATCACCGAAACTGTTTCTAGAGTTGACGCATGGATTTGTCTGCCCTTGTTGACTCGGGAAGAGTCAAGGAAAACTCGATCGATGCCCACTCAGAAATCATCACCGAAACTTTTTCCAGAGCTGACGCATGGATTCGATAGCGCGCACAGCCCTTATTGACTCAAACGAAACAACAAAAATTGGGTCATTTCCAACTCAAAAAGCATCACTGAAATTGTTTCTAGAGATGCATGGATTCAACATCGCTCACAACCACTATTGTCTTAGAAAGAATCAAGAAAAATGAGTCGCTGCCCAGTCAGAAAATCATCATCAAAATTATTTTTCATAGCTGACGCATGGATTCGTTTGCCCACACAGCCCCTACTAACTCATCAAAAGTCAAGGAAAACTCGGTCGATGCCTAATCAATAATCATCACCGAAACCGTTTCCAGAGTTGACGTATGGATTCATCTGGCCACACAGCCCCTATTGACTCAGAAAAAGTCAAGGACAACTCGGTCGATGCCCACTCAGAAATCATCACCGAAACTGTTTCTAGGGCTGATGCATTCCCTCCCTCTTCAAGAAGATTCGCCCTCAAATCTTGAATATGATTAATAGTGACTGCAGTAGCCTCTTGTTTAAGTAGAAACAAAACAAGTTTTGAAGATAATACCAAACAGACCCGTTACAACAAAACAAGACCCAGTTCAGGAACCAAAAGAAACCGATATCCAAATGACCTTGAATTTAATATGTAGTATTACAATACTATGAAATCACTAAAAATCAATTTATAGGTCGTTATCTTATTTCTAGGTACCTAAACTCCTTGTATGATCAGTTTGCGATAGAATTGATCCTCCAATTAAAACTTCCTGAAGCCGGTATCAAAATATGCCCAAATTTAATATATGATGCGATCTCATCCCCAATACACATAATATGAAGTTTCAACTGATTCTAAGGTGTTTTGTTTATGGTTTACTAATAGTAGTGTTTCTGCGGCAGAATTGAACCTCGAATTAAAACCTCAAGAAAACAATATCAGAATAAGCCTAAAATTTACATATGATGCAATATCACTCCCAATAGACTGAATATTAATTTTAAATTGATTCTGAGGTGGTTTTCTTATGGTTCACTAAGAGTAGGGTTTCTACGGCAGAATTGAATCTCGAATTAAAACCTCAAGCAAATAGTATCAGCATAAGCTCAAATTTGATATATGATGCTATCCCACTCCTAATAGACTGAATATGAAGTTTAAATTGATTCTAAGGTGGTTTGCTTATGGTTCACCAAGATTTGTGTTTCTGCGGCAAAAATTGAATGATACTTCAAATTTCAACTAATCACTCTTTTCTCTATTTCTTTTTTTTTTATTTTTAATAAAATGATATGGTTAGAGACAGTAACCAAATGAAATATCTTCTTCTTTTTTTTTTTTTTACTTAGATGACGCAGACTCGAAGAACAAGAAGATGGACGCAAACACTGAATAACTTAAGGGAACACTAAAGAGAGAAAAAAAAAACAAAAATAACATAAAGATATGACCTTGTTTCGGAGCCTAGCTCTGATACCAACTGATGTGAACCTCGTGATCACGTGGTCACGCAACCCACAATCAAGATTGAGATCTAATATTTCATTAAATACCACCAGCCCTTCTTTCCTTGTGTAGCTAGGATGAATAAGGAATCCTTATAAGAAAAGGATTCTGAAATATTAATGAATCACTGCCACACTTGTAGATTATATTGCAGCTCATTAAAGATCCTTGTGGAATTAGAAAATTCCCAAAACCAGCTGCCACATCCTTGTAGGAAAAGAATCATAAGCAAATAGGAAGTCCACAAGTCAAATGGAAGTAAATAACAAAATCCGTACAGCCTCCGTTGACCAGTATTGCAGTTCCTTCCCGAACTCAGATTGACTTGAATTTTTAACCCAAGAGAGTAGAACATGTTTGGAGAGTCCACATAAAATATTAGCCCGATCCAACGGTCAGATTAAGGATTATGACTGTTGCCGTGAACCTGGACTGCTGCGCTTTTTATGCCAAAATCCGAATCTGACCTTACTTGGGTCGTATCATGTGAAACCCTGGAAATTTATAATTTAAATATGTAGATGTGTAAACCCTCATGTAAACGTAAGGCTGAAAGTGGTAATATTTCAATGAGTGATGAAAAACCAAGATTTGAAATAATAGATAAATAATGATATATAATGAAAGAGATGACCTCTACAAAATGAATTTTGGTTTAGAATTCATAAGGACAGAGAAACTAGTAACGTGTTTTGATGGATAAAATAATGAGAAAAATAACAAAATATTTTTAGGAAATAAGTAAGGTAATAAAGAATGCATTATAATAAATAATAGTGCAATGAAAAAGGATAGGACTGAAGGTGCAAGCACTGATTAAAAATTAGTGATGTTATTTTGAAATGGTAATAAGCCGATAAATAAATAAAGGTGAAAATTCTAAAATGAATACATTTCAAAATAATAAAATGACCGTAAAAGTTTAGAAGGATAATTGATATGATTTTTGTTTGTGAAGATTGAACAAGAAAAAAATCTAGATTGTTTATGAAAAGTCATGAACTGAACAAGTTTATATTAGGAAGCAGAATTCTCAATCTAATGATAGGATCGAGATGAAATTTTGCATGAAGTCTATTAATATGTTTTCCTACCTTGGTTGAATATCTCATCCCAATCGGAGTTTGGTAAAGACTAACGATTTAAGCAGAAATAAACCAGATAGTTTACATGAAAAATAAAATAAAATACATAAAGTCATGAACGAGGGATAAAATTGTAATTATGAAAAAAGTGCCTATAAAACTGCAAAGGCCACCAGTTAAAAAAAAAAAAGAAAAAGAGAAAAGAAAAAAAAAAAAGAGAGTGAAAAACGGATAGAGAGAGAGAGCTGCAGATTTTGGAGTAAAACCAATAATACTCCGGTGATCATATCTCAGGATTCCACCGTTGGATCCATCTCCGTTTTGGATATGTTGTTCTTATGACATGTATCTACGAACTGACCGGAGGGATTGAAAGGAAAACACCCCATTTGACAGAAATCATCATCGGAACTTTCCTGAAAAACAAAAAGGAAATGCACCTGCAGGGCAGTTTGGTCGCCGGCCGATTTCTCTCTCTTCCACCGTTGGATCAAGCTACTTTTTGGATATGTTGTTCTCAGGACACATATCTACGAACTGACCGGAGGGATTGAAAGGCAAACACCCCATTTGACAGAAATCATCATCGGAACTTTCCTGAAAAACAAAAAGGAAATGCACCTGCAGGGCAGTTTGGTCGCCGGCCGATTTCTCTCTCTTCCACCGTTGGATCAAGCTAAGGTTTGGATATGTTGTTGTTATTACACTTATCGACTAACTGACCGGAGGGAGTGGAAGGAACACACTTCATTTGACAGAAATCCTCATCGGAACGTCCCTGAAAAACAAAAAGGAAATGCACCAGCAGGGCAGTTTGGTCGCCGGCCGATTGCTCTCTTTTAAACCGTTGGATCATGCTCAGTTTTGGATATGTGGTGCGCCTAGATGTGTAATGCATTCTGAACGGTGGAGATCGGAAACTCCTCCTCCGGCAAGGTTTCGTGCATGTTGAACAGTAGCTCGTCCAGTTTTAGGTAAGCTCGGTTTTATGCAGATCTAGGGAGATCTAACCGTTTGATCATTATGATGTTGAGATATAGTATGCACAATTCTATGATATGTGGTCTGACCGTTGGGTTTAGAGCAATAATCAGAATTTGATGACTTATTGCCTTTTGAATCTATTACTAGTTTTGGCAAAATGTAGCAAGCTTGATTAAATACATGTTTTGATGAAATTAGAATTGTGTGGGTGTAGGTTTTATGGAAGATGTAATGGTAAAATATATTCTTGTTATTAATATTATTACAGATTAATTGTGTATTCTTTATATGAGGTGAAGTATGATTACTATGTAAGAATAGTAAGGAATATCGCTATATGAACATGTTGATTGAATACAAAGCTAACTTGTTGGTTGTGTGGATATAAATGGGGTGGAACCATGAAGAAATTAAAATGAAAGAAATATGGAACATAAAACATATTTAAAACTAGCCATAAGTATTTTTGGCAAATTGATTAGTTAATGAAGATTGTCATGGATTCCAACTAGTAGGGTGAAATTGTTGTTATGATAATGATCTAAGAATATTAATTGTTAAGGTTTGCCGCATATGTTTAATCGCACGAGGAGAGAGTGAAAGAAAATGAATAGTTCATCATTTTGTTGTATTAATAATAATATTAGGAGAAATCCCAAAAGGAATGAGTTTCCTTATTTTTGGTCTAATCTTTGCTATATTGTAAAGGTAGGGAAATTGTTTGAATGTTTTGCTTTAGAATTTGGTTTGAATTTGTGATTTAATGATGCCAAATGACCTTGGATGATGTTGTTTTTGCAATAAAAATAAATTGGAAGTTGAAAAGGATTCCCAAGAAATGAAAATCCTCGCTGCCCAAAATCTTAGCTATAAAGGAGGGGCTATTATGATTGTTGATTTTGAGCCTTAAAACAAAAATAATTTGGAGTTGGTTTCTTCATAAAAGTTGTATCTCCATGTTTTAGCCTTTCATAGAGATACATCACACCCAAAACTGAGTTTTTACAGCTTTAGTTAGGATTAAGACACTAGATAGTGTTCTGGGTTGGTTAAGCTAAATTGATTGGAATCAGACAATTTTCAATCTTTGCTTGGAATTTGCTGTTGAGTGATGGTTTTGATAACAAAATAATAAGAATGAATATAAACATGAAAATGAGTAAGAGTATGAGATCTTAAAGAAAATTCCTTATGATTGGTTTGAGAATACTAGTTGAATGAGAATTAAATGAAGATGTGATGTTGGTTGTATTGTTGATAAATAATTGAATCCCTGGTGATACAGGGAAAGCTGTGGGGATTGGACAATTGCATGGAATGGCAGCACGTGCACCTCTTCTAGGTAGGTGACTTGCACCTTTCTTTTTTTTCATACGTTGAATATTGAAATACTTTAATATGATTATTACCGTATTGTTAGAACTGATATTAGATTGTCGAACGCTTAAATGTTGACTAAAGGTTGATTAGCTTCGGCTAATGGCATCCGAATGGATGGCCGGGATGAAGGATTGATTAGCTTCGGCTAATGGCATCCAGATGGATGACCAGGACAAATGAATGATTAGCTTCGGCTAACCAGGACGAACGATTGATTAGCTTCGGCTAATGGCATCCGAAAGGATGGCCGGGACGAACGATTGATTAGCTTCGGCTAATGGCATCCGAAAGGATGACCGGGATGAACGATTGATTAGCTTTGGCTAATGGCATCCGAAAGGATGGCCGGGACGAACGATTGATTAGCTTCGGCTAATGGCATTCGAAAGGATGACCGGGATGAACGATTGATTAGCTTGGCTAATGGCATCCGAAGTGAATGATCGGGGTGAGTGAATGATTAACCTCAGCAAATAATGCCTTAAGAGGATAGCCGGGTTTAAGATTATGGTTGATTGCAAAATAAATAAAATAAAATTGGTGCATCTATATGTACTACTAGCTGTTTATACCAAGTACATGACGATATTGTAAATGTTACTGCTTCATTTAACTGTCAGACCGTTAGTTACCATTATTAGTATTCTTAAGTATTTGCATTCTCTTAAATGTTTTGTACTACTGCAGGGACATCACACCAACGAGATGTCTAGGAAACCCGATACACGAGAACCTACTTTTGCAAGGAATCATGTAGATGCATTCTAAATCATAATGTATTTTGTATGAATCAATGTACTGAATGTATAACTGGAGGCTGGGTAATTCGTATGGAATTACTAGATGTATTGGTAACCAAGGAAGGTTAACCAATTATATGGGTAATTATATGAAATTACCAGAATTATTGGCAATTGAGATGAGTTAGCCAGATAGTTAAGTTTTGAAAAGATTATGGGAATTAATTGATTGAAGTTAGAAGTAGTAAATTCTATATGTTATGAGTAAAATAATTAATATATGACTAAGATTTTGAGTAAACTAATTAATGTGGTTATTGGGTAGACAGAATGATTTGGAGATTGGAGGAGAATTGATAGATAATTAATTACCATCATTAACATCATAATGATGGTGGCTAAGGGCATAAATTGATACTTGGCACTGTAATGAGGGTGACCAAAGTTATGTGAAGGATGCTTAGTGACCGTGGTGTCGATAACTAAGATTGTGTGTAAATGATACTTGGCAACCGTGGTTACAATGCATATGAGGTTAATAAGAAAATGAAAGGGATTCGATATGAATGGGAGAATCAAATGGCATGGATTAGCTACCAGGTTTGGATTGCTAATGGTATCGAAGAGGTTTCATCGGTGCTGGTATATTTTAAATTGATTAGTTCACCCAATATTAGAAGACTAATGATATTAATGAGATTTATTAGTTTCAGCGATTACCTTCTAGCAACAGATTTAGAAAAGGAAAAAAAAATATTGATTAATTATTCTAAAAGAATGAGATAAGCTAATGATATCAAGATAGGAATATCTTGGTATCAAGTGAAAATTGATTTATAAGGAGATGGTGTTCGCAAACCGTTGAGTTGTGTTGAGATTTCTAAGATGGAATTATTCTTGGCAAATGAGATAGGATATTAGATGGGTATTGGTAATAAATGGAAAATATATGTTGTAAAAGAGGTTTATGCCTAATTTTATATATAAAAAGAAATGCCGTAGAGATTATTGTCTGCCATTGTTATTGCTTGTTACTATATTTTATATTTATGTGTACATGTTAATTTCTATTATCAGGTCCACCAGGGTTGCGTCAAGGGTAATACTAGTTTAGTTATCTTTTGCTTTTGACCATGTAAATTAATTGTAAATTAAAAGACTTATCTCCTAACACTTGAGATGTAATATAAATCCGTAAATTTGAATGTATGTCTTTAATCTAATGGTTGAAACTCTTAGTACCTTTTTGACCATGCATGTTTACAGTTGAAATTGAATCTTTTATTTGAATTGCATTATATGATGTTATTGAATAAGATGTGTTGTGTTGATGAGAATGAGTTGGGTTGAGGCCCAGGATGATTGGGTCGTAATTTTGAGTTCTTATAAGTGTAAAAAGGGTATATGTCGATAACTTGGGACCTACCGGTACAGGGGAGACTCTGCCAAAATTTTGGTGGAACCTGTGTATATATATATAAAAAAAATTTACCTGAAATTTTTCCAATATATTGCGAAAAAGAATGTAGAAAAATCCGGGCCGTTACATATCACAAGGCTAAACTGTATAAAAAATTGTGTCACTGCCCACTCAAAAATTATCACCGAAATGGTTTCCAGAGATGACGTAGTGATTCGACAGTGCACACAGCCCCTCTTGACTCAGAAAGAGTCAAGGAAAACTACATCACTGCCCATTCAGAATTCCTCACCGAATTTGTTTATAGAGCTGATGCATGGATTCAAAACAGCACACTGCCACTTTTGTCTCAGTACAAGTGAAGGAAAATTGCGTCGCTACCCACTTAGAAATCCTCGCCGAAATTGTTTCTAGAGCTGACGCATGGATTCGACACCGCATGAAGCCACTTTTGTCTTAGAAATAGTCGATTATAACTG
Organism: Populus tomentosa; assembly: GCA_018804465.1. Classification (NCBI taxonomy): domain Eukaryota; kingdom Viridiplantae; phylum Streptophyta; class Magnoliopsida; order Malpighiales; family Salicaceae; genus Populus; species Populus tomentosa. The sequence continues at coordinate 5,710,969 of CM031991.1, read as the reverse complement.
TGTCACTGCCGAGTCAGAAATCATGAATGATATAGTTTTCTAGAGCTGATGTATGGATTCATCTACCCACATAGCCACTGTTGTCTCCAAAAGAGTCAAGGAAAACTAGGTCGTTGCCCACTCCAAAATCCTCACAAAAAATATTTTCTAGAGTTGACGCATGGAGTCGTCAGCCCACACAACCCCTTAAGTCTTATAAAGTGTCAAGGAAAACTACGTTGCTACCCACTCAAAAATCCTCACCGAAATTATTTCTAGACCTGACTCATGGATTCAATAGCGCACACAACCATTATTGTCTAAGAAAGATTCAAGGAAAACCGGGTCGCTACCCACTCAGAAATCATCACCAAAAATGTTTCTAGTGCTGACGCATCGATTCGACATCACACACAACCATTATTTTCTCAGAAAGAGTCAAGGAAAATGGAGTCGCTATCAAGTCAAAAATCATCACTGAAATCTTTTTCCAAAGCTGATGCATGGATTTGTGATGCAACCATATTATTCGATAGTTTCACCGACATTTAACTAGTTTTTTGCATATGTTTTATATATAAAATGCCTTGATATTCTTTGTTTTATGTTTTGAAGGCACTTTTTGAGGGAATTGACATATTTGACCTTCAGTCGATGTTTTGTGCAGAGCGTGAGCTCTAAAGGTTGAAATGAAGTGATTCTAGTGGCATTAAAAAGCTAACATCCATACCTTTCTAGACATCAAAGGCAAGACAATAAAATAAAGAAGAATCGCAGCTTTCAAAGTCAAATCTCGTAATCTGCCAGTGTTGACCTTCAGTCATTCCAACTTGAATATCTGGAGCTACAGAAGTCCAATTAATGCAAACTCAATTGTTTTGGATTTGACTAAAAGACCTATAAATGCTCCAAATGTAAGCAAAAAATGATGTCATATGAGGGAGATATGATTTTTCAAATATGACAACTGAATTCTGCCAGCAAACAGGTTTCGTGAAAAAACAAGTCCAAATTACATTCTGAAGCATCTAAACCAACATCCAAGTTTTTAGGAAAATAGTTATTGAACTACTTAAATGTATATTGTCTTTTTAAGGGAGGACTATTTTGTAAAATAGAGACTAGGGTTTCCTAGCATATAAAAAGAATGAGAGAAGAGAAGGGGGGCAGCCAGCCAAGAGGAGAAAAATGCCCCCCTACTCTAAGAAACCTGAAATCATGCATTCCTCCATCTTTTTGATTAGTTATTCAACAAACATGCAAGGCTAAACTTGTTTTCTTGGTTGCAAGGACACAAAAACCTTCGGATTTTAAGAATTGTGAGATTTATTTTACGTTTTCTTTTCAGTTTATATGATGAATATGTTTATTCTCCTATGCTTATTTTTCCTATGATTGTTTATTTTAAGTGCTAGAGCGGACTCTAAGTTTTTATTGTAGACAATCTATTGTTAAGTTTGATATCAAAACCAGAGTTGTGGTATATGAACTTGTGAAGAAACTGAGTTTAATAATTGTGGCGGATCTACGTTATTAATCTTAGGGAGAACATTCAATCAAATGAAACATAGACTGTAGACAGTTATGTTTTATTTATTAATAAACTTATCTAGTTCTTAAGGCTGTCATTGAATTAAATTACTAGTGCGGACATTGTGGTTGTTTGATGGTTAGGGTTAGTTATACGGCGGATCTGTTAACTAACCAATGTTAAGAAGAGATAAATATTCAAAATATAAATTGATGTTTCATTTCCATGATCAGTTCTAATTTATATAGGTGGATGTGTGCTTACGACCAAGGTTTGTTCTCATGATAATTTTCTGATTTTATTAAATTTTATTTGATAGTTTTCTATTTTCTTTTGCTTTAGCTTAGATAACGTCCAAACCCCCCCATATTGCATATCATCTAGCATAAAAATCTGACTTGAACCTTCCTCGTGGGATCGACTCCTTGCTTGCTCTATACTATCTTGTGTGTTGTGTTTGAAGCTAGGGTAATTAATTTGTACGACCAAAACATTGTAACAATTTGTCATCCCACACAGACCCTATTGACTAAGAAAGAATCAAGGGAAACTGGGCTGCTTCCAACTTAGAAACCATCACGGAATCTGTTTTCCAGTGATGATGCAGGCATTCGTCAGCACACACAGCCACTGTTGTCTCAAAAAGAGTTAAGGAAAACGAGGTCACTGTCCCCTCTGAAATCCTCACAAAAACTTTTTTCCAGAGTTGACACAAGGAGTCGTCTGCCCACACGGCCCCTGATGTCTCATAAAGAGTCAAGGAAAGCTGTGTCACTCCCCACTCCAAAATCCTCAATGAAATTGTTTCTAGACCTGACGCATGGATTCGACACCGCACACAACCACTTTTGTCTTAGAAAGAATGAGGGAAAACTAAGTCGCTTCCCAATCATAAATCGTCACTGAAATCTTTTACCAGAGCTGACGCTTGGATTCGACAACCTACACAGCCCTTGTTGACTCAGAAAGAGTCAAGGAAAATTGGGTCGCTGCCCACTCAGAAATTATCATCGAAAATTTTTCTATAGCCGTGCAAGGATTTGACATTGTACACAGCCACTATTTTCCTAGAAAGAGCCAAGGAAAACGGAGTCGGTGCCCAGTCAAAAATCATCACTAAAATCTTTTTCCAGTGCTGACGCATGGATTCGTCTACCCACACCGCCCCTGTAGACTCATAAAGAGTCAAAGAAAACTGCGTCGCTGCCCACTAAGAAATCATCACCGAAATTGTTTCCAGAGCTGACGCATGGATTTTACAGCGCACATAGCCCCTATTGACTTAAAAGAGTCAACAAGAACTAGGTCATTTCCAACTCAGAAAGCGTCACCGAAATTGTTTCTGGAGAGGACGCATGGATTTGACTTCGCACAAAGCCACTGTTGTCTTAGAAAGAGTTGAGGAAAACTGAGTCCCTGCCTAGTCAGAAATCGGCATCGAAATCTTTTTCCAGAGCTGACCAATGGATTAGTCTTCCCACACAGCCGCTGTTGACTCAGAAAGAGTCAAGGAAAACTCGGTCATTGCCCAATCAGAAGTCATCATCAAAACTGTTTCCAGAGCTGCTGCATGGATGCGAAAGCTCACACAGCCTTGTTGACTCAAAAGAGTCAAGGAAAACTAGGTCATTTCCGACTCAGAAAGCGTCATCAAAATTGTTTTCGGAGATGGCAAAAGGTTTTGATATCGCACACAGCTGATGTTGTCTCAAAAGGAGTCAAGGAAAACTACATCGCTACCCAATCATAAATCATTACTAAAATTTTTTTTCCAGAGCTAATACTTGGATTTGCCTGCCCACACAGCCCCTGTTGACTCAGAAAGAGTCAAGGAAACCTCGGTCGCTGCCAACTCAGAAATCCTCACCGAAATTGTTTCCAGAGGTGGCACATGTCCTCATTAGCACACACAGCCCTTGATGTCTCATAAAGATTCAATGAAAACTGTGTCCCTGCCTACTTAGAAATCCTCACCGAAAATGTTTCTAGAGCTGACGCATGGATTCGACAACGCACACAACAACTATTTTCTTAGAATGAGTCAAGGAAAACAAAGGCATTGCCAATCAAAAATCATCAACGAAATCTTTTTCCAGAGCTGACATATGGATTCGTCTGCCCACACAGCTCCTGTTGACTCAGAAATAGTAAAGGAAAACGAGGTCCCTGCCCACAAAGAAAGCATCTTCAAAACTGGTTCAAGAGTTGATGCAATGATTCGTTAGCGCACAGAGACCCTGTTGACTCAGAAAGAGTCAAGGAAAACTAGGCCGCTACCCACTCAGAAATCATCACCGAAACTGTTTCAAGAGCTGACGCATGCATTCGATAATGCGCACAGCCACTATTGTCTCTGAAAGAGTCGAGGAAAATTGAGTCCCTACTAAGTCTGAAATCATCACTGAAATTGTTTTCCAAAGCTGATGCATGGATTCGTCAGCCCACACAGCCCCTATACACTCGTAAAGAGTCAATGAAAAGTGTGTCGCTTCCCACTCAGAAATCATCACCGAAATTGTTTCCAGAGCTGATGCATGGATTTGAAAACATACACAACCCCTGTAGATGCAGAAATAGTCAAGGAAAACTGGGTCACTGCTAATTAGTACTTAAAAGTGCATTTTTATCAAGGTTTTTGATGCGAACCTCGTGATCACGTGGTCACGCAACCCACAATCAAGATTGAGATCTGATTCCGGAAAGCCGAAATAGGTCTGATAGGAGTGCGACACAATGGAAACCTGCCCCAAGGCACTAACACTATTGCAATGAGTAGAATGACGCCACGAAGCCAGTTAATCTTTGATAAGTCAGATTCAGTTCGTTCAAGAACTGAAGAATGCAAGAATCACTCTCACACGTTAAAACTGAAAAGTTCAGAATAATAATCATCAAAGCTGCTGAAATTTTGGCCTACATGAGTTTAAATAGTTCTTGAAAAGTTAACCCTAATGGACCCCTTATGTGGGCTTATATGAGGTCCACTCAAAACTGGCCCAAAACCCTAAAATGAAAAGCCCATAACTTAATCCAAACAAGCCTTGGATCCTAGCTGAAAACAAAGTATTAATTAAGCCTAAACAAGCCTTGGGCTATAGCTAACAAAATAAAATAAAGCCCTTAATGTTAAATCCATGTTCTGCCATGAGAAGAAGAGAAAGAACTAAAATAATACAGAACTGATTGAAGGCTTATAAGGCCCCTTAATCCTAGAAACAAAAGAAAAAGGTAGCCACCATGTTGTTTCCAAGTTGTAGTAGGATTCTTTTGTTTCCTTTGCTGTCCTCATCTCATGGCCCAAATAAGGTTGTATTAGACCCCTCTTGCACATGGATAAGATGTACTAGGATCTCCTCTTGATACTCCATGGACCTTCCAATTCTGACTTGGCGGAAACCTTCAAAACCAATGCATTCATTGCGTCTTTCAATGTCTTTGTCTTGGACTGAGTCATTGGTCCATTTGGAACATGTAATGGGTCCTTAGTGGTGTTTCTAGGCTGGTCCGCATCATCCCCTCTCTCCTCGAAAGGATTCGACCTCAAATCAAAATCTGTGTCAAACAACGTAAGATCATCAACATTAAAGGTAGCACTAACACTATACTCACTTGGAAGGTCAATTTTGTATGCGTTGTCATTGATTCTCTCTAAAACCTAAAATGGACCATCACCACGAGGCTGTAATTTTGATTTCCTTTGGGTAGGAAATCATTCCTTACGCATGTGCACCCAAACCCAATCACCGGGTTGGAAAACAACCAGTTTACGTCCCTTATTTGCTTTAGAAGCGTAAAGTCTGTTCTTTTTCTCTATTTGTAGTCGAACTCCCTCATGGAGTTCTCTCACCATCTTTTCCTTCTGCTCACCATCTAAACTTACCATTTCTTCAAAACGTAAAGGAATTAAGTCCATAGGAGTTAGTGGATTAAAATCATAAACAATTTCAAAAGGAGAAAAAGTAGTAGTCGAATGCACAGTTCTATTATAAGCAAACTTAACAAAAGGCAAACATTCTTCCCAACTTTTCAAATTCTTTTGAATTTCAACACGTAAAAGTTGGGATAATGTTCTATTCACTACCTCAGTTTGTCCATCTATTTGAGGATGACATGTTGTCGAAAATAAGAGTTTAGTTCCCAACTTTCCCCATAAGGTCTTCCAAAAGTAACTAAGGAACTTAACATCACGATCTGACACTATACTCTTAGGAATGCCATGCAAATGTACAATCTCCCTAAAGAACAAGTCTGCGATATGAGATGCATCATCTGTTTATGGCATGCAATGAAATGCGCCATTTTAGAAAACCTATCAACCACAACAAAAATAGAGTCTCTACCTTTCTTTGACCTAGGTAAACCTAAAACAAAGTCCATAGAGATATCTACTCAAGGTGCAGTAGGCACAGGTAATGGTGTATATAGTCCATGCGGTTGTACTCTAGATTTTGTCTTTCTACAAGCAATGCACTGTTCACAAATTCGTTGCACATCTCTTTTCATCTTTGGCCAATAGAAATGCTCATGCAATACATCCAAGGTTTTTGCAACCCCAAAGTGACCCATTAAACCACCCCCATGTGCTTCACGAACAAGCAATTCACGTAAAGAACTAGCAGGAACACACAATCTATTCTCTTTGAACAAATAACCATCCATCAAATAAAACTTACCAAAAGTCGAATGTCCACATGCATTATAAATCTCAGCAAAGTCAGAATCATTATCATACAATTCCTTCACATATTCAAAACCTAACAATCTAGTATTCATGGTGTGTAAAAGAACATACCTGCGCGAGAGTGCATCAGCTACGATGTTCTCTTTCCCTTGCTTATACTTGATTACGTAAGGAAAAGTTTCATTGAATTCAACCCATTTTGCATGCCTCCTATTCAATTTACCTTGTCCTTTCAGATGTTTCAAGGACTTATGATCCGAATGGAGTACGAACTCTTTTGGCCACAAGTAATGCTGCCATGTCTCAAATGCTCTTACCAAAGCATAGAGTTCTTTGTCGTAAGTGGGATAGTTCAAGGTCGCTCCACTTAACTTCTCACTAAAATACGCAATAGGTCTCCAATCCTGCATCAAAACAGCACCTATTCCTATTCTAGACGCATCACATTCTATTTCAAATGCTTTCGTAAAGTCAGGTAAAGCCAAAACAGGTGCAAAACATAATTTGTCTTTCAAAAAAACAAAAGCCAACTCTTGTTCCTCCCCCCATCTAAACCCAACTGACTTTTTAACAACTTCATTCAAGGGCGCAGCTATTGTGCTGAAATCTTTCACAAAACGCCTGTAAAAACTAGCTAACCCATGAAAACTCCTTACCTCACTTACCGATTTGGGTGTAGGCCAATCCCGGATGGCCTTAACTTTCTCCTCATCCATATCGATACCCTGTGCAGTTACAACATAGCCAAGAAACACAATTTTCTCCATGCAAAAGGCACACTTTCTAAGATTAGCATACAATTTCTCACTACGCAACACACTAAGTACATTACGCAAATGATCAAGATGCTCAGTTAAGTTCTTGCTATATATCAAAATGTCATCAAAATACACAACCACAAACTTACCTATGAATGCACGCAACACATGATTCATTAAACGCATAAACGTACTAGGTGCATTTGTAAGTCCAAATGACATTACTAACCATTCATACAAACCATGCTTAGTCTTAAATGGTGTTCTCCATTCTTCACCTTCTTTCATCCTAATTTGATGGTACCCGCTTTTCAAGTCAATTTTAGAGAAAATACAGGATCCATGTAACTCATCTAACATGTCATCAAGCCTAGGAATGGGATGTCTATACTTTACCGTTATGTTGTTGATGGCTCGGCAATCAACACACATCCTCCATGTTCCATCCTTCTTTGACACAAGTAGCACGGGTACAACACACGGGCTCATACTCTCACGAATGTAACCCTTTTCCATCAGCTCATTAACTTGCCTTTGAAGCTCCTTCGTCTCCTCGGGATTGCTTCTATAAGCTGGTCGGTTAGGAATTGAAGCTCCGGGTACGATATCAATCTGATGCTCTATCCCCCTCAATGGTGGTAATCCGCTAGGAGTATCGTCGGGGAACACATCATCAAACTCCTGCAACAAAGCAATAGCAACACTAGGCACAATATGATCAAGATCATTAGTATTAAAGTAAGCCTCTTTGTACACAAGTAAAATCATTGGCTTGTTTGTGAAAAATACAGATCTGACCTCACCCTCTCTAGCATAAAAATTGGGTTGTTTTTTTAGTTTTTCCACACAATCCTCATCACACTTACTGACTTTCTTCACTCCTTTTGTCTTACCTCCACTCTCGGCCAGATTTGGGTGTTTTTGAGTTGTGGTCGAATGGTTTGATTTGTTTGGAGTGTTGGCCGAATATTTGCTTGTGTTTGGATGGGTGGCTGAATGGGTTGTGGTGGTTTGGGTTCTAGCCGAATCTGATGTTCTTCTCTCCCCTTGTTCCTCACCTTGATTTTCTCTCCCCATCGCCTCATGCTCACTTTTTAGCTTTATTTGATCATCATACACCTGTTTGGGTGTAAGAGGTACAAGAGTGATGGTTTTACCATTTTTTACAATGGTATATCTATTTTTAACCCCATCATGAATTGCCTTCCTATCATATTGCCATGGTCTCCCCAACAAGATGTGACTTGCTTGCATTGGTACCACGTTGCACAAAACTTCATCAACATATTTCCCAATAAAAAATGGAACCACAACCTGTTTAGTCACTTTCACTTCACCACTATCATTCAGCTATTGCAATCTATATGGTTTAGCACGCTTAGCAGTACACAAATTTAGTTTACTAACAAGGGTGGCACTACAAACATTAACACAACTTCCACTATCTATAATTAAACCACACACCTTGCTTTATACATAACAACGCGTATGGAAGATCTCCCTTTGTTCATTAGTATCATCTTCCTTGACCTGAACCTGAAGTGTTCGCCTTATAACCAAGGACTCCTCAACCGGTAACGCTAACTCATCCCCATCACTATCCTCCAATGGTGGCATGCCTTCACAATCAGAACTGTCACTTTCAGATTCCACATCACCCTTATCTCTAATCATCATGATTCTCTTGTTTGGACACTCTGAAGCATAATGTCCATGTCCCTGACACCTGAAACATTTAACATCACGAGTACGTTTAGGTTGAGTTTCAGATTTACCTTTGGCATCAGTAGGGACATCAACTTTAGCCTTTGGTGGTTCAGTTCTAGAAGGACCAAAGGATCTTGGCCGGACAGTACCCTCTCTCTTTAGATTCGGCTTCCAAGATGATGACGAACCCGAATTAAACGTTGGCCGAGCATGCCCCTTCCTAAGTTGTCTCTCCACCTTCGTCGCCATGTGAACCATGTCCTCTAGCTCCACATAATGTTGTAGCTCAACCACATTGGCAACCCATTAAGAAATCTAGCCATGGTGGCTTCTCTATCCTCAACAACATTAGCCCGAATCATTGTTATCTCCATCTCTTTGTGATATTCATCTACTGTCTTATAACCTTGATTCAGACCTTGGAGCTTCAGATATAAGTTTCTGTAATAGTGGTTTGGCACAAATCGTCTCCTCATTAAGACTTTCATCTCCCCCCAAGTCTGAACGGGTCGCTCGCCATTCCTCCTCCTACTGATCACAATCTGATCCTACGAAATCAATGCATACTCCACCTTTTTCTCCCACTCCAAATAAACCTCAGGATCGTTTTTACCTTGAAAGCTAGAAATTTTCAGTTTAATGGTGTCCAAGTCCCCATCCATATCTTCATAAGTGCTCATGCCATGAAAATTCACATTCCTCCTAGCCCTGTTCAGTCTAGACCTGATTCCTTGGCTAGCTGATGCAAAATCATAGTCATCTTCACCTCCATCTGTGTTTTCATCAACAAATTCATCAAAATCAGATCTGACATTCCGTGCGGCCATACGGACCGTATTTCCCCGGCAATCAGCCCCACTATTCTGTTGCTTTATCGAATTCACCTCATCTTTCAGATCCTTGTACTTCCTAGACAACAGCTCAAGTTGCTGGCCTATGGATTGCAATTGGAAAGCTACGTCAACGTTTTGTGTCACTGATTCGTTGTTTTCAGACATTCTTTGAATCTGCAAAAATTTGGTTAGTAGCACAAAATATATCCTCACACCTCTCGTGTATCACACAAAAACAAATCAAGGCTTTTCACTCTAATAAGCTCACCACGTCTTTTACCTCACAATTTGCTTTCTTTTGGTTCTTTAGGAACTGAAATCAACAAATCAAAGTCAATAGCCTTCACAGTGTACTCTAAATATAATTTTCAGACTCAAGAATCAATAAATATACTGAAAAAAAAAGCAAAACAAAACTAGGATTACGATTTTGCGAGTAGCAATGCAAATTCGTACGAATTGTGGACGAAACGAAGACACGAAATAAAACAGAAGCGAATGTTAAGGAAAACAATTACTTGACTCCTAGATAATCCAAAAATAGCAGAAACAAAAATATTTGGATAAAACTAAACAGCAAAGATCATGTTTTGAAACTTGAGGCAAATCTAACCTATTACGCAATTTTACGTAACAGAATTGAAACCCAGACCAAACGATCTCGAAATGACCTCAAATTCAATATTTAGTATTACAATACTATGAAAACACAAAAAATAAATTTATAGGTCGTTCTATAAACCCCTTGTATGATCAGTTTGCGGCAGAATTGAACCTCCAATTAAAACATCCAGAAGCTGATATCAAAATACACCCAAATTTAATATGTGGTGCGATCTCATACCCAGTACATAGAATATGAAGTTTCAAATGATTCGAAGTTGGTTTGCTTATGTTTCACTAATAGTAGTTTTTTTGCGGCAGAATTGAACCTCAGATTAAAACCTCAAACAAACAATATAAGAATAAGCCCAAATTTGATATATGATGCGATCCCACCCCCAATAGACTGAATATGAAGTTTAAATTGATTCCGAGGTGGTTTGCTTATGGTTCAGCAAGATTTGTGTTTATGCGGCAAAATTGAATGATCCTTTAAATTTCAACTAATCACTCTTTTCTCTCTCTCTTTCTTTCTTTTTTATTTTTTTTATTTTTTTAATAAACTGATATGATTAGAGACAGTAACCACATGAAATATAAACTCTTTTTTTTTTTTTTGCTTAGATGACACAGACTCTAAGAACAAGAAGATGGATGCAAATACTGAAAAACTTAAGGGAACACCAAAGAAAAAAAAAACAAAAATAACAGAATGATATGACCTTGTTTCGGAGCCTAGCTCTGATACCAACTGATGCGAACCTCGTGATCACGTGGTTACGCAACCCACAATCAAGATTGAGATCTGATCCCGGAAAGCCGAAATAGGTCTGATAGGAGTGCGACACAATGGAAACCTGCCCCAAGGCACCAACACTATTGGAATGAGTAGAATGACGCCACGAAGCCAGTTAATCTTCGATAAGTCAGATTTAGTTCGTTCAATAATTGAAGAATGCAAGACTCACTCTCACACGTTAAAACTGAAAAGTTCAGAATAATAATCATCAAAGCTGCCGAAATTTTAGCCTACATGAGTTTAAATAGTTCTTGAAAAGTTAACCCTAATGGACCCCTTATGTGGACTTATATGAGGTCCACTCAAAACTGGCCCAAAACCCTAAAATGAAAAGCCCATAACTTAATCCAAACAAGCCTTGGATCCTAGCTGAAAACAAAGTATTAATTAAGCCCAAACAAGCCTTGGGCTGTAGCTAACAAAATAAAATAAAGCCCTTAATATTAAATCCATGTTCTACCATGAGAAGAAGAGAATGAACTAAAATAATACAGAACTGATTGAAGGCTTATAAGGCCCCTTAATCCTAGAAACAAAAGGAAAAGGTAGCCACCATGTTGTTTCCAAGTTGTAGTAGGATTCTTTTGTTTCCTTTGTTGTCCTCATCTTATGGCCCAAATAAGGTTGTATTGGACCCCTCTTGCACATGGATAAGATGTACTAGGATCTCCTCTTGTTTATGCTTTTCATTTTCTTTCCTTTACTTAGTTAACTTGTATCTTATTTATGCTTTTCATTTCATTTCCTTTACTTAGTTAACTTGTATCTTATTTATGTTCTTCTTTTGTTTATTTATGTTTCTCTTCTTCATTATGTTTAGCTAAGTTTAACTTGTAGCCTAGCCGTATGGTATTACCTACACCTATGCTATGAAAGGAACTTGATTTGTTGTTAACATAAGTTAGCATCATGAATTCCTGACAATATTTAAAAGTTTGGTGTTACGTAAATAAGATAATTAATATGATCATGTTAACAATTTATAATGAGCTATTAATGACAAATCATTCGATTGGAACCTCCTTCGTGTGTGGTTTCCAGTTGAGTAATAAGAGTTTATATACTATACTTGTTTGAAATGCCATTAGTGGATCCTTTAACGTTGACATTTGTTTTTATAATTGTTTAATCCTTACATTAATCTTTCATCTCAAAGTTCTCATCAACTTCTTCTTTACCACCACCACCACCACCACCACCACTACTATTATTGTTGTCTATAATTTACACAATTAACCTTCCTATGGTTCATCCCCGGTCTTGTCGGGTTATTTATTACTTCGACACTCTTGCACTTGGGAGAAGACATCAATCTTTTGGTCGTGTCAACTGTCAATTCAGAAATCATCACCGAAACTATTTCTAGAGATGATGTATGGATTCGACATCGCACACATCCACTATTTTCTCAGAAAGAGTCAAGGAAAACCGCGTCACTTCCCAGTGAGAAATCATCACATGGATTCAACTGCCCACACAGCCCCTGTTGACTCATAAATTGTTAAGGTAAACTAGGTCGCTACCCCTAAAGAAAGAGTCATCAAAACTGGTTCCAGAGTTTACGCATAGATTCGTCAGCCCACATAGCCCCTGTACATTCATAAGAGTCAAGGAAAAGTGCATTATTGCCCACTCAGAAAATCATCACCGAAACTATATCCAGAGCTAACACATGGATTTTATAGTGCATACAACCCCTATTGACTTAAAACAATCAACAAGAACTGGGTCGTTTCAAACTCAAAAGGCATCTTCGAAATTGTTTCCGAGATGATGCATGGATTCGACAGCACACACAACCACTATTTTCTCAGAAAGAGTCAAGGAAAACTGAGTCCCTACCCAGTCATAAATCGACATCGAAATCTTTTTCCAGAGCTGATGAATGGATTCGTCTTCCCACAAAGCCACTGTTGACTTAGAAATAGACAAGGAAAACTGAGTCGTTGCCTAGTGAGAAATCATCACCGAAATCTTTTTCTAGAGCTGATGCATAGATTTGTCATCCCACACAACCCTTGTTGACTTAGAAATAGTCAAGGAAAACTAGGACACAGCCCACAAAGAAAGTGTCACCAAAACTGGTTCCAGAGGTGACGCATGAATTTGTTAGTGCATACAGACCCTGTTGACTCAGAAAAAGTCAAGGAAAACTGGTTCGCTGCCCACTCAAATATCATCACCGAAACTGTTTCAAGAGGTGGTTGACACGACCAAAAGATTGATATCTTCTCCCAAGTGCAGGAGTGTCGAAGTAATAAATAACCCGGCAAGACCGGGGTCGAACCACAGGGAGGTTAATTGTATAAATTATAGACAACAATAATGCAACAACAGTAATAACAACAACAACAACAACAACAATAATAATAATAAAGAAGAAGAAGAAGTTGATGAGAACTTTGAGATGGAAGATTAATGTAAGGATTAAACAATGATAAAAACAAATGTCAAGGTTAGAGGATCCACTAATAGTATTTCAAACAAGTATAGTATAAACTCTTATTACTCAACTGGAAACCACACACAAAGGAGGTTCCACTAAGATGATTTGTCATTAATAGCTCATTATAAATTATTAACATGATCATATTAATTATCTTATTTAAGTAACACCAAACTTTTAAATATTGTCAGGAATTCATGATGCTAACTTATGTTAACAACAAATCAAGTTCCTTTTATAGCACATGTGTAGGTAATACCATATGGTTGGGCTATGAGAGTGCCAAGCATTTGTTGTTCCAAGTGTTATACAACACAAATCTAGATTAACCATTTAACAAGCAAGGTATTAAGAATTAGTAAGATAAAAAGATAGGACATGTTAATATTAAACATTAAAGTCCATGTTGAGTTTACACCATACTTATTCTTACACCATTAGTGTAACCTTTTCACCTTGACATAATAAACTTAGCTAAACATAATGAAGAAGAGAAACATAAATAAACAAAATAAAAACAGAAATAAAATACAAGTTAACTAAGTAAAGGAGAGGAAATGAAAAGCATAAACAAAATATTAATGAAAGCAAAACTTAAGAATTACAAAAACAATATAAAGAGAGAGAGCAAGAGCAAGCTTTTGATCTGAACAATCAAGCCCCTAAATGCATGGCAAATGCCTCCTTTTATAGGCCCAAATTTGGAACTATTGTTTCATGACTAATTGTTAAGTGGGTGGCCAACTCTTGACTTGGTGAAAATCCTTATCTTCTTGTTTGAATAAAATGAAATTGTTAGCTTCAGAATTGGGTCCACCTATACTAAAGTTGTAGGAAATTGTCTTAGCTTTCCAAGAAAAAAAATGGAGATCATTTGGACTTCTAGAACTCGAGATATAGGCTGAACACTGAATAGTGTTTAGGCTACAGGACAGATTCGGACTTCTCCGTTGTTGCTATAATTTGGACTTGAAAACGGTCTTCTTAGATCTTGACGTCCACATGAAAGTTGTAGGCCGATGTCTTACTTAATATTTGTAAAAATTTGAGATAATTTGGATATCTAGAACTTGAGATATGACCCAATTACCGAACAGTGTTCCAGTTTAGACTGCACTAACATCTCTTTTCTAAGTTTGGCCCTCTCTTTGTCCTTTCAATTTCAATACTTGAACTCATCAATCAACCCTTCGATTTATGTGATGGGCCTGCATTTAAGATGAACATTTACCATAAATTAAAGGTATCTTATATTATTAGGTATGTTATTATAAAACATGATTTAGTTAAGGAGTTATTGATACTTCAAGTGCAAAATGATGATATGAAACCTTGATAAAAATATACTTTTAAGTACTAATCACCCCCCCCCAACCAGTTTATTACTAGTCCCTAGTAATCAAAGCATTAAAATAGAAAAACAATTTGCAAGTTTCACAAAGCAAGGCATTCATCATTTAACTTCCATTAATCTATCTAGATAAACAAACTCTCATTGAATTTATATTCGTGCTTCATATATCTTAAACAAGATATTAATAAACCTTCTTTTTATGTGCTCAATGTATGAAAACATAGATGATGGGGCTTTTGTTGGAAGAAAACAATATTATGTTCTAATGCTAAGGTTAACTTCCTTGGGTTGGGATTATTATTTATTTATTTATTCTTTTTTTTTGTTTCTTGTTTTTTTTTTATATACACATATAACACAATGCATCTTTAACCCATGTAACGAGTTTTTGGCTAATGACTCCCAGACCAGTTGGTCTTAGGCATTAGGAGTTGAGACACCCTTACAAGCTTAGTAACTCGGGTTGCAGATACTGATACGTAGATAGTGCAATGTTTGATTCCCTTAAGCTTTTCTCCTCAACCCATGTAACAAGCTTTGGACCAATAGCTCCCAAGTAAGTTGACTTTAGGGTCTTAGGTGTTAAAACACCCCTTCAGGCTTAATTGTTTAGTTTAGGGAGGCTACGAAACCAAACTTATCTACGTTTTTATTATCATCAATATTATCATTTTTTTCTTTTTTTTTTTGCAAATTATATACTATCACTTTCCCTTAGTTGTTACCTTTAACAAAAGAACATAAATAATGTAACAATCCAATGTGCAACCCACAATCATATGGTAAAGTGTGTGTGTGAAAATGAAGATTTAAGAATACTTGTTTAAATGAGCATATGAGCAAAATCAAGTGATAACAATACGAGAGTTTGTAAACCTGAATATTTCAAGAAGTATTCTGATAGACCTTGTTAAGAATGTTTACTAAGATGCGTCTCAAGAGTCACTTTAACAAAAGAACTCCTTTTACTCTGCCATCCTAGTAACAACAATTTTGCAAATAGTTTATGAAATAAAAAACACAGTTTTTTTTTAATATATATATATCAACTACTACCTTTTTCCCCTAACCAAAATGAGACATTGTCCTCAATGTCTTAAAGTAGAAAGATAGAGTATAGAAGACATCACCTGAAATAGCAAACACTGACAAACCTGAAACACACTTAAACAAATATAAGAAACAACAAAACACAACAATAAAACCAAAAGACACAAAGTTCTTACAAACGCAGGCTCAAATCCAATCTAATCTTTTTACGGCTTTCCTTAATTGACCAATTTATGCGACTCATAGAGGGATCAATTACAGGGATGAAAGATTGTAGTAGCAGCAGAGATTATGATTTGTTGTGTCGAAGATGTTAGAAATTCCTGTTCCACAACATGATCAAGAAAAGACAATAACTTATCATAAAAACCATTAACATTTAACAGACATATGGGTTTATGGTGAATGTGTAGTTGGGCCCAAGAGGAAAAATAAAAGATCTCTTTCAATATGCCCAGACCACCCGATAAGGCAATGAAGGCGTTAGCATGGTTAAACATTGCATTCAGTCGATCAGACATTGTGGGGACTTGTAATTCCTCTCCAATTATTTTTCCAATGATGTCCCCTTGTGGTAAAGCTTTGGGGATAACCCCCAAAACTTGACTACCTCCTAAAAATACAGCTTTTGACACTCTCCCATTAACCCAAGGTTGCCTCCTCCACACACTAAATGAATCTTTCGCTCAGCTAGTACCTGACCAAGATGATTTGCTGATTCTAAAAACTTTTTTTTTTCCCAGAACTGGATCCACCGAAAACACAAATATTGTTTATGTGATGACTTGTGGAACCTGCCATTTCTACACACTTCTATATTTGATGAATGTATGGGTTGAGTAAAAATGAAGGGAAGGAAGAGAAGAATTAATAGATGAGAAATTACAAATGCAATCATACCACTTATATGTAGGCCAGCTGTAGTCTCCTCCCCTCTCTCTCCCTCTCTCTTTATTTATTTATTCATTTTGAAAAGGCATGTGTATGTTTAGGTAGTTGTGATTGTGGCTTACAT
Organism: Populus tomentosa; assembly: GCA_018804465.1. Taxonomy (NCBI): domain Eukaryota; kingdom Viridiplantae; phylum Streptophyta; class Magnoliopsida; order Malpighiales; family Salicaceae; genus Populus; species Populus tomentosa. Next base: position 5,694,213 of record CM031991.1, on the reverse strand, counting down.
CTTTCCTTGGTTTTACGTCCAAGAACGGCTTAAACATCCTTTATGAGTCGGGCATAGGCTTCCCATCCAGTTTTCTTAAAAACTGGCAAACAAGGTCTTTTTTATTCAGATCCCCAAGACTAAATTGAGCATGTTCCTTATAGAATTGTGGCCATAAATCATGAATTGCACGATGCACATCTCCACTAGGGTGCATCTGAAGAGTCAATAGAAGATTATCTAAAGACCCCTTACTCAAGCCATCCTTAATGAATTGTATTTCATCTTCACAGTTTACAGATACCATTCCTAAAGAACGACATGTCACATTACAAGTTCATCTGGCACATCTGTGATAGACTTTTAGTCGTTTTGCACGACGTTTCTTCACAAAAGTGCTTTTACCTGTTCCAGGCATGTTTGCAATTAAAGAACTGGAGGACTCACCTGATAATCGAACCTTTGCTTCAATCAGCCAGTGAATATCTTCAGGAATTCCATGATACATTAACAACCTCAATCTTGCACATCTAGCACGGTAAATTTTGATAATCACATTCTGAGGCAGAGCGAGAAAATACTTTTTCAATTTTTCAAGAGTGGTGTCCATTTTCAAATGAGAATTGGAGAAGAGATTTAAAGAAAGGAGAAAGAGCAAAGAATTGCACAAATATATACACAGATATCAGTTATCATGGGAAACTGAAAGAACCGACTTAAAAGTCACGGAGTACCGTTATCCGCCATTTGACCAGGGTGAGAGAGACTAGCAAAACAAAAGTCACACAAAAAAAATGTGAGAAAAAGAATCAATCTTTATATACAGGATCACCCAATTCAATAGAGTCATTTTCAACTGAAAAATTGTCAAAATAAACTTTCAAACGATGGCCATTTACCTTGAAAACATTACCATTCTTTGGATTTTCGATATCACAAGCTCCATATGGATACACATGTTTCACAATAAAAGGACCACTTCATCTTGAAACTCTTTGATTTTTGCTTTATGAATTCTTGAATTGTCATATTCATCATTTCTTATTTCCTCAAGCTTATTTATTTGCAATTTTCGCAGCTGACTAGCATCATCAATGTTTGAATTGAAAGCTTTAATAGCCCAATAAGCTTTATGTTCAATTTCCACAGGCAAGTGACAAGGTTTTCCATAAACTAGTCTATAAGGTGACATACCTAATGATGTTTTATAAGCAGTTCGATAAGCTCAAAGTGCATCATTAAGTCTTAAAGACCAGTTTTTCCGATTAGGGTTCACTGTTTTCTCCAAGATCTGTTTGATCTCCCTATTAGCTAGGTCTACTTGTCCACTCGTTTGAGGGTGATAAGGGGTGGCAACTTTGTGTGTGATTCCATATTTCTTCTTCTTTTTTTTGTTAAGCTAACTTATGTATTAAAAGAAAATGATACAAAGAATATAATGGGCATACCCAAGATTTACAATGTGAACAGAAACGAAACCAACAAATGGCTACAGGCTAGCCACTTAGCAAAACAAAAACTTAGACCAACTAGATATGCTAGGGGTACAAAAACAACCAGCTAAACGTCATATTAAGAGTCCATGTTATTGACCCTCCAAAGACTTTTGATCCTTATGTTTTCATCTGTTTGTTGAACGTTCCTCATCAAAACAAGCTTGTCATAAATGATACATTCGATTTGATCAAAAACCAAATTCGATGTTTCCATATTTCTTCATTAAAGACTAAAATGGCTTGTTGCATAAATGTGTTCCACCATCATTTATCATGGCTCGAGGGATTCCAAATCGACTTAAAATGTTTTTTTTCAAAAACTTTATCATTATTTTGTGATCATTGTTTCGACTTGGAATTGCCTCTATCCATTTTGAAACATAATCTACTGTGACTAAAATGTACAAGAAACCAAATGATGGAGGAAATGGACTCATGAAATCTATACCCCAACAGTCAAAGATCTTAATGACAAGAATAAGATTGAAAGGCATCATTTGACGTTTCGAAATAGATCCTATCTTTTGACAATTTTCACAAGTCTTGCAGAATGCATGTGAGTATTTGAACATGGTGGGCTAGTAAAATCCACTTTGTAAGACTTTTGCAGTTGTTTTTAAATGACAATACTTACCTCATTGTCAGGAATGCATCTTTGAAATATTTGATCAGGACAATATTTGAATAAATAAGGGTCATCCCAATAAAATTTCTTCACTTCATTCAAGAACTTTCTTTTGTCTTGGGTACTCCAATGAGCTGGCAATTATCTTGAAACAAGAAAATTAACAATATTAGCAAACCAAGGCATTGTAGAGACAGAAAATAAAGATTCATCAGAAAAGTAGTCATCGATTGGTGTGATGTCAGATCTCGAATCGGTTGTCAATCTTGACAAATGATCTGCAACAACATTTTCGGTGCCTTTCTTGTCTTTGAATGTGATATCAAATTATTGAAGTAATAAAATCCATCGCACCAATCTAGCCTTAGAATCCTTTTTTGAAAGAAGATATTTCAAAGCTGCATGATCACTAAAAACAACAACAGGTGAGCCAACAAGATAAGATCTGAACTTGTCACATGCAAATACTACTGCAAGTAATTCCTTTTCAGTGGTAGTGTAATTCATTTGAGCACTATTTAAAGTTTTACTTGCATAGTAAATCACATAAGGTTTCTTATCTTTTCTCTATCCCAAGACAGCACCCATGACATAATCACTAGCGTCACACATTATTTCAAAAGGTAGTGACCAATCAGGAGGTTGAATGACAGGAGCAGAAGTAAGCAAGCTTTTAAGTTTAACAAAGGCTTTTTCACATTGTTCAGTCCATTCAAAAACATTTTCCTTCATTAGAAGGTTACATAATGGTTTAGATATTACACTAAAATCTTTGATGAACCTTCTGTAAAAACCAGCATGTCCTAAAAATGATCTAACATCTTTAACAGATTTTGGTGTTGGTAAATTGGCAATTAACTCGATTTTAGATTTGTCAACCTCAATTCCTTTCGATGAAACAATGAGACCAAGTACAACGCCGTTTATTACCATAAAGTGACCTTTTTCCCAATTCAGTACAAGATTCTTTTCTTCACACCTCTTCAAAACCTTTTCCAAGTTAGTTAAACAATCATTAAATGAATCACCAAAAATAGAAAAATCATCCATAAAAATCTCAAGAAAACGTTCAACCATATCACTGAATATGCTAAGCATGCATCTTTGAAATGTGGCTGGTGCATTACATAATCCAAAAGGCATTCTTCGATATGTAAAAGTACCAAATGGACATGTGAAAGTAGTCTTCTCTTGATCTTCCAATGCAATTTCAATTTGGTTGTAACCTGAATAGCCATCTAGGAAACAATAAAATTCATGACCTTCAACTCTTTCTAGGATTTGATCCATGAATGGTAAAGGAAAATGATATTTTCTAGTCATTGAATTAAGTTTCCTATAGTCAATGCACATGCGCCAACCCGTACTAGTCCTAGTTGGAATTAACTTATTTTTCTCATTTGTTATCACAGTGACTCCAGACTTTTTTAGTACAACTTGGGTAGGACTTACCCATTTGCTGTCAAAAATAGGATAAATGATTCCATTATCTAGAAGCTTAATGACTTCATTTTTCACTACTTCTTTCATATTAGGATTAAGTCTTCGTTGCATTTCTCTAGATGGTTTAGCATTTTCCTCGAAATAAATCTTGTGTGTGCAAATCAAAGAATTAATTCCTTTTATGTTAGCTATGGTCCATCCTAATGCATTTTTGTGCATTTTCAAAGTCTGTAATAACTTACCTTGTTAATGTGCATTAAGTTTGGAAGATATTATTACTGGAAAAGTTTTATTTTCTCCCAAAAATGTGTATTTGAGATTGAATGGTAATAGCTTCAAATCAGGTTTTGGTGGTTGAACACTTGAAGGTATGGACTCAATTGATTGTGGTGGCTATTCTTCAATTTGTGGTCTCCAATTACATGTTTTTGCTTCTTCCTGAAAATAGACCATTTGCAACTCGTCAGGTTTATCAATTTCAGTTTCACAAGAAGTGGTTTGAAATTGATCATGAACTAATTTTTCAATAAAGTCCACTTCTTGTAAATCATTATCATCTCTAGGTTACTTGCAAATGTTGAAAATATTCATCTCCAATGTCATATTTCCAAATGATAGCTTCTTCAGTCCATTCCTACAATTAATCAATGCATTAGAAGTTGAAAGAAATGGATGTTCTAAAATAACAGGAATTGAATTACATGCTTCGACGGGTTGTGTATCCAAGACAATAAATCTACAGGGTAAATGAATTTATCGACTTGTAATAACACATCCTCAACTATTCCTCTAGGCACTTTTACAGATTTATCAGCAAGTAAAAGAGTTACAGAAGTTGGTTTTAACTCACCTAGATTGAGACTTTGAAAAATCTAATAAGAAAGTAAATTCACACTAGCTCCAGGATCAAGTAAATCCTCTCTCTCTCTCTCTCTCTCTCTCTCTCCTCGCTCTACCTCCCTCTCTCTATCTCTAATCTGTATTGTTTTTTATCTTGTTGGTTCACCGTTGGATCGTCACCATTTTTGAGTATGTTGTTCTTCACAACATGCTCTACATCTTGACCGAACGGATTATCATTTGAATCAATGAACTGTGAGATACGGGACTTGTAATTCTGGGGTTGTCGAAGCTCGATCTCTTTGGTTCACCTTTGGATCGTCACCATATTTGAGTATGTTCTCCATCAGAACATGCTCTACGTCTTGATCGAAGGGATCATCGTTTCAATTAATGAACTGAGAGATACTAGCCTCGTAATTCTTTGAGATAAGGTGAGTAGCTGCATCTTTTTCAGTTGGTTTTCTTTCTGGACTTCCAATACCAGCTATAAACATGATAATCTCTCATTAGAGCTTTGCTCTCTCTAGTATTTGTCTATTGCCATAATATCTTCATGTTCTGGTGTGGAATCTGTTCCAATGGTTAGTTATAACATTAAACAACAAAATGAAGTTAAGTCTGGACATACCTTAAGATTAGATATGTTGAATAGTCATCGTATGAAGATTTCTCAGTTTCCTAGTGACCATCAAGCTGATTCTGAAGCCAGCATAGAGAAATCCTCTACTCTCCAGGCTCCTCATGTTGTTTCAGAAATGAATCATGTGCTGGGTTCTGAAGTTGATGAATTAAAGGTAGGGTCTCAGCAACAAGAAGAACTAAACCTTAAGACCAAATTGAATTTTTTAAATGCTGTGAAGGGTTCTGTTTTTTTTTGGTAAGCTGACTTATGTATTAAAAAAAATGATACAAAGAATATAATGGGCATACCCAAGATTTACAATGTGAACAGAAACAAAACCAACAAATGGCTACAGGCTAGCCACATAACAAAACAAAAACTTAGACCAACTAGATATGCTAGGGGTACAAAAACAACCAGCTAAACATCAAATTAAGAGTCCATGTTGTTGACCCTCTAAAGTCTTTAGATCCTTATGTTTTCATCTGTTTGTTGAACGTTCCTCATCAAAACAAGCTTATCACGAATGATACATTCGAAGTTTTGGACACATTTGCAAAGATCCTTGCGTTCCGTTCTTGCCAGATACAATACACTGTAGCTGCGAAACACAGTTTACGAGAAAAGTTGACGAAACTTTTGCCATGCCAAGTGACAGCGGCCCATCGATTCCATTCATCCAAGCTTTTTATCATTCTTGGAATGTCGCATCTGTCACAAACATTCCACCATAATGCTTTCGTATAGGAGCATTCAAAGAACAAGTGGTTGTGATCTTCATTGTTGCGAAGACAGAGTGAGCACCTATTGGGACCATGTATACCAAACCGATGAAGTCTATCCTGCGTTGAGAGTTTCCGTTGGATAGCCATCCATAGAAGAAATGCATGTCTTGGGACAACATTCTTGAACCACACAATGTCATGCCAATCAACCATTTGACGATGAATTCTTAGTTGCTCCCATGCTACTTTGACCGAGAAACTCTAATTTAGTGAATCCAACCAAACAATCTCATCTTTTTGCCCCTTAGGAGTAGAGGTGGAAGGAATAGCTTCTATAATAGGGTGCCAGCCAAGAGCATGAGTGATAGGAATTCTCCATTCTAAGTTATTAATCAGCACGTTCACTCTCGTGTTATGTTCCGTACCTGAATCATAGATGAATCTTTCACCGTAAGTATCAGCGAGCGGGCTGTGAGGATGCCAATTGTCAAACCATAGAGAGGTTGTCATTCCATCTCCGATGATGTGCTTAATCTTCGGCCATGCTAAGGATCTTAGCTTTAGAATCTTTCCCCAAGCCCAAGAGCACTTTCCTGGCGCCTTGATTGTCCAGAAATTCCTACCTCGCAAGAGATTGGATCTGATCCAAGTAGACCAGATTGAGACATCCGAGTCATTGCACAAGTTCCAAATGTGTTTCAACAAGGCAATCTTGTTCCATTCTGTTATCCTTTTTATGCCGAGCCCCCCCTCCTTTTTTGGAAGACATACCTGATCCCAAGCCACTTTAGCCCTAGTAGTGCTCATATGTGAACCTGACCAAAGAAAAGATCTCATAATTTGCTCAACATTTTTCACTACTTGCCCAGGTAATAGGAATAGAGATGCCCAATAGACCTGGATGGAGAATAAAACTGAGTTAATCAGTTGTACTCGCCTTGCGAAAGAGAGTGTTCTGCAGGTCCAATGTCGTACTTTAGTGGTAATTCGATCCACGAGGCCCTTATAATCAACAGCCTTTAGTCTGGACGAGATAAGAGGCACTCCCAAATATTTCATAGGAAGCTCCCCCTCTCTAAACCCAAGAATACTGATAATCTTGGAAAGACTCAAGGAAACGGAGTCGCTGTGCAATCAGAAATCATCACCGAAATTGTTTTCCAGAGCTGATGCATGGATTCGACAGCTCCCACTGCCGCTGTAGACTTATAAAGAGTCAAGGAAAATTACGTCGGTGCTCACTCAGAAATCATCACCGAAAATGTTTCTAGACCTGACGCATAGATTCAACAGTGCACACAGCCCTTATTAACTTGAAAGATTCAACAACTTAGTCGTTCCCAACTTAGAAAGCATTAACAAAAACTTTTTCCAGAGATGACACATGGACTCGACATCGCACACAGCCACTATTGTCTCAGACATAGTCAAAGAAAATGGAGACGCTGCCCAATCAAAAATCATCGTTGAAATCCTTTTATGGAGTAGACGCACAGATTCGTCTGCCCACAGGGTTGACTCATAAAGAGTCAAGGAAAACTTGGTCGTTGCCCATTCAGAAATCATCACCGAAACTGTTTCCATAACTGACGCATGGATTCGATAGCACACACAACCCCTATTGACTCGAAAGAGTCAACAAACACTTGGTTGTTTTGCAACTCAAAAGCTGCACCAAAATTGTTTCCTAAGATGCATGGATTCGACATTGCACGCAGCCACTATTGTCTTAGAAAGAGTCAAGGAAAATGGAGTTGTTGCCCAGTCAGAAAGCATCATTGAAATCCTTTTCCAGAGCAAATGCATGGATTCGTCTACCCTTACAGCCTTGTTGACTCAGAAAGAGTCAAGGAAAACTCAGTCGCTGTCCACTCGAAAATCCTCACCGAAATTGTTTCCAGAGCTGATGCTTGGATTCGACAGCACACACACAACCCCTATTGACTCAAAAGAGTCAAGGAAAACTCGGCTGTTTCCAACTCATAAAGCGTCATCAAAATTTTTTCCGGAGATGACGCATGGATTCAACATCGCACACAACCATTGTTGTCTAAGAAAGAGTCAAGGAAAACTACGTCTCTGCCCAGTCATAAATCATCATCAAAAAATTTTCTAGAGCTGATACATGGATTCGTCTGCCTACACAGCCCTTGTTGACTCAAAAGAGTCAAGGAAAACTGGGTTGTTTCCAAGTCAAAAAGTGTCACCAAAATTATTTTCGGAGACGACGCATGGATACGACATCACATACAACCACTGATGCGGACCAGCCTAGAAACATCAGCAAGGACCCATTACATGTTCCAAATGGACCAATGACTCGGTCCAAGACAAAGACATTGAAAGACGCATTGAATGCATTGGTTTTGAAGGTTTCCACCAAGTCAGAATTGGAAGGTCCATTGGAGTATCAAGAGGAGATCCTAGTACATCTTATCCATGTGTAAGAGGGGTCCAATACAACCTTATTTAGGCCATGAGATGAGGGCTTTATTTTTGTTTTGTTAGCTACAGCTCAAGGCTTGTTTGGGCTTAATTCATACTTTGTTTTAAGCTAGGATCCAAGGCTTGTTTGGATTAAGTTATGGGCTTTTTATTTTAGGGTTTTGGGCCAGTTTTGAGTGGACCTCATATAAGTCCACATAAAGGGTCCATTAGGGTTAACTTTTTAAGAACTATTTAAACTCATGTAGGCCAAAATTTCGGCAGCTTTGATGATTATTATTCTGAACTTTTCAGTTTTAACGTGTGAGAGTGATTCTTGCATTCTTCAGTTCTTGAACGAACTGAATCTGACTTATCGAAGATTAACTGGCTTCGTGGCGTCATTCTACTCATTCCAATAGTGTTGGTGCCTTGGGGCAGGTTTCCATTGTGTCGCACTCCTATCAGACCTATTTCGGCTTTCCGGGATCAGATCTCAATCTTGATTGTGGGTTGCATGACCACGTGATCACGAGGTTCGCATCAACCACTGTAGACTCATAAAGAGTCATGGAAAAGTGCGTCACTGCCCACTCAGAAATCATAACCAAAACTATTTCCAGAACTAACACATGGATTCGACAGCACATACAACCCCTATTGACTCGAAAGAGTCAACAAAAACTTTTTCCAGAGATGACGCATGGATTCGACATCGCACATAGCCACTATTGTCTCAGAAAGAGTTAAGGAAAACAGAGTTGCTGCGCAGTCAGAATTTGTCACATAAATCTTTTTCTAGAGCTGACACATGGATTCATCTGCCCACACAGCCCCTGTTGACTCAGAAAGAGTCAAGGAAAACTCGATCGCTGCACAGTCATAAATCCTCACCGAAAATTGTTTCCAGAGCTGATGCATGGATTCGACAACACACGCAGCCGCTATTGACTCAAAAGAGTCAAGTAAAACTTGTTTTCGGAGATCACCGAAATTGTTTTCGAAGATGACGCATAGATTCGACAGCGGACACAACCACTATTGTCTTAGAAAGGGCCAAGGAAAACTCGATCGCTGCCCACTCACAAATCCTCACAGAAATTGTTTCCAGAGGTGCTGCATGGTTTCATCAGCACACATAGCCCCTGATGTCTCATAAATAGCCAAGCAAAACTGCATCACTGCCCACTTGGAAATCCTCACCAAAATTGTTTCTAAAGTTGGGGTATGGATTTGACAGTGGACACAGCCACAGTTGTCTCTAAAAGAGTCAATGAAAACTACGTCGTTGCCCATTTAGAAATCATCATTGAAATTGTTTTCCAAAGTTGATGCATGGATTCATCAGCCCACACAACCCTTGTAGACTCAGAAAGAGTCAAGGAAACGTGCGACACTGCCCATTCAGAAATTGTAACCGAAATGTTCTAGAGCTGACACATGGATTCGATAGTGCACATAGCCCTTATTAACTCGAAAGAGTCAACAAAACTAGGTCATTCCCAACTCAAAAAGCGTCACCAAAATTGTTTCTAGAGATGACGTATGGATTCGACATCGTACACAAACAATGTTGTCGCAGAAAGAGTCAAGGAAACTGGGTCTCTTCCATCTCAAAAATCATCACATAATCTATTTCCAGATTGGTCAACTACGGAAAGCCGTAAAAAGCTTAAATTGGATTTAAGCCTTCGTTTGTGAAACCTTGTGTCTTTTGGTTTTGTTAATAACACATTATTTTGTTTTGTTATTTCTTATATTTGTTTAAGTGTGTTTCAGGTTTGTCAGTGTTTATTGTTTATTGAGGACAATGTCCCGTTTTGGTTGGGGGGAGAGGGTAGTAGTTGACATTAAAAAAAAAAACTTACTAGCTATTTTTGCTATTATTAAAACCATTTGACAAAACTACTATTACTAGGATGGCAGAGTAAGGGAGAATTTTATTGACGCTTGAGATGCATCTTAGTAAATATTTTCTAATGGTTATTTGCAATATTTATAACAAGGTCTATCATATACTTCTCTTGAAATATTCAGGTGTACAAACTTCGCATTATTATCAATTGATTCTGCTCATATACTCATTTAACAAGTATTCTTAAACCATTTATTTTCACACACACACTTTAATATATGATTGTGGATTACACATTGGATTATTACATTATTTATATTTTTTTTGTTAAAGGTAACAACTAAGGGAAAGGGATAGTATATAATTTAAAGAAAAAAACAGAAAAAAATGATAATAAATGTAAATGAATAAATAAATAAAAACGGAGATAAGTTTGGTTTCGTAGCCTCCCTAACCTAAACAAGTAAGCCTGAAGGGGTGTTTTAACACTTAATACCCTAAAGTCAACTAACCTGGGAGCTATTGGCTCAATGCTTGTTACATGGGTTTAGGAGAAAAGCTTTAAGGAATCAAACATTGAACTATCTACGTATCAATATTTGCAACCCAAGTTACTAATCTCGTAGGGGTGTCTCAACACCTAATGCCCTAAGACCAACTGGTCTAGGAGTCATTAGCCAAAAGCTTGTTATATGAGTTAAAGATGCATCGTGTTTTAAGTTATATGTATATGTATTCAAAAAAAAAAAAGATAATAAACCCAACCCAAGGGAGTTAACCTTAAACATTAGAACAAAATATTGTTTTCTTCCAATAAATGCCCTATTATCTATATTTTCATACATTGAGCACATAAAAAGGAAGGATTATTAATATTTTGTTTAAGAGGTATTGAGCAGATATATGAAGTTAGAGAGAGTTTGTTTATCTAGATAGATTAATGAAAGTTGAATGATGAATGCCTAGCTTTGTGGAATTTGCAAATTGTTTTTCTATTTTAACGCTTTGATTACTAGGGACTAGTAATAAACTGGTTGGGGGGTGTGATTAGTAGTTAAAAGTGCATTTTTATCAAGGTTTTATATCATCATTTTGCACTTGAAGCATCAATAATTCCTTAACTAAAACATGTTTTATAATAACATATCTAATAATATAAGATACCTTAAATTTATGGTAAATGTTCATCTTAAATGCAGACCTATCACATAAATAAAAGGATTGATTGATGAGTTTAAATACTAAAATTGAAAGGACAAAGATAGGGCCAAACTTAGAAAAGAGATGTTGGTGCAGTCCAAATTTGAACACTGTTCGGTAACTGAGTCATATCTGGAACTATAAATCTCGGATTTAGGTCTGCTTTATATGGATGAAAGGTAAGACATGGGCCTACAACTTTCATGAGGAGTCCAAGATTTAAAAAGGCTGTTTTCAAGTCCAAATTATAGCAACAACGGAGAAGTTTGAATCTATCCTATAGCCCAGACATTATTTAGTGTTCAGCCCATATCTCGATTTCTATAAGTTCAAATGACCTTCAATTTTTTCTTGGAAAGATAAGATAATTTCCTAGAACTTTCATGAGTACAGATTGTTCTAATTCTGATGTTAGCAATGACGTCGCTGCCCAATCAGAAATCGACACTGAAATCTTTTTCCAGAGCTGATGCATGGATTCGTAGGCCCACACAGCCCCTGTTTACTCAAAAAGAGTCAAGGAAAACTTGGTCGCTGCCCACTCACAAATCCTCACCAAAATTATTACTATAGCTGGCGCATGCATTCGTCAGCACACACAACCCTTGATGTCTCATAATTTGTAAAAAAAAACTACGTCGCTGCCCGCTAAGAAATTGTCATCGAAATTCTTTCCAGAGACCACTGTTGTCTCAGAAAGAGTCAATGAAAACTATGCCGTTGCCCACTCAGAAATCATCACTAAAATATTTTTCTGAAGCTGACGCATGAATTCGTCAGCCCACACAGCCCTTGTAGACTAAAAAAGAGACAAGGAAACGTGTGTCACTGTCCACTCAGAAATCATCAACGAAATTATTTCAAGAGCTGACGCATGGATTCGACAACGCACACATACCCTATTGACTCATAAATAGTCAACAAAAACTAGGTTGCTGCCCACAAAGAAAGCATCACCGAAACTAGTTCCAGAGTTGACGTAGGGATTCATCAGTGCATACAGAACCTGTTGACACAATAAGAGTCAAGGAAACCTATGTCGCTTCTAACTCAGAAATCATCACGGAATCTGTTTCCAAAGCTGACTCGTGAATTCAAGAGCGCACACAACCACTATTGTCTTAGAAAGAGTCAACAAAAACTATGTCCTTGCCTAGTCAGAAATCCTCACCAAAATTGTTTTCGAGAGGTGACACATTGAGTCGTTAGCCCACAAAGCCCCTGTAGACTCAGAAAGAGTCAAGAAAAAGTGTGTCGTTGCTCACTAAGAAATCATCACAATAACTGTTTCCAGAGCTGATACATGGATTCGACAGCGCACACATCCCCTATTGACTTAAAAAAGTCAACAAAAACTGCATCGTTTCCAACTCAGAAAGCGTCACCAAAATTGTTTCTGGAGATGACGCATAGATCCGACATCACACACAGCCATTGTTGTCTCATAAAGAATCAAGGAAAACTGAGTCACTCCTAGTCAGAAATCATCACCGAAATCTTTTTCCAGAGCTGACACATGGATTCGGCTGCCCACACAACCCCTTTTAACTCAAAAAGCATCAAAGGAAAACTCGGTCACTGCCCACTTAGAAATCCTCATCGAAATTGTTCCAGAGGTTCCGCTTGGATTCGTCAGCACACATAGCCACTATTGTCTCATAAAGAGTCAAGGAAAACTGCGTCGCTACCTAGTCAGAAATCATCACAAAACTGTTTCTAGAGTTGACGCATGGATTCGACAGCGCACACAGCCCCTATTGACTCAAAAGAGTCAACAAAAATTGCATTGGTTCCAACTCAGAAAGCATCACCGAAATTGTTTCCGCAGATGACGCATGGATTCGACATCGAACACATCCACTATTGTCTCATAAATAGTCAAGGAAAACTAGGATGTTGTCCATAAAGAAAGCATCACCGAAACTTGTTCTAGAGTTGACGCATGGATTCATCAGCGCACACAGACCCTTTTGACTCAGAAAGAGTCAAGGAAAACTGGGTCGCTGCCCACTCAGAAATCATCACCGAAACTGTTTACAGAGCTGATGCTTGGATTTGACAACACACACAACGTGGATTCAGCATCACACAAAGCCATTGTTGTATCAAAAAAAGTCAAGAAAAATTAAGTCGCTGCCTAATCAGAAATCGACACTGAAATCTTTTTCCAGAGATGATGCATAGATTCATCTGCCCACTAGCCCCTATGGACTCAAAAAGAGTCAAGGAAAGCTCGGTTACTGCCCAATAAGAAAACGTTACCCAAATTGTTTCCAAAGGTGTCGTATGGATTCGTCAGCACACATAACCCTTGATGTCTCATAAATAGTCAAGGAAAACTGCATCGGTGCCCACTCAAAAATCCTCACCAAAATTGTTTTTAGAGCTTACGCATGGATTTGACAGCGGACATAGGCACTATTATGTTAGAAAGAGTCTATGAAAACTGCGTCGCTGCCCAGTCAAAAATCATCGCTGAAATAGTTTTCCAAAGCTGACGCATGGATTTGTCATCCCACACAGCCCCTGTAGACTCAGAAAGAGTCAAGGAAATATGCGTCGCTGCCCACTCAAAAATCATCACCGAAACTATTTCTAGAGCTGGCGCATGGATTCGACATCGCACACAGCCATTGTTGTCTCAGAAAGAGTAAAGGAAAGCTCGATCACTGCCCACTAAAAAATCCTCACCGAAATATTTTCCAGAGCTGACGCATGGATTCGAAAACACACACAGCCCTTGTTGACTAAAAAGAGTCAAGGAAAACTGAGTTGTTTCGAACACAAAAAAGGAGTCATCAAAATTGTTTCCGAAGCTGACGCATGGATTCGTCAGCCTACACAACCCCTGTAGACTCAAAAAGAGTCGTGGAAACGTGCATTGTTGCCCACTTATAAATGGACACCGAAACTATTTTGAGGGCTGATGCATGGATTCAACATCGCACATAGCCATTGTTGTCTCATAAAGAGTAAAGGAAAACTACCCGGTGAGAAATCGTCACTGAATTTGTTTTCTAGACCTGAAGCATGGATTCGTCTGCCCACACAGCCCTTGTTGACATAGAAAGAGTCAAAGAAAACTTTGTCGTTGCCCTCTCAGAAATCATCACCGAAATTGTTTCCAGAGTTGACGCATGGACTCGACAGCACACACAGCCCATGTTGACTCAGAAAGAGTCAAAGAAAACTGCATCCCTGCCCACTCAGAAATCGTCACTAACATTGTTTCCAAAGTTGACGCATGGATTCGACACAGCACCCAACCACTTTTATCTCAATAAGAGTCAGTGAAAACTGCGTCGTTGACCACTCAAAAATCATCACTAAAATAGTTTTCCAAAGCTGACGCATGGATTTGTCAGCCCATACAGCCCCTGTGGACACAGAAAGAGTCAAGGAAACATGCGTGCTGCCCACTCAAAAATCATCACCGAAACTGTTTCCAGAGCTGACGCGTGGATTCGACAGCGCACACAGACCCTATTGACTCAAAAGCGTCAACAAAAACTAGGTTGTTTCCAACTCAGAAAGCATCACTAAATTGTTTCCAAAGCTGACGCATGGATTTGACAACGGACACAAGTACTTTTGTGTCAAAAAGAGTCAATGAAAACTGCATAGCTGCCCATTCAGTAATCATCGTTGGAATAGTTTTCCAAAGCTAACGCATGGATTTGTCAGCCCATACAACCCCTGTGGACACAGAAAGAGTCAAGGAAACGTGCATGCTGCCCACTCAGAAATCATCGCCAAAACTGTTTCCAAAGCTAACGTGTGGATTCGACAGCGCACACGGCCCCTATTGACTAAAAAGCGTTAACAAAAACTGGGTCATTTCCAACTTAGAAAGCGTCACCGAAATTGTTTGTGGACATGACGCATGGATTCGACATCGCACACAACCACTGTTGTCGGAGAAAGAGTTCAGGAAAACTGGGTCCCTACCCACTCAGAAATCATCACTAAAATTGTTTACTAATGTTGACGCATGGATACGTTATCCCACACAGCCCCTGTTGTCTCATAAAAGGTAAAGGAAAACTGGGTCCATGTGCCCATTGAAATTGTCGCTAAAACTATTTCCAGGGCTGACAAATGGATTCGACAATGCATACTTCCTTGTAGTCTCAGAAAGAGTCAAGGAAAACTGCGTAGCTTTCCACTTAGAAATCATAATCGAATTTGTTTCCAGTGCTGACGCATGGATTCGTCATCCCACGCAGCCCCTGTTGATTCAGAAAGAGTTAAGGAAAACTGGATCGCTACGCACTTTAAAATCATCACCGAAACTATTTCCAGAGCTGATGCATAGATTTGACAACGTGCATAGCCCCTGTTGACTTAGAAATAGTCAAGGAAAATGGGTCATTGCCAACTCTGAAAGTGTCACCAAAACTGGTTCCAAAGTTGACATATGCATTCGTCAGCGCAAACAACCCCTATTGTCTCATAAACAGTGAAGGAAAACTGGGTAGTTATCCACTCAAAAATCATCGCCGAAATTATTTTCCAGTGCTTATGCATGTATTCGTTAGACTACACAGCCCTTGTTCACTCAGAAAGAGTCAAGGACAACTAGGTCGTTGCGCACTTAGAAATCATCACCATACTATTTCCAGAGCTGACGCATGGATTCGACGGCACACACTGCCTCTAATGTCTCAAAAATAGTCAAGGAAAACTGGGTCGCTGCGTATTCAGAAACCGTCACTAAAACTGTTTCCACAGCTGACACATGGATTCGACGGCGCACACTGCCTCTATTGTCTTAGAGAGAGTCAAGGAAAACTGTGTCGTTGCACAGTTAAAAACCATCACCAAAACTGTTTCCAGTGCTGATGTATGGAATCGGCATCGCACACTTCCCTGTTGTTGATGTAACCATATTATTCGATAGTTTCACCCACATCTACCTAATGTTTTGTCCATGTTGTTATATGTAAAATGCCTTGATATTCTTTGTTTTATGTTTTGAAGGCACTTTTGGATGAAAGATGCAAAAAGGAGTAAATTGGAGGTAATTGGCATATTTGATATTAAGTTGATATATTGTGCAGAGCGCGAGTTCTAGAGGTCGAAATGAAGTGATTCTAGTGGCATTAAAAAGCTAGCATCCATACCTTTCTGGAAATGTAATGCAAGAAAAATAAAAAGAGAAAGATGATGGAAATCACATCCTGCAAAGTCAAATCTCGCATCTTGCCAGCGTTGACCTTTGTCCATTCAAAATTCAATATCTGGAGCTTTAGAAGTCCAATTGATGCAAACTCAAATTGTTTGGATTCCTTACTCAAAGCTCTATAAACACTCAAAATTTCAGCACTAAACAATGACAGAGATATGATTTTTCAAAGATGACAACTGAATTCTTCCAGCAAACAGGTTTCGTGAAGAAACGAGTCCAAATTATGTTTCGAAGCATCTAAACCGGCATCCAAGTTTTTATATCAGCAATTTAGCTCCTCTAAGTCAGAGCTTGAAGATTTCATGCAAGGCTATTTCTTCTTTTTAGGGAAAATAGTTATTGAAGTACTTAAATGTAAACTGCCAACTTAAGGGAGGACTATTTTGTAAAATAGAGACTAGGGTTTCTTAACATATAAAAAGAAAGAGGGAAGGGGCAGGCAGCCAACAGAAAAGAGGGAGAGCAGAAGGAGGCAATAGCCAGCAGAGAATAAACACAAATTCTCTCCTCTACAAACCCAAAAATCATGCTCTCTTCATTCTTTAGGAGTAGTTGTTCAACAGTTATGCAAGGCTAAGCTCTTTTCTTGGTTGCAAGGACACAACATACTTTTGGATTTTAAGAACCGTGAGATTTATTCTTCCTTTTATTTTCAGTATATGTTATGAATGAGTATGATTGTTTTCCTATGCATATTTCCTATGATTGTTGTTAATGATTGCTAGAGCGGACTCTAAGTTATTATTGTGAACATTCTATTACTAAGTTTAATATCAAAACCGGAGTTGTGATATGTGAACTTGTGAAGCAACTAAGCTTGATAATTATGGCGGAACTACATTATTGAACTTAGAGAGAACATTTGAACAAAGTGACACAAGCTGCGGACAACTTGTATGTTCGTCTTGATGAAATTATCTAGCTCTTAAAGCTGCCATTAAATTGAATCATTAGTGTAGAAACTTTGATTGTTTGTTGGTTAGAATTATTTATACGGCGGATCTGTTAATTAATCAATGTTAAGAAAAGATAAAATTTCAGAACATAAACTGCAATTTTTGTTTCAAGGATCGGTTCTAATTTTTGTTGGTGGATGTATGCTTGCAACCAAGGTTTGTTTTCTTGATAAATTTTGGTTTCAATTGATTTTGTTTGCTAGTTTAATTTCTTATATATTTTAGATCATCACAAATCAAAACCCCCCAAATTGCATAACGTATAGCAGAAAAATCTGAACAAAATCTTCCTCGTGGGAACGACCTCTTGCTTGCTCTATACTATCTTGTGTGTTGTGTTTTAAGCTAGGGTAATTAATTTGTGCGACCGCGACTTCGCAACAAATTTTGGTGCCATTGCCGAGGAAGTAATTTTAGTTGATTCTTGTGCTTGTACTGTTATTTTTAGTTGCTGTGATTGTTATTTATATTTTTGAAAAAAAAAACAGAGAAACATAATTTTTGCTTGCGGCAACGGTACTATTCAAAATAGAATTGTTTGTGGAATTAGGTTTCTACCTTTTGTTTCCTGAAGGGAAATGACGTTCTGAACAAGACTAGTGGTAAACAACTATCCCCACCCTACTGAGGCCAAATTCCACTGTTTTCTAAGGTTTTTAGGTAGTTTTAGTTTTCTAGCATGGGATTTTCATATAATTTGCATTTTTTTTATCTCTTGTGTGGTTGCTTTCTTTTGAGTTTTCTTAGTGATTGATGCCTGTGACTCGTTCTACTAATCAAATTCAAGTGCAGGTTGATCTTGAAATAAAAAGCACTTTACGCAAGTTAAGAAAGGAAGCTCGCCTCAACACCATGGCGGTTGCACGACAACAAACACTCAAGGAGCTTACTGCTCCTAACGTTGAAAATCAACCATTGTGCATAAAATATTGACAATAATGTAAACTTTGAGCTCAAATCTGGTTTTATACATTTGTTACCAACATTCAATGGTCTTGCAGGAGAAGATCCTCGTACTCATCTCAAGGAGTTCCATATGGTTTGCGTTGGCATGAAACCAAATGGAGTTGACAAAGAACAGGTTAAGTTGAAAGCTTTCCCTTTCTCTTTAAAAGGTGCCGCAAAGGCATGACTTTTCTCTATTCTCCCAGGATCTATTGGAACTTGGAATGCCATGAAGAAGATTTTCCTTGAGAAGTATTTCCCAGCATCTCGAGTTGCTAACATAAGGAAAGAAATATGTGGGATTCAACAATCTCATGGAGAGACTCTCTCTGAGTATTAGGAAAAATTTGAGCAACCATGCATTCAATGTCCTCATCATCAAATACCCAATCAGCTGCTCATTCAATATTTTTATGAAGGATTGATTCCTACTGATCGTAGTATCATTGATGCTGCAAATGGAGGCGCGTTGGTGGATAAGACACCTGAGGCTACACGCCAATTCATCTCAAACATGGCAGCCAACTCAAAACAGTTTGGCACTCGTGGAGACTTCTCCAACAAACGAGTAAATGAGGTAAGTATTTCTAACCTTGAAAATAAAGTTAATGATCTTACTTCTCTTGTGCGTGCTTTGGCTTGTGGAAATGTGCAGCAGGTGAAAGTTTGTAGCATATGCTCCTTACAAGGACATGCTTCGGATATGTGTTCAACAATGCAAGAAGATTACATTGAACAAGCTCATGCAATTGATGGAGCACTCAACGGACAACCCCAGCGTAAATATGATCCCTTTTGCAACACATACAATCTTGGATGGAGATATCATCCCAACTTATGCTACGACAACCCATCCCAACAGTTCCATCCCAATGGATTTCAGCCCCAACAGAACTATCAAGCAAGACAACCCCCTCCATTCACAAACTCCAATGTTATGGGGTCGTCAACCAAAGATGATCTTCATGAGATGATGAAAACTTTGACTTCTAATACTATTACCTTGCAACAAAATATCATGTCTTTTCAACAGGAAACAAGGTCAAGTATTCACACCTTGGAAAAGCAAATGGGGCAAGTACCCACAATCAAGATTGAGATCTGGTCCCGGAAACCCGAAATAGGTGTGATAGGAGTGTGACACAATGGAAACCTGCCCCAAGGCACCAACACTATTGGAATGAGTAGAATGACGCCACGAAGCCAGTTAATCTTCGATAAGTCAGATTCAGTTCGTTCAAGAACTAAAGAATGCAAGAATCACTCTCACATGTTAAAACTGAAAAATTCAGAATAATAATCATCAAAGCTGCCGAAATTTTGGCCTACATGAGTTTAAATAGTTCTTGAAAAGTTAACCCTAATGGACCCGATGTAGACTTATATGAGGTCCACTCAAAACTGGCCCAAAACCCTAAATTGAAAAGCCCATAACCTGATCCAAACAAGCCTTGGACCCTAGCTCAAAACAAAGTTTTAATTAAGCCCAAACATGAAAGAAAATAATAAAAATAATGAATCTATCATTAAATACCACCAGCTCTTCTTTCCTTGTGTAGGTAGGATGAATAAGGAATCCTTATAAGAAAAGGACTCCGAAACATTAATGAATCACTGCCACACTTGTAGATTATATTACAGCTCATTAAATATCCTTGTGGAACTAGGAAGTTCCCAAAACGAGCTGTCACATCCTTGTAGGAAAAGAATCCTTACCAAATAGGAAGTCCACAAGTCGAATGGAAGTAAATAACAAAATCCGTACAGCCTCCGTTGACCAGTATTGGGGTTCCTTCCTGAACTCCGATGGACCTGAATTTCTAACCCAAGGTAGTAAGATATGTATGGAGAGTCCACATAAAATATTAGCCCAATCCAACGGTCGGATTGAGAATCATGACTGTTGCTGTAAACCTGGACTGTTGCGCTTTCTACGCCAAAATCCGAATCTGACCTTACTTGGGTCGTATCACAGGGCTGAACCGTACTGACGCGAACCTCGTGATCACGTGGTCACGCAACCCACAATCAAGATTGAGATCTGGTCCCGGAAACCTGAAATAGGTCTGATAGGAGTGTGACACAATGTATACCTGCCCCAAGGCACCAACACTATTCGAATGAGTAGAATGACGCCACGAAGCCAGTTAATCTTCGATAAGTCAGATTCAGTTCGTTCAAGAACTAAAGAATGCAAGAATCACTCTCACGTGTTAAAACTCAAAAATTCAGAATAATAATCATCAAAGCTGCCGAAATTTTGGCCTACATGAGTTTAAATAGTTCTTGAAAAGTTAACCCTAATGGACCCGATGTGGACTTATATGAGGTCCACTCAAAACTGACCCAAAACCCTAAATTGAAAAGCCCATAACCTGATCCAAACAAGCCTTGGACCCTAGCTCAAAACAAAGTTTTAATTAAGCCCAAACATGAAAGAAAATAATAAAAATAACGAATCTGTCATTAAATACCACCAGCTCTTCTTTCCTTGTGTAGGTAGGATGAATAAGGAATCCTTATAAGAAAAGGACTCCGAAACATTAATGAATCACTGCCACATTTGTAGATTATATTACAGCTCATTAAATATCCTTGTGGAACTAGGAAGTTCCCAAAACGAGCTGTCACATCCTTGTAGGAAAAGAATCCTTACCAAATAGGAAGTCCACAAGTCGAATGGAAGTAAATAACAAAATCCGTACAGCCTCCATTGACCAGTATTGGGGTTCCTTCCTGAACTCCGATGGACCTGAATTTCTAACCCAAGGTAGTAAGATATGTATGGAGAGTCCACATAAAATATTAGCCCAATCCAACGGTCGGATTGAGAATCATGACTGTTGCTGTAAACCTGGACTGTTGCGCTTTCTACGCCAAAATCCGAATCTGACCTTACTTGGGTCGTATCACAGGGCTGAACCGTACTGACGCGAACCTCGTGATCACGTGGTCACGCAACCCACAATCAAGATTGAGATCTGGTCCCGGAAACCCGAAATAGGTCTGATAGGAGTGTGACACAATGTATACCTGCCCCAAGGCACCAACACTATTCGAATGAGTAGAATGACGCCACGAAGCCAGTTAATCTTCGATAAGTCAGATTCAGTTCGTTCAAGAACTAAAGAATGCAAGAATCACTCTCACGTGTTAAAACTCAAAAATTCAGAATAATAATCATCAAAGCTGCCGAAATTTTGGCCTACATGAGTTTAAATAGTTCTTGAAAAGTTAACCCTAATGGACCCGATGTGGACTTATATGAGGTCCACTCAAAACTGGCCCAAAACCCTAAATTGAAAAGCCCATAACCTGATCCAAACAAGCCTTGGACCCTAGCTCAAAACAAAGTTTTAATTAAGCCCAAACATGAAAGAAAATAATAAAAATAACGAATATGTCATTAAATACCACCAGCTCTTCTTTCCTTGTGTAGGTAGGATGAATAAGGAATCCTTATAAGAAAAGGACTCCGAAACATTAATGAATCACTGCCACACTTGTAGATTATATTACAGCTCATTAAAGATCCTTGTGGAACTAGGAAGTTCCCAAAACGAGCTGTCACATCCTTGTAGGAAAAGAATCCTTACCAAATAGGAAGTCCACAAGTCGAATGGAAGTAAATAACAAAATCCATACAACCTCTGTTGACCAGTATTGGGGTTCCTTCCTGAACTCCGATGGACCTGAATTTCTAACCCAAGGTAGTAAGATATGTATGGAGAGTCCACATAAAATATTAGCCCAATCCAACGGTCGGATTGAGAATCATGACTGTTGCTGTAAACCTGGACTGTTGCGCTTTCTACGCCAAAATCCGAATCTGACCTTACTTGGGTCGTATCACAGGGCTGAACCGTACTGACGCGAACCTCGTGATCACGTGGTCACGCAACCCACAATCAAGATTGAGATCTGGTCCCGGAAACCTGAAATAGGTCTGATAGGAGTGTGACACAATGGAAACCTGCCCCAAGGCACCAACACTATTGGAATGAGTAGAATGACGCCACGAAGCCAGTTAATCTTCGATAAGTCAGATTCAGTTCGTTCAAGAACTAAAGAATGCAAGAATCACTCTCACATGTTAAAACTGAAAAATTCAGAATAATAATCATCAAAGCTGCCGAAATTTTGGCCTACATGAGTTTAAATAGTTCTTGAAAAGTTAACCCTAATGGTCCCGATGTGGACTTATATGAGGTCAACTCAAAACTGGCCCAAAACCCTAAATTGAAAAGCCCATAACCTGATCCAAACAAGCCTTGGACCCTAGCTCAAAACAAAGTTTTAATTAAGCCCAAACATGAAAGAAAATAATAAAAATAACGAATATGTCATTAAATACCACCAGCTCTTCTTTCCTTGTGTAGGTAGGATGAATAAGGAATCCTTATAAGAAAAGGACTCCGAAACATTAATGAATCACTGCCACACTTGTAGATTATATTACAGCTCATTAAAGATCCTTGTGGAACTAGGAAGTTCCCAAAACGAGCTGTCACATCCTTGTAGGAAAAGAATCCTTACCAAATAGGAAGTCCACAAGTCGAATGGAAGTAAATAACAAAATCCGTACAGCCTCTGTTGACCAGTATTGGGGTTCCTTCCTGAACTCCGATGGACCTGAATTTCTAACCCAAGGTAGTAAGATATGTATGGAGAGTCCAAATAAAATATTAGCCCAATCCAACGGTCGGATTGAGAATCATGACTGTCGCTGTAAACCTGGACTGTTGCGCTTTGTACGCCAAAATCCAAATCTGACCTTACTTGGGTCGTATCACAGGGCTGAACCTTATCATCATCCTTCTCCTTTCCAAACTAAAACAACGACCAACTCTCCAAAGGTAACTCCTCACTCAATGAATTCTAGTTTTAAAACAATTCCACCCTTTCCTGTTAGTTTTTCTAGGTCAAAGAAAAAGAGATCTTAGAGGTTTTCAAGAAAGTGGAACTGAACATTCCTTTGCTTGATGCTATCAAGCAAATTCCCAAGTATGCAAAATTCTTGAAGGAGTTGTGTACTACCAACAGAGCTTTCAAACTGAAAGGTCATGAAATGGTAAGTATGGGTGAAGTTGTATCTGCCATTGTTCAAAAGAATCTGCCTTTGAAACAAAAAGACCCAGGCGCGTTTACTATCCCATGTGTTATTGGTAATGCTAGTTTTAAAAGAGCTTTATGTGATTTAGGTGCATCCATTAGTGTTATGCCTAAACATGTTTATGATTCTCTTAGTCGAGAGCCTTTGAATAAAACTAGTATTGTAATACAACTTGCGGATTGTAGTTTTGTTTACCCACTTGGTGTGATAGAAGATGTCCTAGTCAAGATTGATAGTTTAGTTATTCCATGTGACTTTTATATTCTTGATATGGAACATGATTCTTGTGATTCATCAACCAGCACTCCTATATTGTTTGGGAGACCATTTTTGAAAACTGCCAACACAAAGATTGATTGTGGTAAGGATACCTTGTCTATGGAGGTAGGAGATGAAAAAATTGAATTCAATTTTCATGATGCAAATAGCTTTGAGCTATGGCTATGATTTCACCAAGATAGAAGAGATGGAGAGGCGCGTGTGTGTTCCCCAAAATGTGCACAAATCAGTATTGGCCTTACAAGGTTTACAAACTATTCCCCATGGTAATGTCTTTGTTGATTTAGTACTCTCACATAAAAAGCTTTTGCCATCTATTTTACAGGCCCCCGAGTTAGAATTAAAACCTTTGCCTGATAATTTGAAGTATGTATTCATTGGCGACAACAATACACTTCCCGTTATCATAGCAAAAGGTTTGACAAGTATGCAAGAGGAAAAACTTGTGAAGTTGTTGTGTGATCACAAGACGGCCATTGGATGGACTTTAGCCGACATCAAGAGCATTAATCTCTCAATGTGTATGCATCACATACTATTGGAGGACAACATAAAACCAACAAAGGAAATGCAAAGGAGGTTGAACCCGCCTATGATGGAGGTAGTGAAAGCTGAAATTTTGAAACTGTTAGATGCAGTAGTCATTTACCCCATTACTGACAATAAATGGGTTGCGCCAATCTATATGGTGCCCAAAAAGACCGGAATCATGTTGGTGAGAAACAAAAATGATGAGCTCATTCCTACTCGCATCTCGAGTGGATGGAGAATGTGTTTGATTACAAAAAGCTCAATCTTTCTACACGCAAAGATCATTTCCCATTACCATTCATGAATGAAATGCTTGAACGCCTAGCAGGTATGTCTTTTTATTGCTTTCTTGATGGATATAGTGGATACAATTAGATTGTTATTAATCCTGAGTATCAAGAAAAGACTACATTTACATGTCCATTTGGTACATATGCATATAGGAGAATGCCTTTTGGTCTCTTTAATGATCCTGCAACTTTTGAAAGATGCATGATGAGTATATTTTTTTTTTTGGTAAGCTGACTTATGTATTAAAAGAAAATGATACAAAGAATGTAATGGGCATACCCAAGATTTACAATGTGAACACAAACGAAACCAACAAATGGCTACATGCTAGCCACATAACAAAACAAAAACTTAGACCAACTAGATATGCTAGGGGTACAAAAACAACCAGCTAAACATCAAATTAAGAGTCCATGTTATTGACCCTCCAAAGTCTTTGGATCCTTATGTTTTCATCTGTTTGTTGAACGTTCCTCATCAAAACAAGCTTATCACGAATGATACATTCGATTTGATCAAAAACCAAATTTGAAGTTTTAGACACATCTGCAAAGATCCTTGCGTTCCGTTCTTGCCAGATACAGTACACTGTAGCTACGAAACCCAGTTTACGAGAAAAGTTGACGAAACTTTTGCCATGCCAAGTGACAGTGGCCCATCGAATCCATTCATCCAAGCTTTTTGCCATTATTGGAATGTCGCATCTGTCACAAATATTCCACCATAATGCTTTCGTATAGGAGCATTCAAAGAACAAGTGGTTGTGATCTTCATGGTTGCGGAGACAGAGTGAGCACCTATTGGGACCATGTATACCAAACCGATGAAGTCTATCCTGCGTTGAGAGTTTCCGTTGGATAGCCACCCATAGAAGAAATGCATGTCTTGGGACAGCATTCTTGAACCACACAATGTCATGCCAATCAACCATTTGACGATGAATTCGTAGCTGCTCCCACGCTACTTTGACCGAGAAACTCTGATTTGGCGAATCCAACCAAACAATCTCATCTTTTTGCCCCTTAGGAGTAGAGGTGGAAGGAATAGCTTCTATAATGGGGTGCCATCCAAGAGCATGAGTGATAGGAATTCTCCATTCTAAGTTATTAATCAGCACGTTCACTCTCGTGTTATGTTCCGTACCTGAATCATAGATGAATCTTTCACTGTAAGTATGAGCGAGCGGACTGTGAGGATGCCAATTGTCAAACCATAGAGAGGTTGTCATTCCATCTCCGATGATGTGCTTCATCTTCGTCCATGCTAAGGATCTCAGCTTTAGAATCTTTCCCCAAGCCCAAGAGCAGCTTCCTGGCGCCTTGATTGTCCAGAAATTCCTACCTCGCAAGAGATTGGATCTGATCCAAGTAGACCAGATTGAGACATCCGAGTCATTGCACAAGTTCCAAATGTGTTTCAACAAGGCAATCTTGTTCCATTTTGTTATCCTTTTTATGCCGAGCCCCCCCTTTTTGGAAGACATACCTAATCCCAAGCCACTTTAGCCCTAGTAGTGCTCATATCTGAACCTGACCAAAGAAAAGATTTCATAATTTGCTCAACATTTTTCACTACTTGCCCAGGTAATAGGAATAGAGATGCCCAATAGACCTGGATGGAGAATAAAACTAAGTTAATCAGTTGTACTCGCCCTGCGAAAGAGAGTGTTCTGCAGGTCCAATGTCGTACTTTAGCGGTAATTCGATTCACGAGGCCCTTATAATCAACAACCTTTAGTTTGGATGAGATAAGAGGCACTCCCAAATATTTCATAGGAAGCTCCCCCTCTCTAAACCCAAGAATACTGATAATTTGTTCCCTCTCAGCACCTAACATACTGCTCAAGAAGATGTCACTTTTGTTTGGATTTGGATATAGACCTGATAGATCTTGAAACTCTGTGAGTACATTTTTTATCATACGAATTGAGTGTACATCCCCTTTGCTGAATATCATCAAGTCGTCGGCAAAGCAAAGATGAGAAATTTTGTCCTTCTTGCATCTCCAGTGAAACTTGAAGTTTTGATTGGCACTCATACTGCAGAACAACCCTGACAGGATTTCCATGCATAGGACAAATAAATATAGGGATAATGGATCACCTTGTCTCAGCCCTCTCCCCCCTTGAAAGTAGCCTGCAAGTTCACCGTTGACGTTGATTGAGAATTGACATGATGTAACACAAACCATGATCCAATCAATGACTGTTCTAGGGAATCCCATTTTTATTAACGTAGCATCAACGAAATCCCACCAAATCGAGTCATAAGCCTTCATCAGATCTACTTTCATAGCATAACGAGCAGGACCCGTAGATTTATGATAGCCTTTCATTAGCTCTTGAGACAAAAGAATATTGTCGCTGATTCTCCGTCCAGAGATAAAAGTTGTCTGATACGGACCTACTAAGGATGGCAAAACAACTTTCATTCTCCCAGCTAGAATCTTCGCGATGCATTTGTATACTGTATTGCAGCAAGATATAGGATGAAAATCTGTCAAACTCGTAGGATTAGCAACTTTAGGAACAAGGGAAATGGATGTAGCATTCATTTCTTTAAGCATTCTACGAGTCTGAAAGAAGGAGCTAACAACTTTAATTACATCTTCCCCCCACTATATGCCACATGCATAAAGTTGGATTCTCAGGCGATGTATGCAACTCCTGTTGAGCCTTATCCATTTGATCTTTTGCATCTTTGACTCTATCTGATATATTGGAGAAGTGAGTCTTATTGAAATGTTTAAGTTCTTGCTTTAGCTTCCTTAGTTTGCAACACAACTGATACATTGGACAACCCCCCGAATGCTGATCCTACACTTTCTTCACCAAGGGCATGAACTCGTCATGATCCATCCACATATCGAAGAATCTGAATGGTTTCTTTATGTTCTGAACATTGCCAGCAACCTTTACCACCATGGGAGAATGATCTGAAATACCAGCAGACAAGAATCTCGCTTCCACTTCTCATTCACAAGCACTCTATCTAGCTTTCGCATAATCAGATTCTCAATACATTGGTTCGTCCATGTATAATGCATACCAGAATACCGAAGATCATCCACTTTCGCATCTCGAATACATGTTTCCAACCTGTCCATCTGACCATCCCACGTAGCAGACCCTCCTGACCTTTCTGACGGGTTGCGGATAGCATTCGGTTGCCAACGTTTAAGCACCAAAGGTCTGTTTGCCATGTGCCATGGGGCTCTTTTCAGAACATTAGTGGCGCGATCAACAGAATCAAAAGTGAAAAGGTAGAAACCATTTTTCAAATATAAAACTTCTGATAGACCATAGGAGCCCCATATCCTTTTCGCAATCGAATTAACAACAGGATATGGTAATTTATGACCCACAAAATGACCAACGAGGGTGGATTTCCAAAGTTCACAGCCATCGTCAAACACATCACGCGAAGGAGCTACTGTTATACAACCATCAGTTATAGCGGGGGGTTCAAAATGCAGATTTCGAACTGGATTAAAATCAATGTTCTTACTACCCTCCTGACATCAACAACAGAACCCTTCACATCTGGGATACATACGTCTGATTGTAATGATCATGCGACATCTGATGTGTGCAACGCTGGTTGCCGTGAAGACAAAACTCCTACCTCTCTTCATGTTTTGAGAGACATGGAGCAGGAGGAAGGGGCTACATGTACTGCTTTAGATCAAAGTTTAGTCGTCTCCAATACAGATGCTTGTGCGACCGTGAACCAGGTTCTCTCTACTACTAGTCATGAGCTGAATGTTGATGTTACAGCAATGGGAGGTGATATAAATGGAGAACGGAATGAGAAGGAGCCGACGTCACTGATTCCGACAAGTCCACAAACTCCGAACTCCACCGATGGGAAAACTGTTAATCAGTCAGCTATTAAGGCTGGAGACTCTCTGGAGAAAAAGAAAAAGGGTTCAAAGAAGAATAAGAAATCTGGTTCCCCGCGGGGTGGCCGGTCAAGGTAACCTTTATGTTGCTGTTTGTACTCCTCTCTATTTTCTTATGATGATTGGATGTTGGAATGTTAGAGGTTTGAATGACCCCATAAAGCATTTAGAATTGCGTCGGCTAATCCATCAAGAGAGGATGGTTTTTTTTGGTTTGGTTGAAACTCGGATTAGAGAAAAGAATAAAGATAATATTTCTAATCTTCTTCTGCGTAATTGGTCCTTCTTGTACAATTATGATTTCTCTTCCCGTGGTCGTATTTGGGTTTGTTGGAATGCTGATGTGGTGAAGGTGGATGTCTGCGGTATGTTAGACCAGGCTATCCATGTTTCTGTCACTATATTAGCTACCAATATCTGTTTTAATACTTCAATCATTTATGGAGACAATAATGCATCCTTACGTGAGACATTATGGTCTGATATAGTGAGTCATAGTGATGCATGGGAGTCAACCCCATGGATTCTTATGGGTGACTTTAATGCTATCCGAAACCCGTCAGAAAGGTCAGGAGGCTACTACGTGGGATGGTCAGATGGACAGGTTGGAAACATGTATTCGAGATGCGAAAGTGGATGATCTTTGGTATTCTGGTATGCATTATACATGGACAAACCAATGCATTGAGAATCTGATTATGCGGAAGCTAGATAGAGTGCTTGTGAATGAGAAGTGGAATCTGCACTTCCCATTGTCGAAAGCGAGATTCTTGCCTGCTGGTATTTCAGATCATTCTCCCATGGTGGTAAAGGTTGCTAGCAATGTTCAGAACATAAAGAAAACATTCAGATTCTTCGATATATGGATGGATCATGACGAGTTCATGCCCTTGGTGAAGAAAGTATGGGATCAGCATTCGGGGGGTTGTCCAATGTATCAGTTGTGTTGCAAACTAAGGAAGCTAAAGCAGGAACTTAAACATTTCAATAAGACTCACTTCTCCAATATATCAGATAGAGTCAAAGATGCAAAAGATCAAATGGATAAGGCTCAACAGGAGCTGCATACAGTGCCTGAGAATCCAACTTTACGCATGCGAGAAAGAGATGTTGTTCGTAACTATGCTTCTACCGTCAGGGCGGAAGAGAGTTTTTTCAAACAAAAGGCAAGGATACAATGGCTTAGCTTGGGGGATCAAAATACTAGCTACTTCCACAAATCAGTAAATGGAAGACAGAATAGAAATAAGCTTCTCTCCGTTACAAGGGAGGATGGGGAAGTCGTTGAAGGACACGAGGCAGTCAAATCAGAAGTAATTGCATACTTCCAGCGTGTGTTGGGAGTGAATCATATGCCTAGGGTCTTGAACGAGGAAGTGATGCAATCGACAATTAACTGCAAACTGTCTTCGACTCAACAGCATGGACTAGCACAAGAAGTAACAAGGGAGGAGATTAAGAATGCTATGTGTAGTTTGAAAAACAACAAAGCCCCTGGTCCGGATGGCTTCAACGCAGGTTTCTTCAAAAGAATGTGGCATATAGTGGGGGAAGATGTAATCAAAGCTGTTAGCTCCTTTTTTCAGACTTGTACAATGCTTAAAGAAATGAATGCTACATCCATTTCCCTTATCCCTAAAGTTGCTAATCCTACAAGGTTGACAGATTTTCGTCCTATATCTTGCTGCAATACAGTATACAAATGCATCGCAAAGATTCTAGCTAGGAGAATGAAAGTTGTTTTGCCATCCTTAGTAGGTCCGTATCAGACAGCTTTTATCTCTGGATAGAGAATCAGCGACAATATTCTTTTGTCTCAAGAGCTAATGAAAGGCTATCATAAATCTACGGGTCCTGCTCGTTGTGCTATGAAAGTAGATCTGATGAAGGCTTATGACTTGGTTCGGTGGGATTTCGTTGATGCTACGTTAATAAAAATGGGATTCCCTAGAACAGTCATTGATTGGATCATGGTTTGTGTTACATCATGTCAATTCTCAATCAACGTCAACGGTGAACTTGCAGGCTACTTTCAAGGGGGGAGAGGGCTGAGACAAGGTGATCCATTATCCCCATATTTATTTGTCCTATGCATGGAAATCCTGTCAGGGCTGTTCTGCAGTATGAGTGCCAATCAAAACTTCAAGTTTCACTGGAGATGCAAGAAGGACATAATTTCTCATCTTTGCTTTGCCGACGACTTGATGATATTCAACAAAGGGGATGTACACTCACTTCGTATGATCAAAAATGTACTCACAGAGTTTCAAGATCTATCAGGTCTATATCCAAATCCAAACAAAAGTGACATCTTCTTGAGCGGTGTGTTAGGTGCTGAGAAGGAACAGATTATCAGTATTCTTGGGT
This sequence comes from Populus tomentosa, assembly GCA_018804465.1. Classification (NCBI taxonomy): domain Eukaryota; kingdom Viridiplantae; phylum Streptophyta; class Magnoliopsida; order Malpighiales; family Salicaceae; genus Populus; species Populus tomentosa. Next base: position 5,663,431 of record CM031991.1, on the reverse strand, counting down.
TTAGAGAGGGGGAGCTTCCTATGAAATATTTGGGAGTGACTCTTATCTCGTCCAGACTAAAGGTTGTTGATTGTAAGGGCCTCGTGGATCGAATTACCGCTAAAGTACGACATTGGACCTGCAGAACACTCTCTTTCGCAAGGCGAGTACAACTGATTAACTCAGTTTTATTCTCCATCCAGGTCTATTGGGCATCTCTATTCCTATTACCTGGGCAAGTAGTGAAAAATGTTGAGCAAATTATGAGATCCTTTCTTTGGTCAGGTTCACATATGAGCACTACTAGGGCTAAAGTGGCTTGGGATCAGGTATGTCTTCCAAAAAAGGAGGGGGGGCTCAGCATAAAAAGGATAACAGAATGGAACAAGATTGCCTTGTTGAAACACATTTGGAACTTGTGCAATGACTCGGATGGCTCAATCTGGTCTACTTGGATCAGATCCAATCTCTTGCGAGGTAGGAATTTCTGGACAATCAAGGCGCCAGGAAGCTGCTCTTAGGCTTGGGGAAAGATTCTAAAGCTGAGATCCTTAGCATGGACGAAGATGAAGCACATCATCGGAGATGGAATGACAACCTCTCTATGGTTTGACAATTGGCATCCTCACAGTCCGCTCGCTCATACTTACGGTGAAAGATTCATCTATGATTCAGGTACGGAACATAACACGAGAGTGAACGTGCTGATTAATAACTTAGAATGGAGAATTCCTATCACTCATGCTCTTGGCTGGCACCCCATTATAGAAGCTATTCCTTCCACCTCTACTCCTAAGGGGCAAAAAGATGAGATTGTTTGGTTGGATTCGCCAAATCAGAGTTTCTCGGTCAAAGTAGCGTGGGAGCAACTACGAATTCATCGTCAAATGGTTGATTGGCATGACATTGTGTGGTTCAAGAATGCTGTCCCAAGACATGCATTTCTTCTATGGGTGGCTATCCAACGAAAACTCTCAACGCAGGATAGACTTCATCGGTTTGGTATACATGGTCCCAATAGGTGCTCACTCTGTCTCCGCAACAATGAAGATCACAACCACTTGTTCTTTGAATGCTCCTATACGAAAGCATTATGGTGGAATGTTTGTGACAGATGCGACATTCCAAGAATGACAAAAAGCTTGGATGAATGGATTCGATGGGCCGCTGTCACTTGGCATGGCAAAAGTTTCGTCAACTTTTCTCGTAAACTGGGTTTCGCAGCTACAGTGTATTGTATCTGGCAAGAACGAAACACAAGGATCTTTGCAGATGTGTCCAAAACTTCGAATGTGGTTTTTGATCAAATCGAATGTATCATTCGTGATAAGCTTGTTTTGATGAGGAACGTTCAACAAACAGATGAAAACATAAGGATCTAAAGACTTTGGAGGGTCAACAACATGGACTCTTAATTTGATGTTTAGCTGGTTGTTTTTGTACCCCTAGCATATCTAGTTGGTCTAAGTTTTTGTTTTGTTATGTGGCTAGCCTGTAGCCATTTGTTGGTTTCGTTTTTGTTCACATTGTAAATCTTGGGTATGCCCATTATATTCTTTATATCATTTTTTTTAATACATAAGTCAGCTTACCAAAAAAAAAAACAGAACCCTTCACAACATTTAAAAAATTCAATTTAGTCTTAAGGTTTAGTTATTCTTGTTGCTGAGACCCTACCTTCAATTCATCAACTTCAGAACCCAGCACATGATTCATTTCTGAAACAACATGAGGAGCCTAGAGAGTAGAGGATTTCTCTATGCTGGCTTCAGAATCAGCTTGATGGTCACTAGGAAACTAAGAAATCTTCATACGATGACTATTCAACATATCTTTTAGCTCTAATCTTAAGGTATGTCCAGACTTAACTTCATTTTGTTGTTTAATGTAGCTAACCATTGGAACAGATTCCACACCAGAACATGAAGACATTATGGCAATAGACAAATACTAGAGAGAGTAAAGCTCTAATGAGAGATTATCATGTTTATAGCTGGTATTGGAAGTCCAGAAAGAAAACCCACTGAAAAAGATGCAGCTACTCACCTTATCTCAAAGAATTATGAGGCCAGTATCTCTCAGTTCATTGATTGAAACGATGATCCCTTCGGTCAAGATGTAGAGCATGTTCTGATGGAGAACATACTCAAATATGGTGACGATCCAACGGTGAACCAAAGAGATCGAGATTCGACAACCCCAGAATTACGAGTCCCGTATCTCACAGTTCATTGATTGAAATGATGATCCGTTCGGTCAAGATGTAGAGCATGTTGTGACGAACAACATACTCAAAAATGGTGACGATCCAACGGTGAACCAAGGAGATCAAAGACAATACAGATGAGAGAGAGAGAGGGAGAGAGAGGGAGAGAGAGCGAGGAGAGGAAGAGAGAGAGTGTTCCTGTTTTGTCTTGCTGTATTTCCCTTTAGGTACCCAAACCCTCTGTGGCCGAAATGAACCTCCAATCTGATGAGTATTTATTTTTACTATGTTGAAAGAATAATCAAGGTTTTTATGGATGATTTCACGGTGTATGGTGATTCTTTAGATAAATGTCTAGAAAAATTTATCTTTAATCCTGAAAAGGTGCATTGAAACTAACCTTGTCTTGAACTATGAAAAGTGTTATTTTATGGTAGAGTAAGGAATAGTTCTTGGGCATGTTATGTCTTTACGTGGATTAGAGGTTGATAAAGCTAAGATAGATGTTATTTCATCATTGCCTTACCCCTCATGCGTAAGGGAAGTTCGTTCTTTTCTAGGCCATGCAGGTTTCTATCGACGCTTTATCAAAGATTTCTCGAAGATTACAACACCCTTGTGCAGATTATTAGCTAAAGAAGTGGATTTTGTGTTTGATCAAGCATGTAAAGATGCCCATGACGAGCTTAAGAGACATGTCACATCTGCCCCTATCATCCAACCACCAAATTGGGATGAACCTTTTGAGATAATGTGTGATGCGAGTGACTATGCGGTAGGAGCTGTGCTTGGGCAAAGAATTGGGAAGAATTTGCATGTTATTGCCTATGCTTCTCGCATGTTCGATGGAGCACAATGAAATTACCATACAACTGAAAAGGAACTTTTTGCAATGGTGTTTGCTCTTAAAAAATTCAGGTCATATCTACTTGGTACAAAAGTCGTTGTTTTTACTGACCATGCAGCTCTCAAGTATCTTTTGAAGAAGAAGGAGTCCAAACCAAGACTGATTAGGTGGATCTTGCTTTTACAAGAATTTGATCTTGAGATCAAAGATAAAAAAAGGTGTCGAAAACCATGTGGCTGATCACTTGAGCCGACTGAGGACCGAGGATATACAGAGGTGACATATGGATTCGACAACACCGACTGCCCCTGTTGTCTTAGAAAAAGTCAAGGAAAACTAGGTCGCTGCACACTCAAAAATCATTATTGAAACTGTTTCCGGAGTTGACACATGGATTTTACGGGGCACATTGCCTTTGTTGTCTCAAGAGGAGTCAAGGAAAATTGGGTTGCTGCACACTAAGAAACCATCACCAAAACTGTTTCCAAAGCTGACACATGGATTCGATAGCGCACACTTCCCTGTACTTGGTCACATTGTTTCATCGAAAGAAATTTAGGTTGACAAATCTGAAATCAAGTTAATTGCTAATTTGCCAACACCAAAATCTATTAAAGATGTTAGATCACTTTTAGGACATGCTGGTTTGTATAGAAGCTTACCAAAAAAAGGTTTGTATAGAAGGTTCATCAAAGATTTTAGTGTAATATCTAAGCCATTGAGCAACCTTCTAACAAAGGATAATATCTAAGCCATTGAACATTGTGAAGAAGCCTTTATTAAACTAAAAACTTGCTTGCTTCTGCTCCTGTCATTCAATCTCCTGATTGGTCATTACCTTTTGAAATAATATGTGATGCTAGTGATTATGTCGTGGGTGTTGTCTTGGGACAAAGAAAAGATAAGAAACCTTATGTGATTTACTATGCAAATAAAACTTTAAATAATGCTCAAATGAATTACACTACCAATGAAAAAGAATTACTTGCAATAGTTTTTTTTTGCATGCGAAAAATTCAGATCTTATCTTGTTGGCTCACCTGTTGTTGTTTTTAGTGACCATACAACATTGAAATATCTTCTTTCAAAAAAGGATTCTAAAGCTAGATTGGTGCGGTGGATTTTGTTACTTCAAGAATTTGATATCACAACCAAAGATAAGAAAGACACCAAAAATGTTGTCGCAAATCATTTGTCAAGACTAACAACAGATTCGAGATCTGACATCACACCAATTGATGACTACTTTCCAATAGTGGCGAATTAACTTGTGATGCCATTTCGTGCCACCTTTGTGCATCCTTCCTTACATATTCCTTATGACCTTTCTCCAACGAATGCAAACTTGATCTATCAGGGGCTATGTCTATGTTGAATTTATATTGCTTAAAGGCATCGTGTCTTTCCATCCCCTTACCTTGGTGTTGTCCAACCACATGTACCAAGTGAGAGCGACATCGCTCAAACTATCTTAGAAGAAATGGATCAACAACTTCTCATCTTGTACTACTTCGGCCATCTTATTGCAATATGACTTAAGGTGGGTTATTGGACATTGGGTTTCAATGTATTTGATGAATTCTAGAACCCTAAACTTCTTAGGAATGACTATGTTAGGTACTAAACACATCTCGACGGCTTTCACCGGGTCATACAAATGGTTTCCCTCAACTGCCCTCACCCTCTCCTCTAAGGCAGCCCACTTCTCCAAACCTTCATCTCCTATCATTTTGTCCTTGTGAGACCCCTCCAAGGTTAGCTCATCAGCATGAGGAATTCTCATCGGGTATATAGGTTGAACTGGGAAATGCGTAGCATATTAGGGCTCATGCGAAGATCCACTTGCCCCCATGTTTCGTAGGTTGAAGATAGCCGGAGGTGTCGGTGGCATCTAAGTGGTAAATGCTAGTTGGGAGGATGTCCCTTCTCCCGACTTAGATCTCAAGGCTTGTTCGAGTAGGCTAGTAAGCCTGGCAAAATCTTCCTTCAGATTGTTCAACTCCTTTTGATGTTGGGCATCCAATTGATTTTTTTCTTCATTTTCCATTTTTTTCCGCAACCGTGTGTTATGAGTGTGTTTTAATGGGGGACCTATATTTCACCTGGTGTGCAGCATTATGACAATTCATAAGTGTATGTTCGAAAATGCATGGATATGAATGCAATATATTAGGCATGGATTATTCCATAGGAGGGTGACATAACAACCGTTATTCTTTAGATGCGTGGTCAGATCTACATCCGATACTTATTGCAATGCCGAGAGGAGATTGGTTTAACCTTTTACCATCTAAGCTTTCAACCATGTATACACATTTTGAATAAAAAATAAATAAAGGTCTCTGCCCCTTTTATTTAACCTGTAAAAACTTTTATTACAAACAAATGATTCATCTTAATCTATTATAGGGAGAAAGGCACTGCCTCTATTAGCTATAGCTTTTAGAAACATATTGGTGTTATTAATGCTCCTTTGATAGTTTGCGATGTCCCCTACAACTTGACAAGCCTCCACTCTTAGCCAATGAGCCTCGGTTGCAGCTAGGTCAATTTGCTCTTGAAATTCCCTTATTCTTTTAGTATGGATCAAGTTGTTTCTAGATAGAGAATTATTAGCAGTATCTAATATTTGATTATGACTCTCCATCATTTTCTGACTTTCTAGCAATTGTTCGGCCTTTGCTTCTTCCTTTGCCAACTTAGTCCTCAATGCTTTTGCTTCGATTTTACTGCTATTGAGTTCAGCTCTCAAATTCTGGGTGGCTTTGACTATCTTCTTAGTTTTACGCAACTCCAATTCAAACTCTTTTAACTGGCTCTTGAGTTCTTTTATATTTGTTAAACGCTTGCTTGACACAGCTTGGGTTTTGACAGCCAATTCCTCCCAATACTGGGCCTTCTCCACCTGAAGCATCTTGTCCTCATTGATGACTTTTAGGGATTCCAAGTCGTTCATTGCTTTCATCCAGTCTTGGCCCACAGAGTCTCTTTCTTCCTCAACCAATTTCCTCATAGCTTTTTCTTCGACTAATTGATGCTCTAATGATAGTCTTAAATCCTCCTTTGTTTTAAGCTCGGGTTGCAACCATTTTACTTGCTCTCTCAATTGTTCTTTACAACTCGCCCTCTTCTTCGAATGCCTACGGATTTTGAAATTTCTACCATGTCGGAAACTCCTCTATCACGCCATTCAGGATATTTTTCACTAACTGTGGGATTCCTTGATCCTTTCTCCTTCTTTATTAGCATCAAAGATTTCCAATCCTGCCTAATGCTTTCTAACATCTCCATGGTGGCCCCTTTGTAGACCCTGGTAAATTGAGCTATGTCAATTGTCCTAGGGACACTTTGTATGCCCTCATGCTGCCTTGCAACTAAAGCAAATGCGTAACTGACGTATCCCATTACTCCAATTAATGGTACCCAAGGTTTTTCTCCACAACTCATTAAGCTTGCCATATTCCTCATCTAAGGAGCTTTCTAATTAAAAATGCTTAATGGAAGCCTTTGCAATTTTACCCTCCAATCATCTTCAGAAAAACTCTCCCACTCTTCTAGTATAAGCAACTCGAGTGGCTTTTGGTCAAACCACCAGAAATTATTGAATATTGGTGTCTCCGTTTCTATATAGCTTACCAACCAGATGAATAGTAAAGAGACACAACACCTCATGGAACCTTCACCCGTTTTTTTTGCAATGTCTAAGAGATAGGAAGGTTTTAGCCAAAATCACAGCACATGGGTTGATCTTTGTCTTTTCATATTTCACAAACAAATTAGCAGCTTACAAACTGATAATTCCTATAGTAGAGGGACATAGAACTAAACCAAATATTCCCAAAACCAATATTCTATGTTTTCATATTAAATGCATCGGGGTAGTTTTGCTATCTAGTCTCAAAGGTCTTTCGCATGCTTAGTGATCGTCCTTGAAAGGTTGATATGAGGTTTACAAGCAGCATGAAGATAGAGGCCCTGAGTAAATCAGTTTAGCATATCAACCACTGTCGAGCAAACAAATCATGCGTGTAACGGCCCGGATTTTTCTACATTCTTTTTCGCAATATATTGGAAAAATTTCAGGTAAATTTTTTTTATATATATATATACAGGTTCCACCAAAATTTTGGCAGAGTCTCCCCTGTACCGGTAGGTCCCAAGTTATCGACATATACCCTTTTTACACTTATAAGAACTCAAAATTACGACCCAATCATCCTGGGCCTCAACCCAACTCATTCTCATCAACACAACACATCTTATTCAATAACATCATATAATGCAATTCAAATAAAAGATTCAATTTCAACTGTAAACATGCATGGTCAAAAAGGTACTAAGAGTTTCAACCATTAGATTAAAGACATACATTCAAATTTACGGATTTATATTACATCTCAAGTGTTAGGAGATAAGTCTTTTAATTTACAATTAATTTACATGGTCAAAAGCAAACCACCCCATTTATATCCACACAACCAACAAGTTAGCTTTGTATTCAATCAACATGTTCATATAGCGATATTCCTTACTATTCTTACATAGTAATCATACTTCACCTCATATAAAGAATACACAATTAATCTGTAATAATATTAATAACAAGAATATATTTTACCATTACATCTTCCATAAAACCTACACCCACACAATTCTAATTTCATCAAAACATGTATTTAATCAAGCTTGCTACATTTTGCCAAAACTAGTAATAGATTCAAAAGGCAATAAGTCATCAAATTCTGATTATTGCTCTAAACCCAACGGTCAGACCACATATCATAGAATTGTGCATACTATATCTCAACATCATAATGATCCAACGGTTAGATCTCCCTAGATCTGCATAAAACCGAGCTTACCTAAAACTGGACGAGCTACTGTTCAACATGCACGAAACCTTGCTGGAGGAGGAGTTTCCGATCTCCACCGTTCAGAATGCATTACACATCTAGGCGCACCACATATCCAAAACTGAGCATGATCCAACGGTTTAAAAGAGAGAAATCGGCCGGCGACCAAACTGCCCTGCTGGTGCATTTCCTTTTTGTTTTTCAGGAATGTTCCGATGAGGATTTCTGTCAAATGAAGTGTGTTCCTTCCACTCCCTCCGGTCAGTTAGTCGATAAGTGTAATAACAACAACATATCCAAACCTTAGCTTGATCCAACGGTGGAAGAGAGAGAAATCGGCCGGCGACCAAACTGCCCTGCAGGTGCATTTCCTTTTTGTTTTTCAGGAAAGTTCCGATGATGATTTCTGTCAAATAGGGTGTTTGCCTTTCAATCCCTCCGGTCAGTTCGTAGATACATGTCATAAGAACAACATATCCAAAACTGAGATGGATCCAACGGTGGAATCCTGAGATATGATCACCGGAGTATTATTGGTTTTACTCCAAAATCTGCAGCTCTCTCTCTCTATCCGTTTTTCACTCTCTTTTTTTTTTTTCTTTTCTCTTTTTCTTTTTTTTTTTAACTGGTGGCCTTTGCAGTTTTATAGGCACTTTTTTCATAATTACAATTTTATCCCTCGTTCATGACTTTATGTATTTTATTTTATTTTTCATGTAAACTATCTGGTTTATTTCTGCTTTAATCGTTAGTCTTTACCAAACTCCGATTGGGATGAGATATTCAACCAAGGTAGGAAAACATATTAATAGACTTCATGCAAAATTTCATCTCGATCCTATCATTAGATTGAGAATTCTGCTTCCTAATATAAACTTGTTCAGTTCATGACTTTTCATAAACAATCTAGATTTTTTTCTTGTTCAATCTTCACAAACAAAAATCATATCAATTATCCTTCTAAACTTTTACGGTCATTTTATTATTTTGAAATGTATTCATTTTAGAATTTTCACCTTTATTTATTTATCGGCTTATTACCATTTCAAAATAACATCACTGATTTTTAATCAGTGCTTGCACCTTCAGTCCTATCCTTTTTCATTGCACTATTATTTATTATAATGCATTCTTTATTACCTTACTTATTTCCTAAAAATATTTTGTTATTTTTCTCATTATTTTATCCATCAAAACACGTTACTAGTTTCTCTGTCCTTATGAATTCTAAACCAAAATTCATTTTGTAGAGGTCATCTCTTTCATTATATATCATTATTTATCTATTATTTCAAATCTTGGTTTTTCATCACTCATTGAAATATTACCACTTTCAGCCTTACGTTTACATGAGGGTTTACACATCTACATATTTAAATTATAAATTTCCAGGGTTTCACATGATACGACCCAAGTAAGGTCAGATTCGGATTTTGGCATAAAAAGCGCAACAGTCCAGGTTCACGGCAACAGTCATAATCCTTAATCTGACCGTTGGATCGGGCTAATATTTTATGTGGACTCTCCAAACATGTTCTACTCTCTTGGGTTAAAAATTCAAGTCAATCTGAGTTCGGGAAGGAACTGCAATACTGGTCAACGGAGGCTGTACGGATTTTGTTATTTACTTCCATTTGACTTGTGGACTTCCTATTTTGGGGTAGACTTCTCATAAGGTAATTTAATAATGCTTTTCATAACCAATTTTCAAGCCTTTACCTCATATCTGCGATGCAAATAATAAACTTGTAGTATTGTTCATTTTGTTATGTACCAAACTAGTTTTCCTTTGAATGTCAAGATAACGTGTTGTCAATTAAGGCAAGTGCCTAATATGCAGGGTCTTGCTATCGTCTTGACATAAATATTTATTAAGACATTAATCACAAAACAATCCCATCTCTATCCGTACGCTATGTCAAAAGTTTTTTTTTTTTTTTAATCAATAGCGCTTACACCAACATATCATTATGCCTAAACAATCATATATTCACTTTAATATTAATTCATATATGATTTCATCACCTCCATTCATATTTCATCAAGACAGCAAACACCTTTGTTACATTATCATTTTACTCATATTTCAAATTTATTTTGTTCATGAATCCCTTATTATGATCTAACGTATTCTCAGACAATGGTTTCACATCTATTATTTGCTACCGATACCACAATCACAAGGTAATAGCTTGTTTCCCTAGTTACCGATTTTTTGCCAACCTAGTATCACTTTCCTTAATTACCACACTTGTGGTAATCCAAGTACACACACACACACACACACATATCTAGTTCATTCAATATCAAGATACATGATTCAATGTACTTTTCATGCTTACAAAGTCTACTGAATCACAACCGCGCTCTGATACCAACTGTAACGGCCCAGATTTTTCTACATTCTTTTTCGCAATATATTGGAAAAATTTCAGGTAAATTTTATATATATATATATATATACAGGTTCCACCAAAATTTTGGCAGAGTCTCCCCTGTACCGGTAGGTCCCAAGTTATCGACATATACCCTTTCTACACTTATAAGAACTCAAAATTACGACCCAATTATCCTGGGCCTCAACCCAACTCATTCTCATCAACACAACACATCTTATTCAATAACATCATATAATGCAATTCAAATAAAAGATTCAATTTCAACTGTAAACATGCATGGTCAAAAAGGTACTAAGAGTTTCAACCATTAGATTAAAGACATACATTCAAATTTACGGATTTATATTACATCTCAAGTGTTAGGAGATAAGTCTTTTAATTTACAATTAATTTACATGGTCAAAAGCAAAAGATAACTAAACTAGTATTACCCTTGACGCAACCCTGGTGGACCTGATAATAGAAATTAACATGTACACATAAATATAAAATATAGTAACAAGCAATAACAATGGCAGACAATAATCTCTACGACATTTCTTTTTATATATAAAATTAGGCATAAACCTCTTTTACAACATATATTTTCCATTTATTACCAATACCCATCTAATATCCTATCTCATTTGCCAAGAATAATTCCATCTTAGAAATCTCAACACAACTCAACGGTTTGCGAACACCATCTCCTTATAAATCAATTTTCACTTGATACCAAGATATTCCTATCTTGATATCATTAGCTTATCTCATTCTTTTAGAATAATTAATCAATATTTTTTTTTTCTTTTCTAAATCTGTTGCTAGAAGGTAATCGCTGAAACTAATAAATCTCATTAATATCATTAGTCTTCTAATATTGGGTGAACTAATCAATTTAAAATATACCAGCACCGATGAAACCTCTTCGATACCATTAGCAATCCAAACCTGGTAGCTAATCCATGCCATTTGATTCTCCCATTCATATCGAATCCCTTTCATTTTCTTATTAACCTCATATGCATTGTAACCACGGTTGCCAAGTATCATTTACACACAATCTTAGTTATCGACACCACGGTCACTAAGCATCCTTCACATAACTTTGGTCACCCTCATTACAGTGCCAAGTATCAATTTATGCCCTTAGCCACCATCATTATGATGTTAATGATGGTAATTAATTATCTATCAATTCTCCTCCAATCTCCAAATCATTCTGTCTACCCAATAACCACATTAATTAGTTTACTCAAAATCTTAGTCATATATTAATTATTTTACTCATAACATATAGAATTTACTACTTTTAACTTCAATCAATTAATTCCCATAATCTTTTCAAAACTTAACTATCTGGCTAACTCATCTCAATTGCCAATAATTCTGGTAATTTCATATAATTACCCATATAATTGGTTAACCTTCCTTGGTTACCAATACATCTAGTAATTCCATACGAATTACCCAGCCTCCAGTTATACATTCAGTACATTGATTCATACAAAATACATTATGATTTAGAATGCATCTACATGATTCCTTGCAAAAGTAGGTTCTCGTGTATCGGGTTTCCTAGACATCTCGTTGGTGTGATGTCCCTGCAGTAGTACAAAACATTTAAGAGAATGCAAATACTTAAGAATACTAATAATGGTAACTAACGGTCTGACAGTTAAATGAAGCAGTAACATTTACAATATCGTCATGTACTTGGTATAAACAGCTAGTAGTACATATAGATGCACCAATTTTATTTTATTTATTTTGCAATCAACCATAATCTTAAACCCGGCTATCCTCTTAAGGCATTATTTGCTGAGGTTAATCATTCACTCACCCCGATCATTCACTTCGGATGCCATTAGCCAAGCTAATCAATCGTTCATCCCGGTCATCCTTTCGAATGCCATTAGCCGAAGCTAATCAATCGTTCGTCCCGGCCATCCTTTCGGATGCCATTAGCCAAAGCTAATCAATCGTTCATCCCGGTCATCCTTTCGGATGCCATTAGCCGAAGCTAATCAATCGTTCGTCCTGGTTAGCCGAAGCTAATCATTCATTTGTCCTGGTCATCCATCTGGATGCCATTAGCCGAAGCTAATCAATCCTTCATCCCGGCCATCCATTCGGATGCCATTAGCCGAAGCTAATCAACCTTTAGTCAACATTTAAGCGTTCGACAATCTAATATCAGTTCTAACAATACGGTAATAATCATATTAAAGTATTTCAATATTCAACGTATGAAAAAAAAGAAAGGTGCAAGTCACCTACCTAGAAGAGGTGCACGTGCTGCCATTCCATGCAATTGTCCAATCCCCACAGCTTTCCCTGTATCACCAGGGATTCAATTTTTATCAACAATACAACCAACATCACATCTTCATTTAATTCTCATTCAACTAGTATTCTCAAACCAATCATAAGGAATTTTCTTTAAGATCTCATACTCTTACTCATTTTCATGTTTATATTCATTCTTATTATTTTGTTATCAAAACCATCACTCAACAGCAAATTCCAAGCAAAGATTGAAAATTGTCTGATTCCAATCAATTTAGCTTAACCAACCCAGAACACTATCTAGTGTCTTAATCCTAACTAAAGCTGTAAAAACTCAGTTTTGGGTGTGATGTATCTCTATGAAAGGCTAAAACATGGAGATACAACTTTTATGAAGAAACCAACTCCAAATTATTTTTGTTTTAAGGCTCAAAATCAACAATCATAATAGCCCCTCCTTTATAGCTAAATTTTGGGCAGCGAGGATTTTCATTTCTTGGGAATCCTTTTCAACTTCCAACTTATTTTTATTGCAAAAACAACATCATCCAAGGTCATTTGGCATCATTAAATCACAAATTCAAACCAAATTCTAAAGCAAAACATTCAAACAATTTCCCTACCTTTACAATATAGCAAAGATTAGACCAAAAATAAGGAAACTCATTCCTTTTGGGATTTCTCCTAATATTATTATTAATACAACAAAATGATGAACTATTCATTTTCTTTCACTCTCTCCTCGTGCGATTAAACATATGCGGCAAACCTTAACAATTAATATTCTTAGATCATTATCATAACAACAATTTCACCCTACTAGTTGGAATCCATGACAATCTTCATTAACTAATCAATTTGCCAAAAATACTTATGGCTAGTTTTAAATATGTTTTATGTTCCATATTTCTTTCATTTTAATTTCTTCATGGTTCCACCCCATTTATATCCACACAACCAACAAGTTAGCTTTGTATTCAATCAACATGTTCATATAGCGATATTCCTTACTATTCTTACATAGTAATCATACTTCACCTCATATAAAGAATACACAATTAATCTGTAATAATATTAATAACAAGAATATATTTTACCATTACATCTTCCATAAAACCTACACCCACATAATTCTAATTTCATCAAAACATGTATTTAATCAAGCTTGCTACATTTTGCCAAAACTAGTAATAGATTCAAAAGGCAATAAGTCATCAAATTCTGATTATTGCTCTAAACCCAACGGTCAGACCACATATCATAGAATTGTGCATACTATATCTCAACATCATAATGATCCAACGGTTAGATCTCCCTAGATCTGCATAAAACCGAGCTTACCTAAAACTGGACGAGCTACTGTTCAACATGCACGAAACCTTGCCGGAGGAGGAGTTTCCGATCTCCACCGTTCAGAATGCATTACACATCTAGGCGCACCACATATCCAAAACTGAGCATGATCCAACGGTTTAAAAGAGAGCAATCGGCCGGCGACCAAACTGCCCTGCTGGTGCATTTCCTTTTTGTTTTTCAGGGACGTTCCGATGAGGATTTCTGTCAAATGAAGTGTGTTCCTTCCACTCCCTCCGGTCAGTTAGTCAATAAGTGTAATAACAACAACATATCCAAACCTTAGCTTGATCCAACGGTGGAAGAGAGAGAAATCGGCCGGCGACCAAACTGCCCTGCAGGTGCATTTCCTTTTTGTTTTTCAGGAAAGTTCCGATGATGATTTCTGTCAAATGGGGTGTTTGCCTTTCAATCCCTCCGGTCAGTTCGTAGATATGTGTCCTGAGAACAACATATCCACAAAGTAGCTTGATCCAACGGTGGAAGAGAGAGAAATCGGCCGGCGACCAAACTGCCCTGCAGGTGCATTTCCTTTTTGTTTTTCAGGAAAGTTCCGATGATGCTTTCTGTCAAATGGGGTGTTTTCCTTTCAATCCCTCCGGTCAGTTCGTAGATACATGTCATAAGAACAACATATCCAAAACGGAGATGGATCCAACGGTGGAATCCTGAGATATGATCACCGGAGTATTATTGGTTTTACTCCAAAATCTGCAGCTCTCTCTCTCTATCCGTTTTTCACTCTCTTTTTTTTTTTCTTTTCTCTTTTTCTTTTTTTTTTTAACTGGTGGCCTTTGCAGTTTTATAGGCACTTTTTTCATAATTACAATTTTATCCCTCGTTCATGACTTTATGTATTTTATTTTATTTTTCATGTAAACTATCTGGTTTATTTCTGCTTAAATCGTTAGTCTTTACCAAACTCCGATTGGGATGAGATATTCAACCAAGGTAGGAAAACATATTAATAGACTTCATGCAAAATTTCATCTCGATCCTATCATTAGATTGAGAATTCTGCTTCCTAATATAAACTTGTTCAGTTCATGACTTTTCATAAACAATCTAGATTTTTTTCTTGTTCAATCTTCACAAACAAAAATCATATCAATTATCCTTCTAAACTTTTACGGTCATTTTATTATTTTGAAATGTATTCATTTTAGAATTTTCACCTTTATTTATTTATCGGCTTATTACCATTTCAAAATAACATCACTGATTTTTAATCAGTGCTTGCACCTTCAGTCCTATCCTTTTTCATTGCACTATTATTTATTATAATGCATTCTTTATTACCTTACTTATTTCCTAAAAATATTTTGTTATTTTTCTCATTATTTTATCCATCAAAACACGTTACTAGTTTCTCTATCCTTATGAATTCTAAACCAAAATTCATTTTGTAGAGGTCATCTCTTTCATTATATATCATTATTTATCTATTATTTCAAATCTTGGTTTTTCATCACTCATTGAAATATTACCACTTTCAGCCTTACGTTTACATGAGGGTTTACACATCTACATATTTAAATTATAAATTTCCAGGGTTTCACAATGCGAGTTGGATAGTTTCGCGAATTGGGGTGCCGTTACTCCTCCACTTATCTTAAAGTTGGTACCACACGTGTGTGTGTGTGTGTGTGTGTGTGTGTGTCAATGAGCTTGAGTGATGTGTGAAGGCCTTATATTCATATCAATATATATGCATGATAAATATGAAAAATTATGCGTGCTAAAACAGTGAAAAGAGCAAAAAATAAACAAAATACATAATAAATAATAATAAACAATAAATAAAAAATAAAAATAAAACTTGATAAACACAAACAACACAAAAAAAATAAAAAAAATATTTAGCAATAGAAAGACAAAAACAAAAAAACAACGCTTAGTCCTAAAGTCCCGAGTGGAGTTGTCATTCTATCGCACCCGACATCACGACGGCCCCCTAAAATTAATCTTGATTATGAAAAAAAAACAGATATCTGGCATCTTTGTTTTTTTAGGAAAAAGATCTTATTTAAGGAGTCGTCACCTAGTATTATGGTCATTAGAAACCCTAACTGGTCAACAGAGATTCTATGGTATGGGACTGGTTACGTAAAAGAAAAAAGATATTATCACTCCTTAAACGTTCTGCCTGAGACAGACTGCATTGCTGGTTTTGTCTTAAATTGCTAACATTTATTGGTTTATGCTTTGATGGTTTACTTGCGATATTCCTGATTCTGGCGTCAGTGAATATTCGACTATGAATAATTCCAACTCTAGCGTTGGTAAATATTATGTAGCTACAAAATAAATTTAGATCAATATTTTTTTATTCTTGACTCTAACACTAGTGAATAAACAAATAAAATAAATTTATTTATTACGCATTCGCATATTTTTTATTTTTTATGTAGTTAAATAAAAAAACAAAAAAAAATTAAATCAGTATTTTTATTTTTGACTCTAGCATTAATGAATAAACCAATAAAATAAATTTTTTTTTTCATGAATGCATATATTTTTTATTTTTTCTTGCTAAAGAAAATAAAATATAATAAATAAAAATAATATAAATTTAAACCATTATTTTATTCCCGACTCTAGCGTTAGTGAATAAACCAATAAATTGATATTATTTTTATTCATGCATACACATATTTTTTTCTATTTTTTCTATATATTTTTTTAATTTTTTTAATTTTTCTATCTTTTTATTATTTATGTTTTCGGGCTAGGCCCAGCTCAGCCCACATGGGCTGGGCTCAACCTAGCCAACCCAGCCCGATCACTAGCCCAAGCTAGTCACCCGGCTAGGCCAAAGCACACATGAACTAGCTTCATGCGTGCATGGCACTGTACGAAGGTAATTAATTATGTTCGCACAACGCTAAATGCACTGAAGTTTTAAAGGAAAAAAAAAAAAGAAATGAACATAAAGAGAAAGAGAAAGCCTACCTTGCTGCAGGTTGCTTTGCTGGAGTGTCAGTGTCTTGGGCGAAGATCAGTGATGGCGTTCATTGATAGGAAACTGGAATTCCTCCTTCTACCTCTACTCTCCTGCCTTCTGTTTCTTTTACCTCTCCTCTATGTTTTTCAGAGCCTCTCTGCTCTCTCTCGATTTGTCTCCTCTTTTGCTTTTTCTTAGGTCAGTATTGGTGAGGAGAAGCCTATTTCTGGTATGGAAGTTCTGGAGATAAACCTGAAAGTTCCTATGGTTTGCTTGTATTTCTTTTCTTTCCAGTTTCTTTCTGTCTCTCTCTCTCCAACCAACCTCCATTTTTTTAGTGCTCCTCTGTTTATATAGAGCCTGACGGGTTGGTAATGGGTAGTATGTTGAGGGTCGACCACCATTAAGGTACTCATAACAGAAGCTAATAGACGATGACTGCTGTAACGTTTCTCAGCCTTTACTGCAAAAAACGATCACTGGCTTAAAGAAGAAGAAGATGAACAGCGTCTTTTCAAAACGACGTCATTTGAAGATAAAAGGTGGTGATTTTACGTTTTGACCCGTGTATTTTTGAAAGTCTTGTAATTAATCCCCTGGTTTAAACTGTAATTGACCCCCTGCATTTGCAGGCCATTTTCAATGTAGTCCTTCGATTTTAATTTTGCAATTTTGACCCCAAACTTTAATATTTCTTCAATTAAGCCCTTGAATAAGTTAATTCCAAGCTCAATTAAGTCTAAAACTTGTCAATTCTCCAATTAAACTCTTGATTGGATTAATTAAATTAATTCCAAGCTTAATTAAGTCTCAAAACTTATCAATTCTCCAATTAAACCCTTGACTTGATTAATTAAACTAGTCAAAAATTTAATTAAATCTTTAAACTTCCAATCATGTTGCCCTTTACCCAAATTTTAATTCATTCTTCATTTATTCATTTTACTTGTTTTTCAAAAAAAAAATTTCATTTTTAGTAAATAAAATAATAATAATTATAATAATAATAATTAAAATAAAAGGATCAATAATTGAGTTATGACAAACTGAATGATGTTCTAGTTTAAATTGAACCAGCATCTCTTCTTTAAGCTTAGCCCTCTATTTGTCTTTTCACTTTCAATACTTAAACACATAAATCAATCCTTTAAATTGTGAGATATATCTGTATTCAAAATGAGCATTTACCATAAATTAAAGATATCTTATGTTATCATACTTGTTATTATAAAACATGCTCATGTTAGGGAATTTAATGATACTTTAAGTGCAATATGATGATATAAAACCTTGATAAAAATACTCTTATAAGTATTAATCACACCCCCCCAACCAATTTATTACTATTACCTAGTAATCAAAGCGTTACAACAATTTGTGACATTCAAAAGCAAGGCATTCATCATTCAACTTCCATTAATCTATCCAAATAAAACAATTTGTGACATTCAAAAGCAAGGCATTCATCATCAACTTCCATTAATCTATCCAAATAAATAAACTCTTATTAAATTTATATATATGTTTCATACTTCTTAAACAAGATATTAATAAACCTTTCTTTTGTGCTCAATATATCAACACATAGTTATAGGGCTTTACTTGGATGATAACACAATTTTATTCTAATGTTTTTCTAAGGTTAATTTCATTTGGTTGGGATTATTATCTTTTTTTTTTGTTTATATATATATATATATATATATATATAAAACACAAAGCACAATGCATTTTTAACCCATGTAACGAGCTTTAGGCTAATGACTCCCAAACCAATTGGTCTTAGGGCATTAGGTGTTGAGACACCCCTACGAGCTTAGTAACTCGGTTGCAGATACTAATATGTAGCTAATGCAATAGTTGATTTCCTTAAGCTTTTCTCCTCAACCATGTAATAAGTACTAGGCCAATAGCTCCTAAGTTAGTCGACTTTAAGGTATTAAGTGCTAAAACACCCCTTCAGGCTTAATTGCTTAGGTTAGGGAGGCTATGAAACCAAACTTATCAATATTTTTATTAGCATCAGTATTATATATTTGTTTTTGTTTTTTGTTTTTTCAAATTATATACTATTCATTTCCTTAGTTGTTACCTTTAACAAATAACATAAATAATGTAATAATCCAATGTGCAACCCACAATCATATGTTAAAGTGTATGTATGAAAATGAAGGTTTAAAAATACTTGTTAAATGAGTATATAAGCATCATCAAGTGATAACAATGTGAAGTTTGTTAACCTAAATATTTCAAGAAGTGTTATGATAGACCTTGATAAGAATATTTAATAAGACGTGTCTCAAGCATCAATAGAATTCCTCCTTACTCTGCCATCCTAATAACAGTTCTTCCAAATGGTTTTAATAATAGCAAAAACAATTAGTTAGTTTTTTTTTTAATGTCAACTATTACCCTCCCCTAACCAAAATGAGACATTATCCTTAATGTCCTAAAATAGAAAAATAGAGTATAGAAGACATCACCTGAAATAGCGAACATTGACAAACCTGAAACACTCTGAAGAATTAACAAAACAAAAAATATTATGATATTAATAAAACCAAAAGACACAAGTTCTTACAAACCAAGGCTCAAATCCAATCTAAGCTTTTTACAGCTTTCTCTGTTTGACAGTCTATTCCACTCATGGAGGAATCAATTACAGGGATGGAAGATTGTAGTTGATCAAGTAGTTGTTTAGCAATAGCAGCAAAGATTATGATTTGTCGCGCCGAAGATGTTAGAAAATTTTGTTTCACAACATGATCAAGAAAATACAATAAATTATCATAAAAATCATTAACAATGAGCAAACCTATATGTTTCTGGTGAATGTTTAGTTGGGCCTAAGAGGAAATATGAAATATATCTTTTAATATGTCTAAACCAGGGTAAGGCAATAAAGGCGTCGGCATGATCAAACATTGCATTCATTCATTTAGACATTGTGGAGACCTAAAATTCCTCTTCAACTATTTTTCCAATGATATCTACTTTGGCTTAAGCTTTTGGAATGATACCCAAAATTTGACTACCTCCTAAAAATATAGTTGTTGACACAATCCCCATTAACTCAAGGTTGCCTCCCCCACACACTAAATGAATCTTTTTCTTAGCTAGTACCCAATCAAGATAATTTGCTAATTCTAAGAACTCTTTTTCTTTCCCAAGATTGGAACCACCAAAAACACAAATAGTTTTTATTGTAAGAGCAAAGGATACCTCTATTTGTTACACTCTTCTATTCTTGGTGGTTGTATAGGTTAAGTAGAAATGAGGGGAAGTAGAAGGTTTTATAGATGAGAAAGTGAAAATGCAATCATACCACCTATATGTAAGTCAGCTGGAGTCACTCTTTCTTTTCTTTTGTTTTTTGTTTTTAATCAAAACAAATATATGTACAAGTAGTTGTGATTGTGGCTTACATCTTTTCTTGGTTTTACATCCAAGAACATCTTAAACGCATTCTATGGGTCGAGATAGGCTTCCCATCCAATTTTCTTAAAAACTGACAAACAAGGTCTTTTTTAGTTAGATTTCCAAGACTAAGTCGAGCATGTTCTTTATGAAAATGAGGCCATAAATCATGAATTGCACAATGCACATCTCCATCAGGATACATTTCAAGAGTCAATAGAAGATTATCTAAAGATTCTGTATGTTTTGAAATAAATCCTACCTTTTGACAATTTTCACAAGTTTTGCAAAATGCATGTGTTCTTAAACATGGTGGGCCAATAGAATCCACATTGTAAGATTTTTGCAGTCATTTTTTTGACAAAAAAGTCCCCTGCATGCCTCAGAATGATAAAATTTAATGACACTACTTACCTTATTGTCAAGGATGCATCTTTGAAATAATTAATCAGGATAATATTTGAATAGGTAATGGTCATCCCAATAAAAGTTTTTCACCTCACTTAAAAACTTTCTTTTGTCTCGGGTATTCCAATGAACTGGCAAAAAACCTAAAGCAAGAAAATTGTCAATATTAGCAGACCAAGGTATTGAAGCAACAAAAAGTAAAGATTTGTTAGAAAAGTAATAATCAATTAGTGTGATGTCAGAAGTCAAATCTATTGACAATTTTGACAAATGATTCGCAATAACATTTTCTGTGCCTTTCTTGTCCTCAATTTCTTCCTATTTGAAAGTTTCAAAGATTTCATAATCATGATTAACTTTTCTTTGTTTAGTCATGGCATGATAAAATGGAAGTATTGGTAGGGAATTAGTTTTTTCTTTATAATGTTTAGGTTTAACCCCTTCCTTACCCTCGGAGATTAAATCATTATCTTTCTCACAAGGTTTAAGAATGAGTTTTTCAATAACTTTACCACTGTAGAGAGTAATGATTGATTGGACTTGATTCATGTGTTGGCTTCTAGAGCCGTTTGCACTTAAATTGTATTGCCCTTTGGGATTTTGCTGTTGTTGAGATGGAAATTTACCTTTCTCCTGAAAACTAGGAGTAGATGTGAATTTTGCAAGAGTATCTTTAAAATCTTTCATGATTTAAGCGAGTGTTGATTGCCTCTTGCTTTTTAATGAATACATGCAATGTGTCCTCAAGATTTCTTCTAGGAGGGGGAGCATAAGGATGTGCATATCCATGAGAATTTTAAAAATTATGGTGTGCTTGAAATGGTAGTTGTGAAGTTTATGTATTATTGTTACTACTCTTACAACTAAAATTTAAGTGATTCCTCCAATCAGGGTTGTATGTTTGCGAGTATGGATTATGATTGGGCCTTTGGAAACTGTTTAAAGCATTGCCTTGCTTATGGAGACATTTCTTGAAAGAAGGTAAAGTTGGACAATTATTGGTTGAGTGTTCATTAGTTTCACAGATTTAACATATAATTTCTTGAGCATATTTCAATTGACCATTACTTTTCAATTCTAGTGCCTCGACTTTTCTAACTAAAGATGCAAATTTATCTTAGAAGTCATGATCTTCTCTATTAGATGTATGAGGTTAAGTTTTACTCAGTGCCTCATAAGTACCTGTAGTGTCCCAATTCTGAGCATTTTCAGCTAACAAGTCCATGTATTCCATTGCTTCATCAAGGTTTTTATCTTCAAAAGTTCCATTGTACATCAATTCCACTATTTGCCTATCTTTATGTGTTAACCCTTCATAAAAGTGTGAAATCAATCTCCATGTTTCAAAACCATGATAAGGATATGTATTAAACAAATCTTTATACCTATCCCAACATTGGTAAAATGTTTCTCCTAGCTTTTGCGTTAATATGGTGATTTGTCTTTTGAAAGAGTCTGTTTTATGAGAAGGAAAAAACTTCTTCAAAAATTATAGTTGCATTTCATCCCAAGTTCGAATGGATGCTGACCTAAGATTTTGTAGCCATGTTTTAGCTTTTTTTTTTTGGTAAGCCATGTTTTAGCTTTATCTTTTAAAGAAAAAGGAAACATCTTTAATTTGATGGTGTTCATGCTACAATTTGAGTCATTATATGTGTTACGAACTTCTTCAAATTCTCTCAAATATAAGTATGGATTTTCTAGATCTAAACCATGAAAAGTAGGTAAAAGTTGAATAATGCCTGACTTAAAATTAAAATGAGATGCATCATGAGGGAAAATTAGACATGATGGTGCACTTGTTCTTGTACGTTTTATGTGATCTTTAAGTGTTCTAACTCGATTATTCTCATTATTCTCTGACGCGAACCTCGTGATCACATGGTCACGCAACCCACAATTAAGTTTGAGATCTGATCTCGGAAAGCCGAAATAGGTCTGATAGGAGTGCGACACAATGGAAACCTGCCCCAAGGCACCAACACTATTGGAATGAGTAGAATGACGCCACGAAGCCAGTTAATCTTCGATAAGTCAGATTCAGTTCGTTCAAGAACTAAAGAATGCAAGAATCACTCTCACACGTTAAAACTGAAAAGTTCAGAATAATAATCATCAAAGCTGCCGAAATTTTGGCCTACATGAGTTTAAATAGTTCTTAAAAAGTTAACCCTAATGGACCCCTTATGTGGACTTATATGAGGTCCACTCAAAACTGGCCCAAAACCCTAAAATGAAAAGCCCGTAACTTAATCCAAACAAGCCTTGGATCCTAGCTGAAAACAAAGTATTAATTAAGCCCAAACAAGCCTTGGGTTGTAGCTAACAAAATAAAATAAAGCCCTTAATATTAAATCCATGTTCTGCCATGAGAAGAAGAGAATGAACTAAAATAATACAGAACTGATTGAAGGCTTATTTATAGCCTTACATGTAGCCCCTTAATCCTAGAAACAAAAGGAAAAGGTAGTCACCATGTTGTTTCCAAGTTGTAGTAGGATTCTTTTGTTTCCTTTGCTGTCCTCATCTCATGGCCCAAATAAGGTTGTATTGGACCCCTCTTGCACATGGATAAGATGTACTAGGATCTCCTCTTGATACTCCAATGGACCTTCCAATTCTGACTTGGCAGAAACCTTCAAAACCAATGCATTCAATGCGTCTTTCAATGTCTTTGTCTTGGACCGAGTCATTGGTCCATTTGGAACATGTAATGGGTCCTTAGTGGTGTTTCTAGGCTGGTCCGCATCATTCTCATTATGAAGTGACTGGTTATCCTCTTTAACCATGTTTTTTAAAGAAGATGAAGATACCTTACAAAGTTTACAACTTAATGTACGTGACCAAACTCTCATGCACGTGTAGGAAGAGAATAAAAGGAAGAAAAGAAAAAAAAGGAAACAAAACAAAACAAAAGAAAAGAAACAAAAGTTAGATAAAAGAAAAGTGAAAAGTGAAAAGAGAAAATAAAATAAATATTTTAATTTATACAAGAATTTACCTCCCTGGTAACGGCGCCAAAAACTTGACACGATCAAAAGATTGATGTCTTATCCCAAGTGCAGGAGTGTCGAAGTAATAAATAATCCGGTAAGACCGGGGTCAAACCATATGGAGATGAACTATATAAAATTATAAACAACACATGAAAATGAGTTGCAGAGAATTGTTGAGATGTGATATTGATGTGAGTATTAATCAAAGATAAAAGCAATTGTCAAGGTTAGAGAATCCACTAATAGTATTAGAAATAAGTATAGTATAAACCCTTTCTATTAATGAACTGGAAATCACACACAAAGGAGGTTCCAATCGGATGATTTATCCTTAATAGTTCATTATAAATTTTTAACATGATCATATTAATTATTTTAGTAACACCATATTTTTAAATATTGTTAGGAATTCATGATGTTAACTTATGTTAACAACAAATCAAGTTCCTTTCATAGTAGGCTATGAAAGTGCTAAGTATTTGTTGTATCAAGGGTTGTACAAAACAAATCTAGATTGATCATTTAACAAGCAAGGTATTGAGAATTAGTAAGATAAAAAGATAAGACATGTTAATAACAAACTTTCTTGGATATAAATATTGAAATCCATGTTGAGTTTATATTATACCTATTCTAACACCATTAGTGAAACCTTTTCACCTTAACATAATAAACTTAGCTAAATATTATGAAGAAGAGAAACATAAATAAACTAGATAAGAACATAGTTATGATGAAAAGCATACACAAGAGATTAATGAAAGCAAAACAACATTACAAAAATAAAAAGAAAGAAAGCAAGAATATAATCTTGATATGAAAACCAAGATGTCTAAATGGATGGCAAATGCCTCCTTTTATACGCTAAAAATCAGAACTATTGATTTGATGACTAATTATTGAGTGGGTGACCACCTCTTGACTTGGTGACAACCATTATCTTCTTCTCTGAACAAAACATCATTGCTAACATCAGAATTTGAACAGATAGTCTTCATAAACGTTCTGGGAATTTGTCTCACCTTTCCAACAAAACAAGAATGAGCTCATTTGAACTTCTAGAACTAGAGATATAGGTTGAACACTGAACAATATCGGGGTTGCAAGACAGATTCTGACTTCGCTTTTGTTGCTACAATGTAAACTTGAAAATGACCGTTTTGAATCTTGGACTCTTCATGAAAGTTTGAGGACTATGTATTAGATTTCCATCCATATAAACTAGACCTAAATCCATGTTCTACTTCTCTAGTTATGATCTAATAACTGAATGATGTTCTAGTTTAAATTGAACCAGCATCTCTTCTTTAAGCTTAACTCTCTTTTTGTCTTTTCATTTTCAGTAGTTAAACACATCAATTAATCCTTTAAATTGTGAGATATGCCTGCATTCAAAATAAGCATTTACCATAAATTAAAGATATCTTATGTTATAAAACTTGTTATTATAAAACTTGCTTTAGTTATGGAATTTAATCATACTTTAAGTGCAACATGATGATATAAAACCTTAATAAAAATGCACTTTTAAGTACTAATTAGCGGGGGTTATTTGTGTCGCTAAGCCAGCCATGCCCTTCATCATTGCTTTCACTAATTGTACAAGGAGTCGCGCGTCTACATACTGCGGGGGTACACCAGTTGTAATAGTCGACGGTTGCGCCTCTGATCTATCTTGTTGCTTAGTTGCAACTGGAGGTACTTCCCTAGTTTGATTAGGCCCCAAGCCTTTCCCCCGCTATCACGACTTCTCCCTGCAAGGTTTCGGGGGATATTATTGGAGCATGAGATGCCATATCATCCAAAAGGTCTTTGTCTTGCCAACCTTGGGCACCCCTGCCCCTCCTCTCCAAGGAGGGCGGCTCAGTGCATGTACCTTATCAGGTGCACACCATCGTGAAATTTACCACAACAACACAATCATTAATGATCCTCAGGATCCAGACCAAGTGTTCTGATACCAACTGTAACAACCCAGTTTTTCAAGCCCAAAACAACAGTGTATATATATATATGTAAACCCTTGACACACATCGTATCGATAATCGACGAACCTGTCCTTTCTCATTGTCAAGATACAATCCATACATCAACATTTTATTTAAAAGTGAATCTCACATATACACATAATCACATTAAAAAAATATACATACATAGACATGAGTTTGCATTTCCTATACTACTAATAGTTATCACAAATTTAAACAAAAGATGTAATAATAGTTATACATTCAGTACATTGATTTATACAAAATACATTGTGATTTAGAATGCAACTACATAATTCCTTGTAAAAATAGGTTCTCGTATATCGGGTTTCCTAGGCACCTCGTTGGTGAGATGTCCCCGATGTAGTACAAAACATTTATAAGAATGCAATTACTTAATAACAACAAGTAGTCAGGTAATTTAATGAAGTATTAACATTATCTCATGATTGAAGTATAACACATACCTTTCAAATCTAAAAAGGGGGTTTAGGTCAATTTTTCTTAGGTGTCCTTCATCATTTTCAATTCTGGGTTTAAAGAACAAAGGGGCAAAAGGAGACTACATGACCCATACCTTTAAAATCTAAGTAGGTCTGGGCAATTTGGTAGTATTTCCCCTCTCTTTTTCTCCCGTATTTCCCCTCTCTTTTTCTCCCGTATTTCCCCTTCTTCTTCCTCTCTTGGTTCTCTTTTTTTTTTATTAGTTTCCTCCCACCCGTTCCAGCCCCCTTTCCTTCCCCCTAAACAGTTACTCAACCTTCATTCATGATCTCAGTCTCTCTCACGTGTTCAAGAGGTATTCTTTGATGGTTTTGGTTTAAATTTTTGTTAGGAAGGAGGAGGAAGAAAGAGACATGCAGTTGCTGCAGGCAGACTTTGGGAAGAGGAAAGGTCACCTTCTCTCTCTCCTTGCATTTATACTTCACATAAACTAAAGTGGGGCATTTGGGGTTGGGTTAGAGGTGTTCTTGTCCGTGTGTTGGTCTGTCTAAAACTAGTTTTACCTCTCCCTCTTAGTTCCTTAGGACAGTCTAACTTGTTTCCCCAAGTTTTTAATTAGGTTGTGTTGCTGTGGATTCAGAAATCGATAGCGAAAACTATGTCGCTGCTGATTCAGAAATTGGCTGTAATAACTGCATTAATGCCAATTCAGAAATCGACAGCAACCATTGATTTTGAATTTGGTAGTGAAACCTGTGTTGATGTCGATTCAGAAAACGGCAGCAACGGTGGGGTTTTTTTTTGGTGTTTACAAATAAGGTATTGATATCTTATCAAAAAAGACCTCTAAACAAACATCTATAAGTCAGAACTGAGATTGCTGAAAGTTTGAAAGATGTTTGTTTAGGAGGAGAAGAGATAGCTACCACAAAAGTGGGATCTACCTTAACACCAACAAAATAACAATCACTGACGGAGCTTCTACAAGTCTAAAAGCAAAATTTCATAAAATACGCATAAAAAATACAAGGCATCAGTCTAAAAATAGACACCCACAAGCTAAGAGTGGATCCAGCTGCACATTCGGTCCACCAGAAGAAGATGAGATTTAGGTGAGACAGATAGATGGCTATAACTCAATAAGTAGACAAACTTTTGGCTAATGGCTTTATCAAGAAAGTGTTATACCCAACCTGGTTAGCAAACGTGGTCATGGTAAAAAAGAGTAATGGAAAGTGGAGGATGTGTGTGGACTTTATTGATTTAAACAAAGCCTGCCTAAAAGATAGTTACCCACTTTTAAGGATTGATCACTTAGTAGACTCTACAACTGGTTTTGAATTTTTGAGCTCTTTAAATGCCTACTTAGGGTACCATTAAATCTCCATACATCCTGATAATGAGGAGAAAACAACTTTTATAACTGAACCTGACACTTATTCTTGTAAGCCATGCCATTTAGATTGAAAAATGCAAGGGTAACATATCAATGAACGGTTAATCGAATTTTCAAAAATTAGTTAGGGTCATGAAGGGTTACATTGATAACATGCTTGTAAAGAGCATGACTTTTGAATTATATCTCTGAGACCTGAAGGAAGTGTTTGTAGTCTTAAGCCAATACTAGATGAAGCTTAAACCTTTCAAATGTGTTTTTGCCATCAGAGGAGGAAAGTTTCTCAGTTTCCTAGTAAGCTCTAGAGGAATTGAGCCCAATCCAGAAACAATCCAAGCCATCTTAGATATGAAGCCCTCGTAAAATATGAAGGAACTATAACGCCTTACAAGGAGATTGCCCGCCCTCAATAGATTCATCTCTCATTTAGGGGAACAAACTTTTCCATTCTTTAAAATACTAAGAAATATAGCCAATTTCAAATGGACTAAGGATTATCAAAGGGCCTTTGAAGAACTTAAGATTTATCTATCATCCCCTTATATTCTGTCTCAGCAAAGGGAGAAAGAAGATTTGTTTCTCTATCTGGGAGTGTCTGAAACAACAATAAGCTCCATCCTAGTAAAGGAAGATGAAGGTATACAATGGCATGTGTATTACTCCAGTTGAACTCTCCATAATGCAAAAATAAGATATTTAAAGGTGGAGAAAGTAGCCTAGCACTTATAAAGGCCTCTAGGAAATTGAAACCATACTTCCAAGCTCACAAAGTGGTAGTATTAATAGATCAACCACTGAGAAAAATTCTTCATAAACTAGAATTATTTAGATGTCTAATAAAATGGGTAGTAGAGTTGGGAGAGTTTGGACTTCAATACAAGTCACACCCAATGATAAAGGGCCAAGCCCTAGCAAACTTCATTGTCGAGTGCTCTTTCACAAAGCACGCAAATGCTTTGAGCCATCCATTTTCAATAACAGAAATCTTAGTTAGGTCAGAAACATCAATGGGATTAACCCAAATACTTCTTGTCTAGAAGTTGTATGTAGATGATTCTTTTAACATGAATGGAAATGGAGTAAAGATAATATTAATAAGTCCTGAAGAACAAGTGTAACAGTATGACATTCAATTTAAATTCTTTGCCACCAACAAAGTAGCAAAATATGAGGCTCTTCTAGCCGGACTGCGCCTTGTTGAGGCCTTGAAAGCTTATCCTCTTCAAGCTCATAGTGATTCCCAGTTACTGGTCAGTCAATGCCAAGAAACAAGTGAGGCTAGAGAACCTAACATGCAACGGTATCTTCAAAAAGTTATGCCTTATTTCAACAATGACCACAAGACCGTCTTAATCACTCACATTCCTAGAAAAGGCAATAAGCGAGCAGACCTCTTGTCTAAATTGGCCAGCTCTAATCTAGTGGAAATCTCTATTGATGTTTTGATAGAAGTTTTTGAAAAGCGTATTAGTGCAGACAATCAGGTAGTTGTTCCTATCAGCGTAGGGAATGACTGGAGAATCCCCAGAAAAAAATTATTTATAAACATGAGAGCTATCTTCAAATAGATATAAATCCATTCAATTGACATGACATGCATCAGGATATTGCATGATCGATGATGTGTTATACAAAAGATTTATTTCATCCCTATTATTAAAATGTCTGTCTCTTCAAGAGAGCTCTTATGTCTTGCAAGAAATACACAAAGGCATATGTGGTTTGTATACGAGCTCTAGAGCCCCTGCAACTTAGGTAATGCAGACAGGGTATTACTGGGCGACCACACTTCAAGACGCAATGAGCCTAGTAAAAAGGTATGATAAATGTTAGAGGTTTACGTTAGTTCCTCGACAACAATGTGTAGAAATGATAACTATAACTTCCCCTTGGCCATTTGTACAGTGGGGAATGGACATCCTAGGTCCTTTTCCCAAGGCCACAGGTGGAAGATAGTTTGTCTTAGTAGCTGTGGATTATTTTACTAAATGGGTTAAAGCAGAAGCTCTAACAAAAATAACCACCAACAAAGTAGTTTTTTTCTTTTGGAAAAACATCATATGCCATTTCAGGCTTCCCAAAGTGTTGATCACAAACAACGAAACACAATTCAATAACCATCAAATGAGAGAACAATGCCAAAGGCTTCATATTAATCATCACATTTCCTCGATATCACATCCTCAGACAAACAATCAAGTTGAATTAACTAACAGAGTTCTATTGAGTGGACTGAAGAAAAAGATAAAGGAAGCCAAGCCAGAGTGGGTAAAATTGTTGAATGGAATTTTATGGGCTTACAGAATGACCCAAAAGACATCTACTGGCGAAACACCATTTCTCCTCATGTATGGAACATAATCTATGATTCCAATTGAAAATCAGGTGTCCAAGTCATCGGGTAGTTCATTACAACACAACAAGCAAAGAACAAGGTATTAGAATTAATCTTAATTTTCTAGAAGAATCATGTATAATAGCTGCAATTAGGAATGAAGTCTATAGACTTAAAGCCACTTGGTATCACAATCTCAAGGTTAAAAATAGAAAGTTCAAATACGGAGATTTAGTACTCAAAAAGTTAGAGGCCACGAATAACAAAGAAGGCAAAGGAAAACTACCCTCGAAATGGGATGGTCCTTTCAGAATTATAAGAGTGATCAAGGCCAACACCTACCATTTATAGGAAATTGAAGGTAAAAATATTCTTTATGCCTGACAGTCAAATCATTTAAAAATGTATTATAATGCATAGGAATGTAACTTTTCATGTATGAATATTTTTTTTATGTTATATGCACTAATCTCTAAGGGATGGATGTAGTCTTTCCAGTGCTATATGCACCAATTTTTAAAGGATGAACATAGTCTTCCCAATATTATATACATATTTACTTACTAGAGGCGATATAATCTCTCTAAAAGTAACAATCCCAACATGGTGTTGTTCAAACAAACAATTAAGAATTGTCCCCAGAGGAAATAGAAATTAAGGAGGGCCAATAACCATGGAGTGCGGAAATATATGGTATTATTATACAATATCCGCTAGGTATGTAAACGCCTTCCGTCTTTTATCTCTAAAGGGTGATGAGACACTTATTGGTAAATTGTCACCTCCACTCTTTTAAGCCTTTAAATGTAAAATAACATATTAAAGGCTTGAGGGGCAACTAATGAGCGAATTTTATTTATTTATTGTGAAGGTATGGATTTGACACATATGTCGAACCCAAAGCACTTAGACTTGGCAATTAGCTTAGTCTAAGGTGGTGTAGGTCCGACCTGTATGCTAGACTCAGTATGCTTGGACTTGGTTGTTGGCCAAGTCCTAAGTAGTGTGGCTTTGGCACACATGCTAAACCCAATACACTTGGACTTAGCAATTATTTAAGTCTAAGGTGCTTAGACTTGCCCCTACGCCAAGTCCATGGTGGCACGGATCTGGCACGCCTACCAGACCCAATACGCTTGAACTTAGCGGTCAGCCTAGTCCAAGGCGTTTGGACTTGGCAATGTGCCAAGTCCAAGGTAGCATTGGTATGACATGTATGCCAGACTCAATACACTTGGAAACGGTAGTACGCCAAGTCCAAGGTAGCGTGGGTTTGACATGCATGCCAAACAGAATATGCTTGGACTTGACAGTGCATCGAGTCCAAGGTAGTGTGGGTTTAGCATACTTGCCTGGCCCAATACGCTTGGACTTGGCAGTATGCCAAGTCCAAGGTAGCGTGCCAAACCAAATATGCTTGGATTTGGCAATGCACCAAGTCCAAGGTAGCGTGGGTCTGGCATGTATGCCTGACCTAATACGCTTGGACTTAATAATGCGCCAAGTCCAAGGTAGCGTGGGTCTATAACGCATGTCAAACTCGATATACTTAGACTTGATAGTTAGCCAAGTTTAAGGCGATTGGAATTGGTAGCACACTAAGTCCAAGGTAGCATGGGTCTGACATGAATGCCCAATCTAGTATGCTTGGACTTGGCATTTAGTGAAGTCTAAGGCGCTTGGGTTTGGCAATGTGCCAAGTATAAGATAGCGTAAGTGTGGCACACATGCCAGACCCAAAGCAATTAAACTTGTCAGACAACCAAGTTCAATATAATTGTCATCCTCCTATGGCGTATCTAGGGGAGTAACCGACCGGTCTCCTTTGGTTTTGGCATCTTAAACTCTACTCTCTTTACTAGCTAATTGACGTCTTAAAATCTAGTCTCTCGACACATTTTTAGGTGTATTGGAGTCCTTAAAGACCCACTATATTCTTATAAAGTAAAGATATTTACCCCCCCTTTCAGTACTATCAAGAAAATTACATTGCAGGCCCTTTTTTTTATATAGAGACAAGATTTATAGGCTATAAGTACATCTTGAAAGCTTTTTAAGAAAGGTTCACTCTTTTCCAATTTTCTACTACTTGGATATTTTATAAGACATTGACTTTACTATTGGAGGATCCTAAACCTCTCCCAATTTGGATTGTTTCTCTTGGAGGTGTTCAAAACCATCTTAATGAATTTAGAATTCTTTAAATTGAGAAGAAATCCAAATACTTAATATATTAATCAAATACTATCTCAGAACACCAAATAACCTTTTATTTTATTTATGTTTCTTTAGTTTTAAACATCATCACTTTTGGAATTAAGTTTTCTCTCGTAATCAACACTAAGGAGAATTAATGTTTTTTTCTTAATTAATATGTCAAAATAAGAGTCCTTTGAACAAGTTAAAAAATCATAAATTCAAGTATAAAATAAAAATAAACTCACAAGTGATCTTGCTTTATGTACATATGCTATACTGGATCTAATTTAAAGATGGGTTTTTTTTTTTCATTATTTTTCCTACCTTTAAAAATATTTTCAAAATCTAGTGTACTAATAAGCCTAACCTATAACGTGTCAACTATAACCAAATCATAAGCCAACAAAACAAAAATTTCAATGGCCAGGCTTATAATTTAATTCTCCTAAAAACTATGCGGGGTTGTCTAAGCAAGAATATAGTTTGGGGAATTTATTGATAAAGCATCGAAACTTGAGGGAGAAAACTGAAATGTGTGTCATATATTTTTTATGTCAGAGATTAAGATCGACCTCTCAAATTGCCAGCTCCTAAGAATTCTCAATCTGCAAGAACGACAGAAGACTCTCTCTCTCAGAGCTTCTTTCTCATAATCGAGAAATTTCCCAATTCAGAAGTTACAGGTTATGTCTCTATCCCCTTTCTTTCTTTGTAAATCCTTTA
Source organism: Populus tomentosa (assembly GCA_018804465.1). Taxonomy (NCBI): domain Eukaryota; kingdom Viridiplantae; phylum Streptophyta; class Magnoliopsida; order Malpighiales; family Salicaceae; genus Populus; species Populus tomentosa. Next base: position 5,630,676 of record CM031991.1, on the reverse strand, counting down.
TTATGTTTGCTGAATTTGCATATATTACAACATCTGAAGGGCCGGAAGAGAGGAGAGGAGAGGAGAGGAGAGGAAATGGGGGCGAAATCAAAATCTGAGAAATTTTCTGCAGAATTTGTAATGGGAGGAGCGGCAGCAATAGTATCAAAGAGCGCTGCAGCACCAATTGAAAGAGTGAAGCTTTTGTTGCAAAATCAAGGAGAGATGATTAAGAGAGGCCAACTCAAAACACCTTACACGGGGGTTCGTGATTGTTTCAAAAGGGTTTTTAGAGAAGAAGGTCTTTTTTCGTTTTGGAGAGGTAATCAGGCCAACATCATTCGATATTTCCCTACTCAGGTTCTTCTCTTTCCTTCACCATCTTTTTCATTGATACTCACTTTTTCTTTCTTTTTTAAATTTAATAGATATAAAAGACAATGTAGAAACCTTTCTTACCACAAAACCCAACATACTCCTTACACTTCTGTACTGTAAGGCTTGAACCTTCTCTTGACAGTTGATACTTCAAAGTTAAAAGGGCAGCAATTTTATCAAACTTCTATTAAGTTTGTGTTTATAGCTATAATTATCATACTTAAGTGCCCCATCTCTGTTACTTGATGCTCATACTTTAATTTAACTAACTCAAACCATAAGAGGTTATGGCTCAGTTTGATAGCTAGTGGCAGTGTAATGGACTGTTACACTAGATATATCTTGGAGGAAGGGAATTTTGTGCTTTCTGAAAGCTTATGACTGCTGGTGGCTCATTTGTTGAACGAAAAGACTCAAGTCTGTTCTCTTTCTAACTATGACTGATGTATATTTTTGAAATTTGATCAAACTCTTTACAGTTTGTTTAAATGAGTTGAGTTGAGTTCAGTAAAGTTTATGGTTTCTGCTTCCTTGTTGTGGTTTTATCCAAAAAAGATATAAAGTGCCTCCATGGTGTGGATGAGATTCTTTGTGTCACGAGGCAGGCCTGTATGATTATAAATAAGCCATGGATAAGAACTGCATCCTTCAACTGCATTTGGTATTCGATGTTCTGCTATTAGACATTCCTCCTGTTCTACCATGTGAAGTGATGCAATGGGCCTCAAAGAAGAACCTCCATAAAATCCTTTTCAATTTAACCAAAGAAGCTATATTCTCAGAAAATTGCTTAATTGTTTGCAAGGATAAAATGGTATCCAGAAGATTGATGAACTGAGGGGTTTTACACCAAATAGATACTGTTTTAGCTTTCATTTCCCCAAACTGATTCTATTTTAGTTATTTTTATAGCATTACATGCACATTCTAAGATCTTAAGATGACTGAATTTTGATTTTTCCAGTTTGTCTGTCTTTTAGATCTCAACTGTGTTTGGGTTTCCCTGTTATTCTTTTTTTCAGCAGGTCATCATGCGCATCTTGTTTTAGTCTCTCCATTTTATTGCTGAAGCTTAGACTCTAATTCTTCGATGAGCATCTTGTATTTCTTAAAAAATTGGCAATATAATCCTGCATAATTCCACCCTACCCAACAATCAAGCATTAAGAGATTTTCAGATGCAGATACTTATCACCAAAGATCCCAAACATATCATACAATTCTCTCTCTTGAAAATACACACTTTCCATACTCAAGACTACTTGATACCAAATTGAAGAAGAAAAAAGACCTCATAACATCATTTCAATTTTCTGTATCATTGGTTTTTAGATCTTGAGATCAAAACAGGCTTATCTTGCCGATTATACGCTAATTATTAATCACTATTGTTGAATGCTAAGTTCATGTTTGAAATTTTATACACTGAATTAAAACACTTTGAGCATGACCGCGTTAACTTTTGCTTTATGGTTGTGCTTGTGACTACTGAAATACCATTTGCAGCTGTGTGCCAAACATTCATATCAAAAGGATTGAGTGATTTAATTGTTTTCTACTGAAGTTTGCTGACTTGCACTTTTGTTTAAGATTTTTCTTGTATCATAGTTTCTTATTTGCAATTTATGTTCCTGTCTAATTTAATTACTGAAACAGATGTTCGATTATCCATAGGCTTTCAATTTTGCATTCAAAGGTTACTTCAAGGGCCTTATTGGATGCTCAAAAGAGAAAGATGGTTACATAAAGTGGTTTACCGCAAATGTTGCTTCTGGAAGTGCAGCTGGGGCAACAACATCGTTGTTCCTGTATCATTTGGATTATGCACGTACCCGTCTAGGAACTGATTCTAGAGAGTGCCCGATAAATGGTCAACACCAATTTAGAGGGTTATTTGATGTATACAGAAAAACTTTGTCAAGTGATGGAATTTTAGGTCTGTATAGGGGATTTGGGGTTTCAATAATGGGAATTAGTCTTTACAGAGGCATGTATTTTGGTATCTATGACACCATGAAGCCAATCATTTTGGTGGGATCTTTTGAGGTAACACATCTGCCTTTGCTTGTGGACCTAGCTAGGGTGTTCTCTGTTAGAAAATGGACTTGATTTTCATGTCACCTTTGAATTTTAACTGTGTTTCTAGATTTTGTTACATGAATTGATTTTTTAGCATTGCAGGATCATTAACATGTGGTGCTAGATAGTGTCCGTGCTGGACATTAAAATTTTTAATGAATCATGATTCCAGGCATCTGATTGAAAGCTATTGGCAAGTTCTTCATAAAACCTCATCATGCTCAAAACATCTAACTCTTCAGTGGGTTTATTTCCTGATGACTAGTAATAATTCTGCTTACAGTTAACATATCTATGAATTTGAGGGTGCACATGTGATGCTATTTCTTGTCAGCTCATGTAATTAATTACATCTGAGTACTATGCTTATTGTTGGTGTATTTTTCAGGGGAATTTCTTTGCTAGTTTCTTGTTAGGTTGGAGCATCACCACTGTATCTGGAGTCTGCGCTTATCCCTTTGACACTCTGAGACGGAGAATGATGCTTACTTCTGGAAATCCCGTAAAGTATCGCAACTCCATGCATGCTTTTCATGAGATCATTCGTCTTGAAGGTTTTCAAGCACTATACCGAGGAGTTACTGCAAACATGCTTGTAGGAGTGGCAGGAGCTGGAGTACTTGCTGGGTATGATCAGCTGCACAGAATTGCAGTTAGATATGGCTATGTTTTGGAACCACGCCAGAATACCATGAAGTAATCCTTCGCATGCTATTTGTACACTGCTGTAGCCTTATTCGCTGATTCTCATGGTAAATAGTCATTGACAATTTTGAGAAGAAAAGGATAAAATAGTGGGGGGGGGGGGGGGGTGCTTGTAAAATAGACCAGTGAAATTGATTTGTTGTTCAGGCTTTGCCCTGAACGCCTATGGAATATGAAGGGATAGCTTCCATGATCATCATCTTGAAAACCAAAACGCCTATGGAATATGAAGGGATAGCTTCCATGATCATCATCTTGAAAACCAAAATGAGCCGAAGGGGTATGGAATATGAAGGGATAGCTTCCATGATCATCATCTTGAAAACCAAAATGAGCCGAAGGGGAAGACAATGGCCTGGATTAAACTAAAGTATCATATGGTTCCATCAATGTAATAAATATAGGGAAGAAACTGTTGGCCCCACTTTTTAATGAAATCCAGCTGGACCTTTTATTATTATGCATTCATTTATATGATATGTACAAGTTATGTTTATATATTGGACATTCGATATATATAATTTATATTTTATTCATTATTTAATGCACGCACAAGTTGATTTTTTATCTCATTTTTAAAAAATTCAAAAAAGGCAAAACCAGTTCAGAAAAATGAGTTTTCAATTCATTTTTGTCTTTTAACATTATTGTTTTTGTAATTTTTAATTATTATTTTTTCTTGATGATTTTTTTTTTAAAAAAATAATTTAAAAAAATATGTTTTTATCGAATCTACATTAATATTATTTTTTAAAAAAATTTAAAATATAAAAAAAAAATTTAAAAAAAAAACTAGAGTTTAAATTTGTGAAAAGAAAAATTAGATATCAAAGTAAAATTAAATAAGAAATTAAATAACTGAAAAGAAGATAAAATTTATAGGTTATAAATAAATAAGTAAATTATAGAGAAAATAAAGGAGCTATTGCATTAAAAAAATTAATAATTTTATTTATTATTTTTTTCACCAAAACCCTAATTATTATAAATATTTTTAGAGAATGAAATGTGAAAAAATAAACTCTAGAAAAATACTATTCATATTCTCATACCTTTCTCTAATAATAACAATCCATGACTTTATTTGTCGCTCTTTAAATCCAAAATTCCTATCTTTGATTTATCTCACTCTTAATCTTCTTTTCTAACGAGACTACCACACCATCACTTTATTTATCTTGAAGCCTTCTATGAAAGCTCGTAATTAATTGAAACCAATAACCTCTGCACCATCTTCAATCAGAGAGAGAGAGAGAGAGAGCAATCTTAAAATTTTTCTCTAACCTCTAAACCATGCAAGATGATTGTCATACTTCTTCTCTTGAAGAATCTACACATCCATATAAGCCCCATGACTGAAGAACCTCATTATGAGCCGATCTTAAAGTTAGAAACTGAACTAGTAGAGCGAGAAAAAAACTATCGCAGTTTTTCCATGTCAAATCTCCCCCACTTGTGGAAGGTGGCCTCCACTGCTAGCACATAAAGAAGGACGACGACCTGATACCCCCTATGGTCTCCTCCAAGTGTTGATCAAACACTAGTGGCACTTGGAATGATGTACTTGTTGCTTTTTAATTTTTGATAAATTTTGAAAAAAAACTAAAATTAGTAAAAAGTTAATAAAAAACTTAAAAATATGTTTTTGATGTGTTTTTTTAAATTTTTTTTTAAAAATATATTTAATTTTGTTTTACTTAGTAAGAAAAATACATTTAATTTTTTTTAATAATTTAATTTTTAAAAGATAATTTTCTCACCAGTGACTTTTTTTAATCAAATGGTGTATAATTAATTCTTTTAATTTAATAATTTATTTTTTTATTTTGTTTTCAAGTTATAAAATGAATAGTTTTGATTTATTCTTGGAATTTAATGATTAATTTTGGTTTGTTTTGCATTCAAGAAAAAAAAAAATCACCTAAATAAGTGGTGAATACAATTAAAGGGGGGATTTAAGGGGAGTCAGGAGAGAATTCTGGGACGAGGATTAACCTAAAAAAGAGGAATTAGTTAGAGAGGCTAAAAAACAAAACACCAAACCCGTGAGAGTGAAGAGAAAAATAATTCACTCTTCCTCTAAAACCACAAGCCACGGCAGCAAGGGCATTACAAGCATTTCATCCAGCTCCTTCAGCCCGCGCCCCCTCGCCACCCTCCAAAATCCAGTGGTGTATCTTTTCCAGCAGTGCAACTTCTTCTTGCACAAGAGCCGTGAGACTCCAGCATTCCAGCCCTAGCAGCTCTTCCACACCGTGAGCAGCAACATCCAGCAGTCCTCCATTGAAGCAGCTGCACATGATCTTCCAACACGAGCGACTTTTTCTTCTCGGTACAGCACTATGAGCAGCATGTCTGCAACTTGGCACCATGAAAATCCAGCAGCCCTCCATTGAAATAGATGCACCATGACCTCTATTAAAGCATCAGCAACACCTTTATTCCAGCGGCAAGTCCTCAGTTTAGCACCATACTCTAGCAACTACTCTTCCCCCTGCACCAGCAATATCCTGGGAATGCAGACGTGATATGCTTCTTTTTGGGTTTAATAGGTCATGGCATGCTGGGCTAAATGTTAGGGTTTTTTTTTTTCATCATCATCATCAAAGCCCAGCCTACGTGATTAGGCTTTTCAGATCTTAAAGTAACGTTTGGTTTGTGGAAATTTTACAAGGAAGAAAAACATGTTTTGGGTCTTTAAAAAGCTAGAAAAAAAATTACTTATTTGAAAATAAAAATATGTTTTATTTGTGTGTATATGACCAAATCTTTTAAAAATATAAAAAAATTATATTGTTTAGTATTTTTATATGAAAATTCAAAATATATATTTGCATCTATTTTAAGATTTAATAAATAAGTTTATTACATTCATGAGAATTTAGCTAATATTTCAATAACCAAAATTTTAATTCATGATAATTAATGGTTAATATTCCAGTGTAGAATGATGGACCTATAAGTAAGGTTGGTATTTAAAATATTAGAAGTTAACCAAAAAATTCAAAAAGTTATTCTAAATATTTATTAATTTAAATTGAGAGTATTTTTCACTGTAATACACAAATTACAAAAAAAAACATTTTCAAAAGAATTTATTTGGATACACGAGCTCATAATAAATTTTTAATGCCAGATTTATTCATACGAATAATCTCAATCCTAAACTACAGATAGACCACTAATCAGAAAACTATCAAAATCTCTACACCACACAAAGTAGCTTATCTTAGATTGAGTGCGCTAGGGGCGCTAATACCTTCTCTAGCTACAATTAATCTCTTGCCCTTGAATCTCTGATAAAACCAGTATACTTAGGATTTCTAGTGACCCTAAACCAAACAACTAAGTGGTGACTTCAACGACCCCCCTCCGACACCTCGTGTCCACATGCGACATAATATCGACTTCACTGGAGATAATTAGTGGCGGAGCCACAATGAGGATTAAAGGGGCAATTGCCCCCTTAATCTTTATATAATTGTGGCTCTGCCACTAGTAGTAATTAAGCAATATATATATATATATATATATATATATATATATTAAAATTTTAATATAATAACTTAATAAGTTTAATTTTATTTATTAATTACTAATTGATCCAAGCTTTTTTTTTTTTTTTTGAATTATTGTTCCTCCCTCTCTTCTTTTTATAAAATTTTTCTTTAAATCCTAAACTACTAATTAGTTAAGTAATCTTTTATGCTTTATGCTTTATATTTTAAGTGAGTTTCTTTCATTTTTTCTATTTATTTCATTGTCTAATTTTAGTTTTATTCTTTAATAATTATTTATTAAAAATGTTAGAGTTTATTATAATTTATAGATTTGTTAAATTAATATGTACATGAATAAATATTATATGTATATGAATATTAATTGAAATAAGTTTTGATGAATTAATATGTATTTTGTTATGAATTTCACATGAAAAATGATGGTGATCAACTTACTAGTAATTAAAAATAAAATACTCAACAACTCAAAAAATTAGAGACACAATAAAAAAAAATAAAAAAATATATTAATATTTATTTTTAACCCACTTGTATAAAACAACAAGTCAACAAAGAATTGTTGCCAATAATTTCACTAGTCCCTGGAAGATTTAGAAATAGATAAATGAAAGTTTAATTGTATATATTTAGAAAGAATATCTTTAATAAAATCATTATAAAAAAATTTTAAAATATAAAAACTCGAAAGAATAATTATAATATAAATTTTTTTATTTTAAAAATATTCTTAAATTAATTTTACTTGACATGAGTTAGTACATGTATTTCAAATTAATTTCTCTATATATAACACATGTTTATATAGTATATAATATCAAGTATTTGTTAGTAATTTGCCCCCTCATTTAAAATTTTCTGGCTCGCCACTGGGGATAATATTATTCTTTACAGTATTGGACTAAGCTTTTATGTGTTTGATGTGGTTTAACTGTTTTGATGTGTTTAAATTTTTGCATTTTAGCTTATTTTATTTACGCTTTCGCATATTTTATCATGCCCATATGTATATGTTTTCATGCATCATTAGTTAAGTTTTTATGTATCGCTCTATGATGAGCACATGGAAACTTCAGGTTAGGTAAGGGGAGTAATGACTTACCCTATGACTTTTAGTTAGGGTTTAAGTTTGTAAAACCATCCAGTTCTTTACCGAGTGCTTGTACTGGTAGTGATTGGTATATGAGCCATCCCTCTACCTATGAGCCCTCATATTGCCTTCACGAAGGTGATTATTAGGACAACAAGAGATCTTTATTAGAGACCAAGTAGTAAACCTGCCACATATTTCACGTAAAAGGATTAGAACCAGCTTTTAGGATGTATGCTCCCTATACATTGTTTTGCACCGAGGCAAGCTCTTCTTGAAAAATCTTGAATTGAAGACTTATGGGTAACATAATGACCATCACTTAGAAAATTTTTGTTGTAAAGTTCGGGCAAGAATCAAAATTCTTATTCATTGATTAGTAATTAAAAGTGCATTTTTATCAAGGTTTCATATTATTATTTTGCACTTAAAATACCAATAACTCCTTAACTAAATCATGTTTTATAATAACAAGTCTTATATTATAAGATACCTTTAATTTATGGTAAATATTCATCTTAAATGAAGGGCTATCACATAAATCAAAAAATTGATTGATGAGTTTAACTACTGAAATTGAGAAGACAAAGAGAGGGTTAAGATTAGAAAAGAGATGTTGGTTCAGTCCAAACTAGAACACTGTTCAATCATTGGATCATAACTGGAGCTATAGAACTTGGATTTATGTTTGCTCTATATGGATAGAAAGTTAAGACATAGGCCTAAAAAATTTATTGGAGTCCAAGACCTAATTTTGCTGTTTGGAAGTCCAAATCTTAGCAACAACGGAGAAGTCGAAATATGTCCTGCAACCTAGACACTGTTTAATGTTCAGCGCATATCTCGAGTTCTAGAATCCAAATAACCTCATTCTTGTTTTGTTAGAAAGCTGAGATAAATTCCCAAAACTTTCATGAAGACTATCTGTTCAAATTATGATGTTAGTAATGATGTTTTCAGCAGACAAGAAGATAAGAATGGTACCAAGTCAAGAGGTGGTCACTCCCTCAACAATTAGTCATCAAATCAATAGTTCTGAATTTTGGCCTATAAAAGGAGGCATTTTTCATGCATTTAGGCATCTTGGTGTTTAGATCAAGATCATACTCTTGCTCTCTTTCTTTGTATTTTGTAGTGTTCAAGTTTTATTTAATATTATATTAATCTCTTGTTTATGCTTTTCATTTCCTTTCCTTTACTTATAGAATTATGTTCTTATCTTATTTATTTATGTTTCTTTCTTTCATTATGTTTAGCTAAATTTATTATGTCAAGGTGAAAAGGTTATACTAATGGTGTAAGAATAAGTATAGTATAAACTCAACATGGATTTTAATGCTTCATACTAACATGTTTTTATATTTATTATCTTGCTCACTTTTAATACCTTGCTTGTTAAATGGTTAATCTAGATTTGTGTTGAGCAACCCTTGGTACAATAAATACTTGACAAATTCATAGCCTAACTATATGGTATAATTGACACCTGCGCTATGAAAAGAACTTGATTTGTTGTTAACATAAGTTATCACTATGAATACCTGATAATATTTACAACTATTGGCATTACTCGAATAAGATAATTAATGTAATCATGTTAACAATTTATAATCTGATTGGAACCTTCTTTGTGTGTGGTTTCTAGTTGAGTAATAAGAGTTTATATTATACTTGTTTGAAATATCATTAGTGGATCCTTTAACCTTGGCAATTGTTTTTATCATTGTTTAATCCTTATATCAATATCACATCTCAAAGCTCTCTTCAACTTATTATTGTTGTTGTTGTTATTTATAATTTATATAGTTAACCTCCTTGTGGTTCGACCTCGATCTTGCTGGGTTATTTATTACTTTGACACTTCTGTATTTAGGAGAAGACATCAATCTTTTGATCGTGTCATTCATAAAACAAGCATTACGACCATATGTCACCCTTTTAAGGGCAAGTTCATCATATAAAAACATGCCCATACATTTGACATGCATGTATCCTTACATGCATATATCTTCAGAAGGTATGTAGGTTCCTCACCTAAGGTTTACAACACCTGAATGAGAGAAAAGATAGAAAACAAAGAAAGGGCTCAGATAAAGGCTCATTATCAAAAGGAAATTAAAAGCATCAAAGGTGAAGTAGCTAGACTCATAAATCTGCTCGAACAAGCAGTGAGTTTCTGTAAACACCCAAAAAAGAAGAAGAAGAGAGAACTAAAGCTGAAATGACTCTACCATCGCTACCAATTTCTGAGTCAGCAACGACACAGGTTTTGGCTACCAATTTTTGAATCGGCAGTGGCACAATTGGCTGTTGATTTCTAAATCGATAGCGTCGTAGTTTTGCTGCTAATTTCTAAATCGATAGTAGAAAAGTTTTTGACTATCGATTTCTGAATTAGCAGCGACACAGTTTTTGGCTGTCGATTTCTGAATCGGCAGTGATGTAGTCTCGCTGTTGATTTCTGAATCGGCAGCGGCAAATTTTTTTGCTGCTGATTTCTAAATCGGCAACAATACAGTTGGCTGTCAATTTATGAATTGACATCGACATAATTTTTATTGCTGATTTTGAAATTGACAGCAATAGTGTAAGACCTAACAAAAATTAGAATTGGACTAGGTCCTAGGAGTGAATGAGAATAGAAACCAACCCAAGATAACCCAAAAGAGGGGTAAGGAAAACCTTGGTCCAAAACACCCCAGCACACTTTGGGGGCTATAAATACAAGGAGAGCGAAAGGGTGACTCTCCACTATTCCTAAAATGAGCTGCATGCTCTTGCCCCTTGTCCTTTTTCCCAAAACGCGCTACATGCTCTTGCCCCCTTTCCCTCTTCCTAAAATGAACCAATGAATCAGAAAAACTAAGAAGGCTTTGGATAGCAAACATAGACATGCTATACTGATAGAGCATCAAAGAGGGGGCCTACATTTCAAACCAAATAAGGATGCATGCATGTCATCTAACCTTAAAGTATTGCATAAATATTTTTAAATTTTTATAGAAAAAATCATCAATGAAATCCAATAAGATTTTGAAGAATTTGAGTGGACAAAGAAAAAATTATTGAGCTAATGATATCAAAGGATCATAGTTTTGAACCTGGAATAGGATGAAGATGAGATAAACCTTACCATTAGAAAATTCTCAAGAAAATAAGAAGATCAACCCTGCCATCAGGAAGAATCTTTAAGTCAACCCTATAATTAAGAAGCACCAAGTTTTCAAATCCCATGATCAGGAAGTATCAAGTCAACCATGCAATTAAGAAGCACTGAGTTTTCAAACCCCACGATAGAAAAGTAACATACATTTTGGTTCTGGTAAAAAGAGATTGTTAGATTGGGATCTCAGGTTAACCCAACCGAAGACATCATTTTGATTCTGGTTAAAGAAAATTGCTAGATTGGAATATCAAGTTAGCCGAACCATTGTTTAGATTTGAGTTATGGTTAAGAGATATCGCCAGATTGGGATTTTAGCTTAGCCAAAATGTTTTTTTAGATTTTTTGTTCTGGTTAAAGGAAATTGCTAAATTGAGATTTCAAGTTAGCCGAGTCATTGTTCATATTTGAGTTCTGGTTAAGAGGGATCGAAATATTAAGATCTTAGGTTAGCCGAATTGTTTTTAGATTTTTAATTTTGGTTAAAGAAAATTGCTAGATTAAAATTTTAGGTTAGTCGAGCTGTTGTTTAGATTTGTATTCTAGTTAAGAGAATCACCATATTAAGATTTTAGGATGACCGAGGTGTAAATAGTTTGGTCGTAGTTCTCTTTAAAAAGGATTGCTACGAAAATAGAGTTTTAGGCCAATCGAACTAGAAGCTTTGAGGAGATTAGTTTTGGAAGAACAGTTCATTTGTCTTTACAAAATTTATGGAGAAAAGACTTGTTTTGAATAGGGTAGGTCACCCATGAAAATAAACTAGTTTTTGAATTTCTGAAAGGAAAGATCACCTATGAAAATAGATTAGTTTCTGAATAGGTCGCTCATAAAAATAGACCAGTTTTAAAATTTTAGAAAATGGTAGGTTGCCCGTGAAAATAGATCAGCTTCTGAAAGGGGAGGTCACCCATGAAAATAAATCAGTTTTTAAATGTCAGAAAGGGACAAGTCGCTCATGAAAATAGACTAGTTTTTGAATGGGCAGGTCGCCCGTGAAAATAGACTAGTGTATGTGTGTGTATTTGGGTAGGTCGCCCGTGAAAATATATTATTTTTTTTAAATTGCAAAAGAGACAGCTCACCCATAATAATGAGATAATGTTTTTTAAAAAACAAATTCTTTGGATGAGTGCATCACCTAGCAAGCCGACCAGACTCATTTTTCAAGCTCATTATACAAAACATTAATGAGGTTTTGCTTCGTAAGCAATGTAAAGAGGAGACATTTGTTGCTACCCAATTTTAACCTAATTTTTAATAAAATTTTGAAAAATAAAAAATATATAAAAACAACAAAAAATCCAAAAATATATATTTTGATGTATTTGCGTTGTTTGCAACATCTTTTCCAAGGAATTTTTTTCAAAAATACATTTAATTTTTTTTAGTGATCTAATTGTAATTGTGGAAGGGTGAGGATCAATTTGAAAATTGAAAACCCTTTCAGTAAGCAACTCATTTTTTTTAGTCAAATGATATACAATCAATTCTCTTAATTTAATGGTCTATTTTTCTTTATTTTGTCTTCAAGTTAGCAAATGAATATTTGTGATTTATTTTTGAAATTCAATGTTTAATTTTAGTTTGTTTTATCTTCCCGTCAAAGAAAATTTTTACCTATTTACATACATTTAAAAAGGGGGATTTGAGGGGGGGGGGGGATTTTTGGGAGGAGCATTAACCTAAAAAGAGGAATTAATTAGAGAGGTGTAAAAAAATAAAAAACCAAAGAAAAACACCAAACCCGTGAGAGTGAAGAGAGAAAAATAATTCACTCTTATTTCCCAGCACTCTTCCTTCAACCACCACAAGCCATGACAGCAAGGGCATCACAAGCATTTCCATCCAGCTCCTTCAGCCCCCCCGTTTTCTTTGCACCAATCGATGCTGCAGCCCTCTACGCCGTAAACAGCAGCAGCGGTAGAGGTGGTTATCCTTCTGCACCAGCGACGACCAAACCAAAATCCAGTGGTGTTTCCTCCTCCAGCGGTGCAACTTCTTCTTGCACAAGAACCGTGAGACTCCAGCATTCCAGCCCCAGTAGCTCTTCCACACTGTGAGCAGCAACATAGCTCCACAACACCGTGAACATCCAGCAGTCCTCCATTGAAACAACTGCCCATGATCTTCCAACACTAGCGACCTTTTCTTCTCGGTCCACAACTATAAGCAGCAAGTATTCAACCCGGCGCCGTGAAAATCCAGCAGCCCTCCATTGAATCAAATGCACCATGACCTCTATTAAAGCACCAGCAGCACCTTCTTTGTTCCAGTTACAAGTCCTCAGTTTAGCACCATGCTCCACCAGCAACTCTTCCTCCTGCACCAGCAATATCCAGCAAGCAGTCCAATAGCATTTTCTCTAGTTCCAACACTTTGTCTTCTCCTATTCTAACTGAACACAGCAACGACAGCACAGCAGCTCCCCAGTGCAACTTCTTCATCTCCAGCAGCTTCAACCGTGGACTACCACCAGCCCCAGCCCCTCTTGGCTGAACCACCACCATTATCAACGATTTCCCGAAACCAGTAAGTGCAACCGTGACATTCTAGCGTAGGTAACCTTCATCTTTGTCATGTTTCTTTTGCATGTTGTTTTGATGTAAATAATGTAAGTAGTGGTAGGAGAATGGGAATGTGGGGAATGCAGACGCGGTATGCCTTTTTTTTTTTTTTGGGGGGGTTTAATGGGTCATGGCATGTTGGGCTAAATGCAGGCAATGTTTCGTTTGTGCAAATTTTACAAGGAAGAACATGTTTTGGTTCTTTAAAAAGCTAGCAAAATAAAAAAAAAATTCTTATTTGAAAATAAAAAATATGTTTTATTAAATCTCTCAAAAATATAAAAAATTACATCGTTTAGTATATCCATATGAAAATTTAAAATATATATTTGCATATATTTTGAGATTTACTAACTAATTTACTAAATCCATGAGAATTTAACCAACATTTCAATAATCAAAATTTTAATTCATGAGAATTAATGGTTAATATTCTGGTATAGAACGCTGGACCTATAAGTGAGATTGGTATTTGAAATATTAGAAGTTGACTAGAAAATTTTTGGATTTATTCTAAATATTCACCAATTTTAATTGAGAGTATTTTTCACTGTAAGACACAAATTACAAAAAAAATATTTTTATAAGAGTTTATTTGGATATTCGAGCCTATAATAAATTCTCAACACCAAATTTATTCATACGAATAAATCTCAATCTTAAACCACAGATAGACCACCAATTAGAAAACCATCAAAACCTCTAAATCACATCAAACTACACAAAACAACTTACCTCAAGTAGGGTGCAATAGGGGTGCTAATACCTTTTCTAGCCACAATCAGTCCCTTAACTTTGAATCTCTAATAGAACCAGTATACCCGGGTTTTCTAGTGGCCTTGAACCAAACAACTAGGTGGCAACTCCAACGACCCCCTTGACGTCGTATATCCATGTGCGATGATAGTGCCAAAGATGACAACTCCCTCCTAACATTTGGCAACCAAACACCACACTAATTTAATTTTTCCATTAGTATTGTGGCCACTATTTCAGCCCTTTTGGTTATCATTGATCATCCTAGAAGTTCCTTTTCAAACCTCTCTTAAGAAATTATCTTACTTTATTGTTAATTTTTTTATATGTTTTAATATTAAGGTTTTGAATGGGCAATGTTAATTGTATGTTAATTGTATGAGTACTAATTTAATACATTCTCTTATAAAATCTTCATAAATACTCATCGTTCATAGTCCAAATCAATTTCGAGTCTTTTAGCCCTTACCATAACCATATATTGTATATTAGTTTAAATATGGATTTATAAATATCAAATTTCAATCTCAACATGTATTATACCAATATATTTGTTTTTCTAATCTCAAATGTTTTCTTATGCCCATTTATGGCTTTTTTATAATTTTTTTATAAATATTTCTTATGCCTATTTATTGCACATTCATATATTTTTGCATCTCAGCCCACCATTATGACCGATTGAAATATCATATATTAAAGTCCATGAGTACAATTAATTCAGTTATCCCTTATTAAATTCTACCTTCACGATCAATTCAAATATCACATATTAAATTCCGCCATTGTGATCAATTCAAATATCATATATTAAATTTTGCCATTACGGATTGTAATCACCAAAAAAAGAAGAAAAAGAGAAGTAAAGTCGAGATGACTCCACCATCACTGCCGATTTCTGAATTAGCAGCGGCATAGTTTTTGGTTGTCGATTTTTGAATCGGTATTGACGCAGTTTTCGCTGCCCATTTCTGAATCAACAACGATAAATTTTTTGGTTGTTGATTTCTAAATTGGCAACGACGCAGTTTTTGGATACTGATTTTTGAATCGACAGAGACGTAGTTTTTACTGCCGATTTCTGAATCGACAACGATGCAGGCATGCAGTTTTTGCTATCAATTTTTGAATAGGCAGCGACGCAGCTTTCAATGTCGATTTTTATCTCAGCTTTCAATGCTGATTTTTTATTCGACAGTGACACAGTTTTCGCTGCGGATTGCTGAATCAGCAACAACTAAGTCTAATTAAAATTTTAGGAAACAAATCAGATTGTCTTAAAGAGCTAAGAGGGAGGGGTAAAACCGGTTTTGGACAGACCAAAACAGGGACAAGAACACATTTAAACCAACCTTAAACACCCCACCTCATTTAATGGGGAGTATAAATGCAAGGAGAGAGAGAAGGTGACCCTTCCTCTTCTCAAAGTTGTCTGCAGCAATGTCATGTTGCTCTTCTCTTCCTCCTTCCCAACAGAAACCTAACCAAACCAGCAGATAGTGCCCTGTGAATGTGTGAGGGAGAGTTGAGATCTTAAGAGAAAATTGGACAGTTGCCTAGAGGGAAGGGAAGAGGGGCTAAAAAACATGAGAGGAAGAAGGAGGAGAAGAACTAGCAGGAGAAGAGAAAGAATATTATCAAACCTTCCCCAAACATATTTAGATTCGAAAGGTATGGGCCATGAAACTCCCTTCCTCTTGTTCGTAAGACCCAGAACCAAAAATGAAGAAGAAGACCCTAAAAAAATTGACATAAGACCTAAGCTAGTTGTGAAGGAAACTGAAATTAACTAAAAGAACAAGGAAACAGAAATGAAATGAGGCCAATTTCCAGAACATCTAACAAAGAAAAATGCATAAAAGGGAAAGAACAAATCATGGTAGAGGGTCAGCCTTAGCTATGGGGTTGGACAACATGCATGTGTGTGTTATATTGGGATTTGTTGAAAGATTATATGTTGGAATCGATGGTTTCAATGTGTTTGTTTTGCTAGAATTTGATGAAAGATTATGTGCTATAATTGATTATTGCATGTGTGTGTATATGTTCATGCTAAAATCACGTGACCTTGCTGGAACCTAATGAAAAATTATGTGTTCTGCAACGAATTCGCTGTCGAAACTGAGTTGTCTACAATGAATTATCATTCGCTGTCGAATTGTGTGTTCTGTAGTGAATTTGTGATTCTCTACCAAAGTGGTATTGTCTGCAGTGAATTTTTGATTCACTACCGAAATTGAGTTGTCTGCAGCGAATTAACATTCGCTGCCTAATTGTGTGTTCTGTAGCGAATTTATGATTCGTTGTCGAAGTTGTATTGGTTACAGTGAATTTGTGATCAGGTGGCGAAACTAAGTTGTTTGCAGTGAATTAGCATTCATTGCCGAATTATGAGTGCTACAGCGAATTTGTGATTCATTGCCAAAGTTGAGTTGTCTGCATCGAATTTGTGATTCGTTGCCGACACTAAGTTCTCTGCAATGAATTAGTTTTGCAAAATTGTGTTCTATAACAAATTTGTGATTCACTGTCAAAGTTGTATTAGTTGCAGTGAATTTATGATTCGGTGCTGAAATTGAGTTGTGTGCAGCGAATTAGCATTCGTTGCCACATTGTGTGTGCTGCAACGAATTTGTGATTCACTGTCAAAGTTAAGTTGTTTGCAACAAATTTGTGATTCGTTGCTGACACTGAGTTCTCCGCAGCGAATTAGTATTCGCTGCTGAATTGTGAGTTCTGCAGTGAATTTGTGATTCATTACTGAAACTAAGTTGTCTGCAGCGAATCAGCATTCGCTGCCAAAAGTGTGTATTATGCAGCAAATTTGTGATTTGCTACTAAAATCGAGTTGTCTCCAGGGAATTAGCATTCACTACTGAGAGTGTGTTGACTGCAGCGAATTAGCATTCACTACTGAAGTTGAGTTGTTCTGCAGCGAATCAGCGTTGGCTGCCAAAACTGTATTGACCGCAGTGAAATTGTGATTCGCTGTCTAAATTGAGTTCCATGTAGTGAATTAACATTCGTGCTAAAAGTATGTTGGCTGCAGCGAAGTAGCATTTGCTGTTGAAATTGAAGTGCCTGCAGCGAATCAGTTTTTGTTGTCGAGCTGTGCGGCCTGTAGCAAAGAAGTTTCACTACCGAATTGTGTGGTTAGCAGTGAACTAGTTTTCATTGTTGATTTTCTCCAATAGAATCCCCAGTCAGAAATAATTTAAATGCTTGGAACAATTTCATTGTATGATGGTGTAAAATGTGGAACACTTGAATGTGGACATATGGATTCTTAAAATAAGTATGATGATGACTGTGATTTGAGGATGCAAATTTACTGATTTGGCATTGATGTCTTAGATGGTGTTGCCGAGATTGGACCATCATCAGGACAAGGACAAATCGTAGGTGGAACAGGTAGGTGGTTCCTACCTTTTTCTCTTATGATGTTTATGTTTCGAAATGATTTACTTATGATGATATTTTATTAAATCCTTATTGAATAAAGATACAACGATGGAGTGTTTGATTGAATTCTTGATGATTGTTATGACTATGAAATGTAGATCAAGTTATTATTGAATGTTGAAACAATGATGAAAATGTTGATGTTCTGAAATGATCTGTTTCAGGTGGATATATTATTGTGTTGCGATCAATATTAAACCGACTATAAGATGTTGATTAGGCTATTATGAATTTGGGCTATTGATGAATGGTAGTATGAGTATTACAAAGGATCTACTGTTGTATTTTATTGGATGTAATTGTGATAAATGGTTGTATGAGTATTATGAAGGATTTATTATTGTGTTTATTGAATGTTAAACTATTATGGAACACCTGTATGAGTATCACGAAGGGTTTGCTATTATGTTGAAGTGAATGTCAAGTTGTTATGAATCGTTTGAATGAGCAATTCAAGGGATATTACCATGTTATAGTGATTTCATAAATCACCTCTGGAACATTTGATTGGATGATGATTAGCTTTGGCTAATGGCATCCAAAGGGATGTCCGGGACATATGATTGATTAGCTTTGGCTAATGGCATCTGAATGGATGACTGGGACAAATAAATGATTAGCTTCGGCTAATGGCACCTAAAGAGATGACCGAGGCATCCGAATGGATGACCAGGGCAAATGATTGATTAGCTTCGGCTAATGCCATCTGAATGGATGACCGAGACAAATCATTGATTAGCTTTGGCTAGTGGCATCTGAATGGATGACAGGGACAAATCATTAATTCGCTTTGGCTAATGGCATCGACCGAGACAAATAAATGACTAGCTATGGCTAATAGCACCCTAAGTGAATGATCGAGATAAACAAATGATTAACTACGGCTAATGGCATCCAAAGTGGATGTCCGGGATGAATAAATGATTAGCTTCAGCTAATGGCATCCGAATGGATGACCGGGACAAATGAATAACTAGCTTCGGCTAATGGCATCCGAAGGATGACCGGGACAAACCATTGATTAGCTTCAGTTAATGGCATCCGAATGGATGACCAAGATAAATAAATGACTAGCTACGGCTAATAGCATCCTAAGTGGATGACCGGGATGAACAAATGATTAGCTACGGCTAATGGCATCCAAAGTGGATGTCTGGGATGAATAAATGATTATCTTCACAGCTAATGGCACCATAAGTGGATGACCAGGATTTGCTAAAGGCACCCTAAATGGATGAATAGGATGAATAAATGATTAGCTTCAGCTAAATAAATGACTAGCTTGGGCTCATAGCATTCTAAATGGATGACCGGGATGAATAAACAATTGACTTCGACTAATGGCATCCTGATAGGATAGCCAAATTGGAGAGTTATGAATTAGTCTTCAAGAATTGATGTGTCCATGTATACTAGGTTTTGTATATACTAAGTATATGAAAGAACTATGATTGTTATGCTTTAAACAAAGAATAACGTTAGTTCAGCTAATAATATTCGAGATAAATGATCGAGTTTGAGTATTGTAACTAACCTCAGCAATTGATGAATTATTAATGTTGGTATTTACATAAGTAAGGAGAAATGATAGAATTACGCTCTTTTGGTCCATAAATGAAATGTAACGCTAATATTGCTTTATTATGTTTCTTTAAATTGCCTATAATGCTTGAAATTATCTTGTGTTGTAACAGGGACATCATACCAACATGGTGCATAAGAAAATCCATTTCGTAGCTCACACATTGTGAAAAGAACTATATATTTACATGTTATGGGTTATATGAGTTCTGTATGAATGGACATGTTAATCACTTAATTAGTCGTCCACCGCCTTTTGTAGAGACTAGTAATGAAAAATTGAAATGGAGCAAAGATGTGAATGTGCGAACAAGTTACTATAATGTGTATGAATATACATATGAGGTGTTCATTTTATGAGGATGTCACGTTGTGAAATTACGTGAGGTTAGGATAACGAAAGTACTAATTGTGTAACTTGTTATCCGACACTCTTGTATGAACTCATGATGTTAATGAGACTAGAATAGGAATGTGAATTTGTGAGTATGTCAATATGATGTAATGTAAACCTATGATTATGAAAATATAATAATATGGGCATGTGCATTGAGAATCCGTTTTATAGGAATATTGATTTACATTATTCTACGTGGATTGTGCCTTGTTAATGAATGGAATGAAATTATAAATCTGTAGAATGATATGGTGAAAAACATCCAGAACCGGACCAAAAAAAATTGCATCGATTTTGGCCTTGAAAAAGTTGAGTCATTAAATGGACAATTTAATTTTCTCGTTTTACATTCTACCATTATAGTCCATTTAATTAGCAAAATATTAAATTTCGATCATGAAATCATATTTCTCTTCTAATTCACAAAATATTGCATTTCGATCATGAAATCATATTATTTGTTTCTGCCTCATAGGCGTACGTTTCATTTAACATTCATTTTTTGCACCTTAGGCATAACTCACATAACATTTATTTTAATAATAGTCCCTATCCAAATAGCTTACTTCATTTAAATTTATAATACCCGTTTAGATAGCTGCCTTTATTTACCTTTATCCAAACAACTAACTCATGTAAATTTCATAGTCCCCATCCAAACAAATGGCTCTTCGCATCTAAATTTTATAGCCCTCGTCCAAATAACTAGCTTTATCACATATTATAACCTCCATCAAACTGGCCAACTTAAATCATTTTATTATATCCACTATTGTGGTCTATTTGAATACACATTGTTCTTTGACATTGCAATCGATTATGAATTACTGATGGATGTCTATTGTTGCAGTTAATTTCAAATCATATAAAGCTATCGTCATTGTGGTTAATTACACATCACATGTACATTATCCATTAAGGTTGATTACCACTCACATATAATTTACTGTTGTTACAGTTGAGTGCAAAACACATCTATATTACTGTTATTATGGTCAATCTCAAATCACTTAGATTCATTAACAATTCACAAATAATTCCATGCATCTATGTTGCCTTGTAGTTATGATATCTCATGATAAACAATTATACATTACAAATATTTTTTTCATGGAAAAAAAACAATTACAAAAACATCTTAAATAATTAAAAAGCCAAAGGGGCAACCCTTACCATAAGCTCCAAAACAATAACAACTAATGCTCATATCGCTAATGAAATTCAATCATGGAAATCTCCATACATCTTAAATCTCAATCAATATCCATATACATTTCAAACATCAATTAGTATTTCAATCCATTAGTCAATGTTATCACCAAATTAAATCCTCACTTAGGTCTCTCACACTTCCAAATTCTAATTTTACAATGCTTGTAAAACTCGACAAAAACTTTTATTGTGTTAATTGAACAATACAAAAATAAAATAAAAATAGAAAGAGTTGGGATGATAGTTTTAATTATTCAATATTTACTTTTGACATTAAAAATGAAAATGAGATAAAGCTTGTTGGTCATAAGGCCCCTATTAAAATTTTATGGTGTTGGTGAAATATTGGAAAATTTACCCAGTGATGAAATCTTGACAAGTAATGGAAAATTGAGATGAAATGAAAAATAAATAAATAAATGTGATATGTAGTGTAGTGGATGTCCTCCATAAATAAATTTAAAGGCATTGTGGAAGTTGAAATAAGGATTATGAATTTTTATGTAAAATTCATAATATTGATGAAACCGATAACGAGTTTCGATGGATAGAAGAATTTGAAAATTTGAAAATAAAGATGTTTTGAGAATGTGAAAATAACTTCAAGGAATTATAATGGAAATAAGGAATAAAAGTTAAGAAAGAACTGTACGAAGAGGGGTTAGTGTAAACCCTGGTAAAAAAAATCGGTACTGTTACTATTAAACTGAAATAAGTTTATAAATGAAATAAACAATAAAAAGGAAATACAAATATATTTTGAAATAAGAAATATTCCTGAGGATCTAGTGAAAATTTTGATATGATCCATACAAGGAAGAAACAAGAAACTCATATTTTTGTGTAAAATCATCTATTAACTAGTTTTATGCTACCAATCATAACTTTTAATCTAACTGTCTGATATGGCTGAAAGTTTACGAGGAGTCTTCTAACATATAGTTCCACCTTGGATTAAGATTCTAGAGCAATCAAAGTTCGTGAAGGCCTTGCAATAATGTAGACAGATTAGATTGATAAAAAAAAAAAAAACATGGGCTCATTAGGGGCAAAATGCTATTTTGGCCAAAAATTCAGCCTTTCTTCTTCCTATTTCTTTCATAAAAGCTGCTAGAGAATTAGAAGAGAAAAAAGAAAAAAGAAAAGCCAACACCATATAAGTTTTAGTGAGAAAGCATGAATTAGGCATGGTAGATGAGAGAATGAGTGATTAACATCATCAAATACAAGATTAAGATAGAAAAATCAAGTGGAAAGGAAGAAATAGAGAGAGAAACATTCAACCAAAAAAGAAGGAAGAAGAAGGGTGGAAAATTTTTTATTTGTTAGCGTTCAAAGCTTATTAAATTTTCTAGTAAGAGGCTATAAACTCAATTGTACAAGTTAAACAAAGATTTATAAGTTTTTTGCATGAATTCTTAAATTTTAAGTTAGGGTTCTTGAATGAAAAATAGGGGAAATGTAAAATTGTGTTAGATTATTGTGATTGATATGGAATAGAATGAAAATAGCTTGAATTGATGAATAATTAAAAGAGAAAAATGGGTGTTCTTCCATGGGATTAAGGCCGGCCATTTTGGAAAAATCAGAGATATTAGGAATTAAAGTTGATATTTGTCCAATTATGTGTGTTTTGTATGTGTTGATGTGATAATGTTGCTTTGAAATGGATTTAATTAATTTAATTTAGAGTAATTGAGTTTCAATATATATTTCAAAATTGAAAGTTTTACGAGGCATTGACTTGATAATTGGTTTTTGGTTATGTGATTGTGAAATTGTGTGATTTGTATATGTTTAACGTCTAAAAAATCATGTGTGGAATATATTATAGAAATTTACTCATGAAAATCATGATTTATTAGGATACTTTAAAAAGGGTTACAAATAATGATGGATGATGACTAGTATAAGAGGAAACATGTTGATGGAAATGGTCACGTGTGAATTGAGCATGAATATGGTGATTTTACCTTTATTGTGTTAAATGGATGAATAAATGTGAAATGTAATTTTTTTTTTGTTTGAATTGTGATTTAATGATTGATTAATACTTAAAAGTAGATGTTTATCAAGGTTTTATATCATCATTTTGCAGTTGAAGTATCAATAACTTCTTAACTAAATCATGTTTTATAATAACAAGTCTTATACTATAAAATGCCTTAATATATGGTAAATGTTCATCTTAAATGTAGGCCTATCACATAAATCAAATGATTGATTGATGAATTCAACTACTGAAATTATGAAGATAAAGAGAGGGTGAAGCTTAGAAAAGAGATGTTGGTGTAATCCAAACTGGAACACTGTTCAGTAATTGGGTCATATTTCGAGTTTTAGATGTCCAAATGACCTCAATATTTTACACAGATTCAGTAAGACATAGGCCTACAACTTTCATATGGAGTCCAAGATTTAAAAGGTTGTTTTCAAGTCCAAATTATAGCAATAATAGAGAAATCCGAATCTATCCTGCATCCTAGACACTGTTTAGTAATCAGCTCATATCTCAAGTTCTAGAAGTCTAAATGACCTCAATGTTTTTTCTTGGAAAGCTGAGACAATTTTCTAGAACTTTCATGAGTGTAGGTGGTTCCACTTCTGAGGTTAGCAATGACGTTTTATTCAGACAAGAAGATAAGGATTTTCACCTAGTCAAGATGTGGCCACCCACTCAATAATTATTCATCAAATTAATAGTTCCAAATTTTGGCCTATAAAAGGAGGTATTTGCCATGCATTTAGGCATCTTGGTGTTCAGATCAAGATCATGCTCTTGCTCTCTTTCTTTGTGTTTTGTAATGTTTAAGTTTTATTTGATGTTATATTAATCTTTTATTTATGCTTTTCATTTCCCCCTTTCCTTTGTTTGTATAATTATGTTCTTATCTTGTTTATTTATGTTTCTTTCTTTCATTATGTTTAGCTAAATCTATTATGTCAAGGTGAAAAGGTTACACTAATGGTGTAAGAATAAGTATAGTATAAACTCAACATGGACTTTAATGCTTGTTACTAACATGTTTTATATTTATTATCTTGCTCACTCTTAATACCTTGCTTGTTAAATGGTTAATCTAGATTTGTGTTGAACAACCCTTAGTATAGCAAATGCTTCGCACTTTCATATTCCAACCGTATGGTATAACCTACACCTGTGCTATGAAAGGAACTTGATTTGTTGTTAACATAAGTTATCACCATGAATACCTGATAATATTTACAAGTATTGGCATTACTCGAATAAGATAATTAATGTAATCATATTAACAATTATAATCTGATTGGAACCTCCTTTGTGTGTGGTTTCTAGTTGAGTAATAAGAGTTTATACTATACTTGTTTGAAGTACCATTAGTGGATCCTCTAACCTTGATATTTGTTTTTATTATTGTTTAATCCTTACATTAATCTTACATCTCAAACCTCTCTTTATTATTACTATTACTATTTTAATATCATTACTACTACTACTGCTGCTACTAATACTATTACTATTATTGTTATTATTAGTATTACTATTATTATTATTATTACTACTACTACTACTACTAATTATTATTATTGTTGTTGTTTTTGTTGTTGATGTTGTTGTTGCTGTTGTTGTTGTGTTGTTGTTATTTATAATTTATATAGTTAACCTCCTTATGGTTCGACCCCGATCTTTTTGGGTTATTTATTACATCGACACTCCTGCACTTGGGAGAAGACATCAATCTTTTGGTCGTGTCAATGATTCTAAAATGACTTTGGACAATAGTTTTTATGAATGGAAATAAGTTAAAGGTTGAAAAGGTTTTTTTAAAAGGTGTAAACCTTTGTTTGGCCGAAAGTTTTGGTTGAAAATAGGGGGGAAGTTTGTATAAATATGTTGTTTTCAATAGCTAAAAATGATCATGAATGAAGTAGTTCAGGTATGAAAATGAGTTTAGGAATGAAGAAAACTTTATAGGATTGTTTTCTTTGGTTAGACTGAAACTTACTAAGTGTCAAAATTGGCCTAAACTTATCAATTGTGATTGTGTATGTATGTTGTGAATGAGTTATACTCAAACTTGAAATCAGAAAAATGTTAATGGGAATTCGGTATACTTAGCTTAAAGGTATATTTAGGCTAATATTGATCGAAAGGAGTTAATGGATAAAAGTTGGCATGAATTTGTTGTTAATGTTGAAAGAGGTGTGTGTTTGCGTGCTAATAAGATGCTATTGTGGTGATAAATAAATGTATTGTAATGAGAAAATGAAGTTAAAGCAAGGCTTACAAACTTAAACATGTATGAATGAACATATATTCCATGTTTAGGATTGAAATAGTATGAGCGATAGTCCTAAAATCTAAATTTGTATATATGACAAATTAATAGAAACAAATGTGAAATTAATGGGTAAATAAAGAAAAGGAAAATTGCCTAGATGGCCAAAATTTTCACAAGTGAAAAAAGAAGAAAAATGTTATCATTCTATATGAAAAGCATATTAACAATCCATGTTAAGTGATGATGTAACATATATAATAAAGGTTGGAACGAATAAATAAGTGAATTAATGTGTAAAAGTATTCTCATAACAAAAATTGATTTAGAACTTTGATATTTAAAAGGTTGTTGTTATGTATGAATGAAAAAATGTTGTGGTGTTAGTTAAAAATATATTTGGGATAGATGAATAAACATGGGAAATACAACTATAAACATGAAGGGGTTGTGTTTGTGATTGGAATTGTGAAATTATCGTGATTTAAAGGTTATGGATTGTATTGAATATGGAACTAGGATGTAGGTCTTGAATCAGATAAATGAGTTGATAATGAGTTGAAATCTTGTTGTCATAGGGGGTTTTGAGAGCGAGATTGCAATCTGGAGAAGTGGAAACCTCGAAAATTTTAAGTAGTTTGCACCTTATTTGATGCAACCATATTATTTGATAGCTTTACCCATAATTACCTAGTATTTTCCCTATATTTTATATATAAAATGCATTGATATTCCCTGTTTTATGTTTTGAAGGCATGTTTTGATGTAAGATTCAAAAAGAAGTAAATTGGAGGTAATTGGCATATTTGACCTCCAATTGATGTTTTATGCAGAACTTGAGCTCTAGAGATCAAAATGAAGTGATTCCAGTGGCATTAGAAAGCTTACATCCATGTATTTGTATACATGTATGGCACGAAAAAAATGATAGAGGATCGAGATCCCAGCCTTCAAAGACAAATCTCACATTCTGCTAGTATTGACCTTTGGCCATTCTAACTTGAATATCTTGAGCTAGAGAAGTCTATTTGATGCAAACTCAAGGATTCATAACTTGAAGACCTATCATCATGCCAAATTCCAGCATACAATGAGCTCATGTGAGAGAAATATGATTTTTCTAAGATGCCGCATGAATTCTGCCAACAGATAGGTTTTGTGAAAAAACAAGTCCAAATTACTTCCCAAAGCATCCAAACCGACATCCAAGTCTTTATTTCATCAATTTAGCTCCTCTAAGTAATAAGGCAAAACTTGAAGATTTTATGTAAGGCTATTTCTCTTTTTTTAGGAAAATAGTTATTGAACTACTTAAATGTAAATTGTCTACCTAGGAAATGACTATTTTATAGAAAAGGGAATAGGGTTTCCTAGGATATAAAATGAAAGAAAGAAAGTTAAGAGAGGGCAGCCAACCAAGAGAGCAAAAATGCCCATTTCCTCCACAAACATGAAATCATGCATTCTTCTTTCTTTTTCATTAGTTTTTTAATAAATATGCAAGACTAAACTCTTTTTCTTAGGTGCAATTATACAGAAACCTTCGGATTTCAAGAACTGTAAGATTTATTTTACCTTTTCTTCTTAGTTTATATGATGAATAAATAAGTTTCTTCTCCTATGCTTATTTCTTATGATTGTTTATTTTAATTGTTAAAGCAGACTCCAAGTTATTATTGTGACAATCTATTGCTAAGTTTGCTATCAAAACCAGAGTTGTGGTATATAAACATGTGAAAGAACTGAGATTAATAAATTATGGCGGATCCAGATTAGTAATCCTAGGAAGAACATTCGATCGATTGAATCAAACATGGACCATGGACAGTTATGTTATCTAAATTAATCCACCTATCTAGTTTTTAAGGCTGCCATTAAATTAAATTACTAGTGCAAACACTGTGGTTATTTGATGGTTAGGATTAGTTATACAATGGATCTGTTAACTAATAAACATAAGAAAATATAAATGTTCGGAGTATAAATTGACGTTATGTTTCAATAATCAGTTTGGATTTCTGTAGGTGGATGTTTACTTGCAACCAAGGTTTGTTTTTCTTGATAAATTTTTGTTTTCTTTGATTTAGCATTGATTGTTTCTTTGTGTTTACTATAGCCATAGATAACTTCACAATTTTCCCCCCTCTCCAATTGCACATTGTATAGCATAAAAATCTAAACTAAAACTTCCTCATAGGATTGACCCTTTGCTTTCTCTATACTATCTTATTTATTTAAGTTAGGGTAATTAATTTGTGTCATCGTGACATTGTAAAAAATTTTGGCGTCGTTGCCAAGGAAGTGATTTTAGTTGATTCTTGTGCTGTGATTTTTATTTGTTGTGATTGTTATTTATTTTGTTGAAAAAAAAGAAAAGAAAGAGAAACATTTTTCTTTGCTTGCGGTGGTACTATACAGTACAATACAGTTACTGTTCAAAACTAATTTTTTTGCTTAAAGGGAAACGACGTTCTATACAGGACTAGTGGCCTTTGGCCACTAGCCAAACCCTATCTAGGCTAAATTCCATTGTTTTTTAGGGTTTTAGGCAGTTTTTTGTTTTTAGCGTAAGATTTTCATTCAATTTGTACTAACTTTAATCTCTTATATGGTTGGTTTCTTTTGAGTTTTCTTGGCAATTTATGCTTGTAACCTGTTCTACTAACCAGAGACAAGTGCATATAGATCTTGAAATAAAGAACACTTTACGAAGGTTACGAAAAGAAGCTCACGTCAACACCATGGTTGTTGCACGACAACAGACACTCAAGCAGCTCGTTGCTTCTAACATAGAGAATCAACCATTGTGCATAAACATGGATAACAATGTCAACTTCGAGCTCAAGTCTGGTTTTATACATTTACTGTCAATATTCAATGGACTTGCTGGAGAAGATCCTCATACTCATCTCAAAAAGTTCCACATGGTTTGTGTTGGCATAAAACCGAATGGAGTTGACGAAGAACAGGTTAAGTTGAAAGCTTTCCCTTTTCTCTTTAAAAAGGGCAGCAAAGGTATGACTTTTCTCTATTCTCCCAGGTTCCATTAGAACTTAGAATGGTATGAAGAAGATTTTTCTTGAAAAGTATTTCCCAGCCTCTCGAGACACCAACATAAGAAAATAAATATGTGGTATTCAACAATCTCATAACGAGACACTCTCCGAGTATTGGGAAAGATTTGAGAAACTGTGCATTCAATGCCCTCATCATCAGATACTTAATCAGCTACTCATTCAATATGTCCATGAAGGACTAATGCCTACTGATCGCAGTATCATTGATGCGGTAAGTGGAGGAGAATTGGTAGATAAGACACCTAAGGTTGCATGCCAATTGATCTCAATTATGGTAGCCAACTCCAAACAATTTGGCACTCATGGAGACTTCCCAAGCAAACGAGTAAATGAGGTAAGTATTTTTAACCTTGAAAATAAAGTTAATGATCTTACTTCTCTTATGTGTTCTTTTGCTTGTGGAAATGTACAACAGGTGAAAGTTTGTAGCATATACTCCTTATAAGGACATGCTTCGGATATGTGCCCAACAATGCAAGAAGATTACATTAAACAAGCTAAAGTAGTTGATTAAGCATTCAATGGACAACCCTAGCGTAAGTATGATGATCCCTTTTCCAACACGTACAATCCCGGATGGAGAGATCATCCAAACTTATGCTATAAAAACCCACCTCAACAAGACAATCAAGGCCAACAATTCCATAGATTTCAACCCCAACAGAATTATCAAGCGAGATAACCCCCTGCTCATACA
The DNA here is from genome assembly GCA_018804465.1 of Populus tomentosa. NCBI lineage: Eukaryota > Viridiplantae > Streptophyta > Magnoliopsida > Malpighiales > Salicaceae > Populus > Populus tomentosa. The sequence goes on along the minus strand of CM031991.1, from coordinate 5,601,756 downwards.
TTCCATTGTTATAGGTCATTGAATGATGATCTTCATGAGATGATGAAAACTTTGGCTTTTAACAAAGTGACTTTGTAACAAAATGTCATGTCTTTTCAACAAGAAACAAGGTCAAGCATTCACAACTTAAAGAAGCAAATGGGACAAGTAGCTTTAAGTGTAAGGAAATTAAAGGCACAAATGAATGGAAAGTTGCCCTCCCAAGTATTGAATCCAAAAAAATGTTAGTGTGATCACACTGCGAAGTGGGAAAGAACTTGAAGAGCAAAGGTTAAAACAAATTAAGATGGAGGAAGAAGAGGAGACAGAAATTGAATTGAGTATAAAGAAGAAACATCCTCTTCCTTCACGAATTGAAAAAAAACCAACACTTCAAAGGTAAGTACTAACTCATTGAATTCCAGTTTTAAAACAATTCCACCCTTTCATTTGAGTTCTTCTAAGTCTAAGAAGGAGGATAAAGAATAAGAGGTTTTAGAGGTTTTCAAGAAAATGAAACTTAACATTCCTTTGATTGATGCTATCAAGCAAATTCCCAAGTATGCCAAATTCTTGAAGGAGTTATGTATACCAAGAGAGCCAAAAAGCTAAAGGGCCATGAAATGGTAAGTATAGGTGAAGTTGTATCCGTTATTGTTCAAAAGAATATGCCTTTGAAGCAAAAGGACCCAGGGGTGTTTACTATCCCATATGTTTTTGGTAATGCTAGTTTCAAAAGGGCCTTGTGCGATTTAGGTGCATCCATTAGTGTTATGCCTAAACATGTTTATGATCCTCTTAGTCTTTAGCCTTTGAATAAAATTAGCATTGTAATACAATTTGTGGATCATAGTTTTGTTTACCCACTTGGTGTGATAAAAGATGTCCTAGTTAAGATTGATAGTTTGGTCATTCCATGCGACTTTTATATTCTTGATATTGAACATGATTCTTGTGATTCATCAAACAACACTCCTATATTGTTTGAGAGACCATTCTTGAAAACTGCCAATACAAAAATTGATTGAGGTAAGGATATTTGTCAATAGAATTTAATTGATTGAGGTCAGATTGAATTTAATTTTCATGATGCAATGAAATATCCTTACAGCAATGTTTATTCTATCACATGTTATGACCAAGTTGATAAGTGTGTGCAGCAAGTTTTTGATTTTGATTATGAGGATTGATTGAGCATGGCTTTGAGCTATGGCTATGATTTTATCGAGATAGAAAAGATGAAGATGCACATGTGTGTTCCCCAAAACGTACACGAATCAGCATGATGGTAATGTCTTTGTTGATTTAGTACTTTCACATAAAAAGCTTTTGTCATCTATTTTATAGGCCCCCGAGTTAGAGTTGAAACGTTTGCCTGATAATCTAAAGTATTTATTCATTAGAGACAACAATACATTTCCTGTTATCATAGCAAAAGGTTTGACAAGTGCGTAAGAGAAAAAACTTGTGAAGTTGTTGTGCAATCACAAAACAGTCATTGGATGGACTTTAGTCGGCATCAAGGGCATTAGCCTCTAGATGTGTATGCATCACATATTATTAGAAGACAATGCAAAACCAATGAGAGAAATGTAAAGGAGGTTGAATGCGCCTACGATGGAGGTAGTGAAAGCTGAAAATTTAAAATTATTAAATGGAAGAGCCATTTACCTCATCACGGACAATAAATGGGTGGCGCCTATCCATGTGATGCCCAAAAAGACAAGAATCACATAAAGCATGGACATGCGATGTGTCGAGCCAATGACATAAAACAAAAGTGCTTACTGGGAGGCAACGGAGCACAAAAAGAAAAAAAATCAAATTTTCTTTCTTTTTCCCTTATCTTTTATTTTTCACATTTTACTTTATTTTTGTCATTCTCTGATATTCCTTTTCTTTTATTTGAACATTTAGGACAATGTTGTGTTTAAAGTGTGGGGATATTAAGAGAATTTTGGTTTTCTTTGTTGTTTTTCAAAAAAAAAAAAACTCTTTGTTGTTTTTTTTTTTATAAAAAAAGTCTTAGTTTTATCTTTTGAACTCCCATTGGTTTATGAGAATATGAATATTATGTATGAGAATTAGTTAAGAGAGATGAAAATATAAATTGAATGAATACGTGTGCATGCAAATTTTAAAGTTTAATTAGTTTAGGGATTGACTTTGAAAATATACCATGTTGACTTTATAAGATTTTATCAATGCAAGCTTTTGAGCCTTTAACATTATATTCTTTGATTGTGCATTCTTTCAATAATATATATCTCTATAGCTTACTTCATATCTTGTTGAGATTACATTCACATTACATGTGTACATGAAGATGATAAAGGCATTAGGAATTTTAACCACTTGAGCTAAAAAGCCAACCTAAAGCATATTATTCTTAGTTAGTCCCTTTTGAGCTTGTTTATCTTTTCTTTGCTTTACCCATGTGTAAGCCTTAACTTTTTACATGTTTTCCTATTCCTCTAGCCAAGGATTAGTAGAGCATATACTTGTTGATATCTCATGGATTATGGTTGGAAATTATGTCAAAAGAAAAAAAAAAGTGATGCTTGATGAAAAGATGGGCAAAGTTGCCAAAGGTGAAAGAAAAAAAGAAGGAAAAGAATATAAAAGAAAAGTGTTCCTTTGTGTTCTTAAGATTTTATGTTGATGGAGCTTAAAATCAAAAGAAGTTAAGCATTAGTGATTAAAGATGGAAATTTTGTGTGCTTTGATGGGATATCTTGTTTCAAAAGATTAGTTTTTTTTTTTAATGCTTTATTTCCTTTGATTTTAGCCTTTTTTTTTCCTTTCTCTTACCTCACCTTAACTTTAACCCTATTACAACAAAAAAGTAAGATCTTTTGATTCATGCATTGCTTGTAATGTTTTAATAATGGAGATGAGATTGAAAAGCAAGCTTACGGTGGAACATATTCATTGATTGAATTTGAGAGATCTAAACACGTAAGCCCTAAACACATGTGTTGGAGTGTATATCAATGAGAGGACCTATTACTTTGGCATGGCATAGATTTCATTTAAATCCCAATGATTAATTGAGTTTTGAAGTTTGCATGTAAATAAATTCATGAAAATTAATGTTCTTTATCCTTTTTTATTGTATTCTTATTTATAATGTTTGTACTCTTGGACAATGATAGGAGATTAAGAGATTAGTCATAGTTATTTAACTTATTTAATTTTAGTTTGATTTCTTTTATCCTTTCTCGAGGACAAGCAAAAGCTAAGTGTGGGGGTATTTGATGCAACCATATTATTTGATAGTTTCACCCACATTTACCTAGTGTTTTGCCTATGTTTTTATATATAAAATGCATTGATATTCCTTGTTTTATATTTTGAAGGCACTTTTAGATGTAAGATTCAAAAGGAAATAAATTGGAGATAATTGGCATATTTACCCTCCAATCAATGTTTGGCATATTTGACCTCCAATCAATGTTTCGTGCAGAGCTTAAGCTCTAGAGGTCAAAATGTAGTGTTTACAGTGGCATTAGAAAGCTTATATCCATACCTTTCTGTACATGCATGGCAAGAAAAATAATAATAAAAAGAAAAACAAGATAGAGGATTGAGATTACAGCCTTCAAAGACAAATCTCGCATTCTGCTAGTATTGACCTTTGGTCATTCTGACTTGAATATCTTGAGCTAGAGAACTCCATTTGATGTAAACTCAAGGATTCCTAACTTGAAGAACTATCATCATACCAATTTCCAGCATACAATGAGCTCATATGAGATAAATATGATTTTTCTAAGATGCCGCATGAATTCTGCCAGCAGATAGGTTTTGTGAAAAAACAAGTCCAAATTACTTCCCAAAGCATCCAAACCGACATCCAAGTCTTTATTTCATCAATTTAGCTCCTTTAAGTCACAAGTCAAAGCTTGAAGATTTTATGTAAGGCTATTTCTTTTTTTTTAGAAAAATAGTTATTGAACTACTTAAATGTAAATTGTCTACTTAAAAAATGAGTATTTTGTAGAAAAGCGATTTGGGTTTCTTAGGATATAAAATGAAAGAGAGAAAGTTAAGAGAGGGCAGCTAGCCATGAGAGCAAAAACGCCCTTTCCTCCACAAACCCAAAATCATGCATTCTTCTTTCTTTTTTATTAGTTGTTCAATAAACATGCAAAGCTAAACTCTTTTTCTTTGCTGCAAGGACACAAAAACTTTCTGATTTCAAGAACTGCAAGATTTATTTTACCTTTTCTTTTCAGTTTATATGATGAATAAATAAATTTGTTCTTGTATGCTTATTTTCTATGATTGTGTATTTTAATTGCTAAAGTGGACTCTAAGTTATTATTGTGAACAATCTATTGCTAAGTTTGCTATAAAAACAAAGTTGTGGTATATAAACTTGTAAAACAACTAAGATTAATAATTATGGCAGATCCAGATTAGTAATCTTAAGGAGATTATTCGATCGATTAAATCAAACATGGACTGCGGACAGTTATGTTGTCTAGATTAATCAACTCGTCTGGTTCTTAAGGCTGCAATTGAATTAAATTACTAATACGGACACTGTGGTTGTTTGATAGTTAGGATTAGTTATACAACGGATTTGTTAACTAATTAACATAAGAAAAGATAGATGTTTAGAGTATAAATTGACGTTTTGTTTCTATGATAAGTTATGATTTCTGTAGGTGGATGTTTACTTGCAACCAAGGTTTGTTTTTCTTGATAAATTTTGGTTTTCTTTGATTTAGCATTGATTGTTTCTTTCTGTTTACTATAGCCATAGATAACTTCATAATCCCCCCCCAATTGCACATCATATAGCATAAAAATCTTAACTAAAACTTCCGCAAGGGATCTACCTCTTGCTTGCTCTATACTATCTTGTTTATTTAAGATAGGATAATTAATTTGTGCAACTGCAATATCACAATATTATTCTACCTATTGATTTTTTTCTACTTGCAAAACTGTAAATTCTTTAAATATGTGTGTGTGTGTGTGTGTGTGTGTGTGTGTGTGTGTTGATAAGGAATGAGAAGTTTAACTAGTTATTTTTAGAGGAGCTAGTGGCATCGGTATGACTGACATGCCAAGTTATTATTGAACAATTTAGGGAAGAACTTGATAGTTATGTATAGGAATAACATTATGTGGTAGTGAACAAAATGTTTGTTTTAGATAATAAGGTGAGAGTGTTGAATATAATTGGGTTGTTTTCATTGAATTATATGTACGAATAAAAGATTAATTTGATTAGGTAACCTGTTTAGGGATAGTGGCATCTACGAGGTTGATAACCGAGATTTTTAATTTGAATAGTGATTTGTTTGGGGCTAGTGACATAAACGAGGTTGATGACCAAGATGTTTAATTTGACTAGCTAACTTTTTTGGGGCCAGTGGCATCAACTATGTTGATGACCAGGATGTTTAATTTAACTAGCTCATTGTAAGGGGTTAGTGCCATCAATATGATGGATGACTAGAACATTAAATTGACTAACTATTATATATAAAGTTAGTAGCACTTGGGTATATGTCTATTAAATGTTTTAATCAGTAATCATAAGGAAAGATATTGGTGCCAGCGTAGTTGACATATTGATATTATTAAGGGAAATTGCAAAAAAGCTAGGAAATTAAAGGAAGAGATAAGATAAGATAAATCAATGATTAAGCTGATGGGATAGATGAAGTCAAATTAAGTATAAAGATGATAAAAGTCTAGTTGATTTTTGAGTTCCATAAATAATGAAATTATACAAAGAGCTTTAAATGAAAAGAAGAAGTTCTAGAAGATAATATTAGCATCATGCTTTACATTTTCATTTCCTTTATTAAATGCAATGCATTATAGTTTATTTTAGGTACTTCACAATTGATTTCGAAGAAATATGTGGCATATGGATATTATATCTTAGATTTGGCATAAATAGTAAATACTATATAATTTATTATTCTAGATTGTAAGTACATTGATTTATAGATTTATGTTTGTGAACTAAGTGATGTTATTTCTATTACATATGCAATAGCTAGTTAAGGTTTATTTAGTAGGTATAACATGATCTATAAACTTTAATGTAGATTTTCTTTATTAGTTGTTTATTTTTTTTAAGTTGAGTTTAACATCAATGCTTATATGATATGAGGAAAATCTTATGGAGATGATGTTGGGATAATGAAATATGATCTAGGAAGGTGAGATGGCATGACCAAAAGATTAATGTCTTCTTCCAAGTGCAGGAGTGTTGAAGTAATAAATAACCCAGCAAGACCGGGTTCGAACCACAAGGAGGTTAATTATATAAATTATAGACAACAATAATACAACAACAACAATAACAACAACAATAATAATAGTAGTAGTAATAGTAGTAGTAGTAGTAGTAGTAGTAGTAGTAGTAGTAGTAATAATAATAATAAAGAAGTTGATGAGAACTTTGAGATGGAAGATTAATGTAAGGATTAAACAATGATAAAAACAAATGTCAAGGTTAAAGGATCCACTAATGGTATTTTAAACAAATATAATATAAATTCTTATTACTCAACTGGAAACCACACACAAAAGAGGTTCCAATCAAATGATTTGTCATTAATAGCTCATTATAATTTGTTAACATGATCATATTAATTATCTTATTCAAGTAACATCAAATTTTTAAATATTATCAGGAATTCACGATGCTAACTTATGTTAACAACAAATCAAAGTTCCTTCATAGCACAGGTGTAGGTAATACCATACGGTTGGGTTATGAGAGTGCCAAATATTTATTGTACCAAGTGTTATACAGCACAAATATAGATTAACTATTTATCAAGGAAGGTATTAAGAATTAGTAAGATAAAAAAATAAGACATGTTAATATTAAACATTAAGGTCCATGTTGAGTTTACACTATACTTATTCTTACACCATTAGTGTAACCTTTTCACCTTGATATATAATAAACTTAGCTAAACATAATGAAGAAGAGAAACAAAAATAAACAAAATAAGATACAAGTTAGCTATGTAAAGGAAAGAAAATGAAAAACATAAACAAAATATTAATGAAAGCAAAACTTAAGAATTAAAAAAATATATAAAGAGAGAGAGCAAAAACAAGTTCTTGATCTGAACAACCAAGCCCTAATTGCATGGCAAATGCCTCTTTTTATAGGCCAAAATTTGAAACTATTGATTTGATGACTAATTGTTGAGTGGGTGACCAACTCTTGACTTGGTGAAAATCCTTATTTTCTTGTCTGAACAAAACGTCATTGCTAGCATCAGAACTAGAACCACTTGTACACATGAAAGTTATAGGAAATTATCTTATCTTTCAAGAAAAAAAAATTAAGGTCATTTGGACTTCTAGAACTCGAGATATGGGGTGAACACTAAACAGTGTTTGGGTTGCAGGATAAATTCAGACTTCTTCGTTGTTGCTATAATTTGGACTTGAAAACGGCCTTTTTAAATCTTGAACACTACATCAAAGTTGTAGGCCTATGTCTTACCTTTCCATCCATATAAAGTGACATGACTAAAAGATTGATGTCTTCTCCAAAGTGTAAGAGTGTCGAAGTAATAAATAACCTGGTATGACCGGGGTCGAACAACAAGGATGTTAATTGTATAAATTATAGACAACAATAATACAACAACAACAACAATAACAACAATAGTAATAGTAGTAGTAGTAGTAGTAGTAGTAGTAGTAGTAATAATAATAATAATAATAATAATAAAGAAGAAATTGATGAGAACTTTGAGATGAAAGATTAATGTAATGATTAAACAATGATAAAAAAAAAATATCAAGGTTAAAGGATTCACTAATGGTATTTCAAACAAGTATAGTATAAACTCTTATTATTCAACTGGAAACCACACACAAAGAAGGTTCCAATCAGATGATTTGTCATTAATAGCTCATTATAAATTATTAACATGATCATATTAATTATCTTATTTAAGTAACACCAAACTTTTAAATATTTTCAGGAATTGATGATGCTAACTTATGTTAACAACAAATTAAGTTTCTTTCATAGTGCAGATGTAGGTTATACCATACGGTTGGGCTATGAGAGTGCCAAGCATTTGTTGTACCAAGTGTTATACAACACAAATCTAGATTAACTATTTAACAAGGAAGGTATTAAGAATTAGTAAGATAAAAAGATAAGACATGTTAATATTAAACATTAAGGTTCATGTTGAGTTTACACTATACTTATTCTTACACCATCAGTGTAACATTTTCACCTTGACATAATAAACTTAGCTAAACATAATGAAGAAGATAAACATAAATAAACAACATAAGAACATAAGTATAGTAAACAAAATAAAAAGCATAAACAAGAGATTAAGGAAAATATAACATGAAATAAAACTTAAACATTACAAAAATATAAAGAAAAAAAATAAAGAACATCATCTTGATATGAACAACTAAGATGCCTAAATGCATGGCAAATGCCTCCTTTTATAGGCCAAAATTTGAAACTATTGATTTGATGACTAATTGTTGAGTGGGTGGCCAACTCTTGACTTGGTGAAAATCCTTATCTTCTTGTTTGAATAAAACGTCATTGCTAGCATCAGAACTGGAACCACTTATACTCATGAAAGTTATAAGAAATTGTCTTTTCTTTCTAAAAAAAAAATTGAGGTCATTTGGACCTCTAGAACTTGAGATATAGGCTGAACACTGAACAGTGTCTAGGCTGCAGGACAGATTCGGACTTCTCCGTTGTTGCTATAATTTGGACTTGAAAATAGCCTTTTTAAATCTTGGACTCCACATGAAAATTATAGGCCTATGTCTTACCAAATCTGTCCAAACAATTGAGGTCTTTTGGATATCTAGAACTTGAGATATGACCCAATTACCGAATAATGTTCTAGTTTGGACTGCACTAACATCTTCTTTTTTTTTAAAGTTTGGCCCTCTCTTTGTCCTTTCAATTCAATACTTAAACTCATCAATCAATCCTTTTATTTATGTGATAAGCCTGCATTTAAGATGAACATTTACCATAAATTAAAGGTATCTTATATTATTAGATATGTTATTATAAAACATGCTTTAGTTAAGGAGTTATTGATGCTTCAAGTGCAAAATGATGATATAAAACCTTGATAAAAATGCACTTTTAAGTACTAATCACACTCCCCAACCAGCTTATTACTAGTCCCTAGTAATCAAAATGTTAAAATAGAAAAACAATTTACAAATTCCACAAAGCAAGGCATTCATAATTCAACTTCAATTAATCTATCTAGATAAACAAATTCTCATTAACTTCATATATCTGCTCAATACCTCTTAAACAAAATATTAATAATCCTTCCTTTGTATAAGCTCAATGTATGAAAACATAGATAATGGGGCTTTTATTGGAAGAAAACACTATTTTGTTCTAATGTTTAAGGTTAACTTCCTTGGGTTGGGATTATTATCCTTTTTTTAAATATATATATATATATATATATATATATATAACTTAAAACACAATGCATCTTTAACTCATGTAACGAGCTTTTGGCTAATGGCTCCAGACTAGTTGGTCTTAGGGCATTTGGTGTTAAGACACCCCTACAAGCTTAGTAACTTGGGTTGCAGATACTGATACGTAGATAGTGCAATTTTTTATTCCCTTAAGCTTTTCTCCTCAACCCATGTGACAAGCATTGGGCCAATAGCTCCCAAGTCAGTTGACTTTAGGGTATTAGGTGTTAAAACACCCCTTCGGGCTTAATTGCTTAGGTTAGGGATGCTACGAAACCAAACTTATCTACGTTTTTATTTATTTATTTAATTACATTTATTATCATTTTTTTTGTTTTTTTTTGTTTTTGCAAATTATATAATATCCTTGTCCCTTAGTTGTTACCTTTAACAAAAGAATATAAATAATGTAATAATCCAATGTGCAATCCACAATCATATGTTAAAGTGTGTGTGTGAAAATAAAGATTTAAAGATCCCATTGTCGGAAGCGAGATTTTTATCTGTTGGTATTTCAGATCATTCTCCCATGGTGGTAAAGGTTACTGGCAATGTTCAGAACATAAAGAAACCATTCAGATTCTTCGATATGTGGATGGATCATGACGAGTTCATGCCCTTGGTGAAGAAAGTATGGGATCAGCATTCGAGGGGTTGTCCAATGTATCAGTTGTGTTGCAAACTAAGAAGCTAAAGCAGGAACTTAAACATTTCAATAAGACTCACTTCTCCAATATTTCAGATAGAGTCAAAGATGCAAAAGATCAAATGGATAAGGCTCAACAGGAGCTGCATACAGCGCTTGAGAATCCAACTTTACGCATGCGAGAAAGAGATGTTGTTCATAACTATGCTTCTACCGTCAGGGTGGAAGAGAGTTTTTTCAAACAAAAGGCAAGGATACAATGGCTTAGCTTGGGGGATCAGAATACTAGCTACTTCCACAAATTAGTAAATGGAAGACAGAATAGAAATAAGCTTCTCTCCGTTACAAGGGAGGATAGGGAAGTCGTTGAAGGACATGAGGCAGTCAAATCAGAAGTAATTGCATACTTTCAGCGTGTGTTGGAAGTGAAACAGATGCCTAGGGTCTTGAACGAGGAGGTGATGCAATTGGCAATTAACTGCAAACTGTCTTCGACTCAACAGCATGTACTAGCACAAGAAGTAACAAGGAAGGAGATTAAGCATGCTATGTTTAGTTTGAAAAACAACAAAGCCCTTGGTTCGGATGGCTTCAACATAGGTTTCTTCAAAAGAATGTGGCATATAGTGGGGGAAGATGTAATCAAAGCTGTTTGCTCCTTCTTTCAGACTCGTAGAATGCTTAAAGAAATGAATGCTAAAAGAAATGAATGCTACATCCATTTCCCTTATCCCTAAAGTTGTTAATCCTACGAGGTTGACAGATTTTCATCCTATATCTTGCTGCAATACAGTATACAAATGCATCGCGAAGATTCTAGCTGGGAGAATGAAAGTTGTTTTGCCATCCTTAGTAGGTCCGTATCAGACAACTTTTATCTCTAGACGGAGAATCAGCAACAATATTCTTTTGTCTCAGGAGCTAATGAAAGGCTATCATAAATCTACGGGTCTTGCTCGTTGTGCTATGAAAGTAGATCTGATGAAGGCTTATGACTCGGTTCGGTGGGATTTCGTTGATGCTACGTTAATAAAAATGGGATTCCCTAGAACAGTCATTGATTGGATCATGGTTTGTGTTACATCATGTCAATTCTCAATCAACGTCAACGGTGAACTTGCAAGTTACTTTCAGGGGGGGAGAGGGCTGAGACAAGGTGATCCATTATCCCCATATTTGTTTGTCTTATGCATGGAAATCCTGTCAGGGCTGTTCTGCAGTATGGTGCCAATCAAAACTTCAAGTTCCACTGGAGATGCAAGAAGGACAGAATTTCTCATCTTTGCTTTGCCGACGACTTGATGATATTCAGCAAAGGGGATGTACACTCAATTCATTTGATCAAAAATGTACTCACAGAGTTTCAAGATCTATCAGGTCTATATCCAAATCCAAACAAAAGTGACATCTTCTTGAGCGGTATGTTAGGTGCTGAGAGGGAACAAATTATCAATATTCTTGGGTTTAGAGAGGGGGAGCTTCCTATGAAATATTTGGGAGTGCCTCTTATCTCGTCCAAACTAAAGGCTGTTAATTGTAAGGGCCTCGTGGATCGAATTACCACTAAAGTATGACATTGGACCTGCAGAACACTCTCTTTCGCAGGGCGAGTACAACTGATTAACTCAGTTTTATTCTCCATCTAGGTCTATTAGGCATCTCTATTCCTGTTACCTGGGCAAGTAGTGAAAAATGTTGAGCAAATTATGAGATCCTTTCTTTGGTCAGGTTCAGATATGAGCACCACTAGGGCTAAAGTGGCTTGGGATCAGGTATGTCTTCCAAAAAAGAAGGGGGGGCTGGGCATAAAAAGCATAACAGAATGGAACAAGATTGCCTTGTTGAAATACATTTGGAACTTATGCAATGACTCGGATGACTCAATCTGGTCTACTTGGATCAGATCCAATCTCTTGCAAGGTAGGAATTTCTGAACAATCAAGGCGCCAGGAAGCTGCTCTTGGGCTTGGGGAAAGATTCTAAAGCTCAGATCCTTAGCATGGCCGAAGATGAAGCACATCATCGGAGATGGAATGACAACCTCTCTATGGTTTGACAATTGGCATCCTCACAGCTCGCTTGTTGATACCTACGGTGAAAGATTCATCTATGATTCAGGTATGGAACATAACGCGAGAGTGAACGTGCTGATTAATAACTCAGAATGGAGAATTCCTATCACTCATGCTCTTGGCTGGCACCCCATTATAAAAGCTATTCCTTCCACCTCTACTCCTAAGGGGCAAAAAGATGAGATTGTTTGGTTGGATTCGCCAAATCAGTGTTTCTCGGTAAAAGTAGCGTGGGAGCAACTAAGAATTCATCATCAAATGGTTAATTGGCATGACATTGTATGGTTCAAGAATGCTATCCCAAGACATGCATTTCTTCTATGGGTGGCGATAACGGAAACTCTCAACGCAAGATAGACTTCATTGGTTTGGTATACATGGTCCCAGTAGGTGCTCACTCTGTCTCTGCAACAATGAAGATCACAACCACTTGTTCTTTGAATGCTCCTTACGAAAGCATTATGGTGGAATGTTTGTGACAGATGCGTCATTCCAAGAATGACAAAAAGCTTGGATGAATGGATTCGATGGGTCACTGTCACTTGGCATGGCAAAAGTTTCCTCAACTTTTCTCGTATACTAGGTTTCGCAGCTACAGTTTATTGTGTCTGGCAAGAACGAAACGCAAGGATCTTTGCAAATGTGTCTAAAACTTCGAATTTGGTTTTTGATCAAATCAAATGTATCATTCGTGATAAGCTTGTTTTGATGAGGAACGTTTAACAAACATATGAAAACATAAGGATCCAAAGTCTTTGGAGGGTCAATAACATGGACTCTTAATTTGACGTTTAGCTGGTTGTTTTTGTACCCCTAGCATATCTAGTTGGTCTAAGTTTTTGTTTTGTTATGTGGCTAGCCTGTAGCGATTTGTTGGTTTCGTTTATGTTCACACTGTAAATCTTGGGTATGCCCATTATATTCTTTGTATTATTTTCTTTTAATACATAAGTCAGCTTACCAAAAAAAAATAAAAAAAAATAAAGATTTAAGAATACTTGTTAAATGAGTATATGAGCAGAGACAATTGATAATAATACGAGAGTTTGTAAACCTGAAAATTTCTAGAGAAGTATGTGATAGACCTTGTTATGAATATTGCAAATAACCATTGGAAAGTGTTTACTAAAATGCGTCCCAAGAGTCAATAAAATTCTCCCTACTCTGCCATCCTAGTAATAACAATTTTGTCAAATGGTTTTAATAATAGCAAAAACAGTTAGTAAGTTTTTTTTTAATGTCAGCTACTAGCCTCTCTCCCCAACCAAAACAAGACATTGTCCTCAATGTCCTAAGGTAGAAACATGGAGTATAGAAGACATCACCTGAAACAACGAACACTGACAAACCTAAAACACACTTAAACAAATGTAAGAAATAACAAAACAAAATAATATGATATTAACAAAACCAAAAGACACAAGGTTTCACAAACGAAGGCTCAAATCCAATTTAAGCTTTTTACAGCTTTCCGTAGTTGACCAATTTATACGACTCATGGAGGGATCAATTATAGGGATGAAAGATTGTAGTTGGTCAATCAATTGTTTAGCAGTAGCAGCAGAGATTATAATTTGTCGTGCCAAAGATAGAAATTGTTGTTCCACAGCTTGATCAAGAGAAGATAACAAATTATCATAAAAACCATTAACATTTAACAAACCTATAAATTTATGGTGAATGTACAGTTGGGCCGAAGAGAAAATATGAAAGATCTCTTCCAATGTGCCCAAACCACCTGGTAAGGCAATGAAGGCGTCAGCATGGTTAAACATTGTATTCATTCGATCAGACATTGTGGAGACCTGTAGTTCCTCTCCAATTGTTTTTCCAATGATGTCCCCTTTTGCTACAGCTTTGGGGACGACCTCCAAAACTTGACTGCCTCCTAAGAATGCAGCTATTGACACACTCCCCATTAAACCAAGGCTATCTCCCCCATATACTAAATGAATCTTTCTCTCAGCTAGTATCTGACCAAGATGATTTGCGGATTCTACAAACTCTTTTTCTTTCCCAAGACTAGATAAAAAAAAAATGCAAATGTTTTTTATTTTAAAAGTTGAGGATCTTGCCATTTCAAGATCTATCTATGCTTGTAAAGTGTATGGGTTGAGTAGAAATGAAGGGAAAAAGAAGAAGCTTTTATAGATGAGAAAAAGAAAATGCAATCATATCACCTATATGGAAGCCAGCTGGAGTCTCTCTCTCTCTTCTCATTTTTTTTTATTCTTTAAAAAAAAACATGTATATGTACAGGTAGTTGTGATTGTGGCTCACATATTCCCTTGGTTTTACGTCCAAGAACAACTTAAAGCCCTCTATGGGTCGGGGATAGGCTTCCCATCCAGTTTTCTTAAAAACTAGCAAACAGGGTCTTTTTTAGTCAGATTCATGAGCATGTTCTTTATGAAAATGAGCCCATAAATCATGAATTGCCTGATGCACATCTCCACTATGATGAGACTTAAGAGTCAATAGAAGATTATCTAAAGGCTCTATGTTTTGAAATAAATCCTACCTTTTGAAAATTTTCACAGGTTTTGCAGAATGCATATGAGTCCTTGAACATGGTGGGCCAGTAAAATCCAGTTTGTAAGATTTTTGCAGTCGTCTTTTTTGACGAGAAGTGATCCCCACATGCTTTAGAGTGATAAAATTTAATGACACTACTTACCTCATTGTCGGGAACGCATCTTTGAAATATTTGATCAGGATAATATTTTAATAAGTAAGGGTCATCCCAATAAAGGTTTTGCACGTCGTTCAAAAACTTTCTTTTATCTTGGTTATCTCAATGAGCTTGTAAAAATCCTAAAGCAAGAAAATTGTTATTTTTAGCAAATCAAGGCATTGAACTAAGAGAAAGTAAAGATTCATTAGGAAAGTAATCATTGATTGGTGTGATGTCGGATGTTGAATCTATTGTTAACTTTGACAAATGATTCGCGACAACATTTTCGGTGCCTTTTTCATCATCAATTGCTTCCTATTTGGTCATGGCATGGGAAAATTGAAGTATTATGGGGAATCAGTCTTTTCTTTGCAATGTTTAGATTCAACCCCTTCCTTACCCTCAGAGATTGACTCATCATCTTTCTCACAAGGTTCAAGAGTGGGTTTACCACTGCGAAGATTGATGACTGATTTGACTTGATACATGTGTTGACTTCTGGAACTACTTGCATTTGCATTGTATTTCCCCTTTGGATTTTGATATGGTTGAGATGGAAACTTACCATTCTCTTGAAAACAAAGAACATATGTGAATTTTGCAAGAGCATCTTTAAAATCTATCATGCTTTGAGTAAGTTGAGTGTTGATTGTCTCTTGCTTTTCAATAAATGCATGCAATGTTTCCTCAAGATTTCTTCTAGAAGGTGGAGCATAATGAGGTGCATATCCGTGAGAATTTTATAAATTATAGTGTGCTTGAAATGGTGGCTGTGAAGTTTGTGCATTATTGTTATCACTCTTCCCACTGAAATTTAGGTGATTTTTCTAACTAGGTTTGTTTGTTTGCGAATATGGGTTATGATTGGGCCTTTGAAAACTGTTTAAAGCATGGGCTTGTTCATAGAGGCATTCCTTAAAAGAAGGCAAAGTTGGATAGTCATTAGTTGCATGTTCATTTGTTTCATAGATTTGACACACAATGTCTTAAATATATTTTAATTGACCACTCTTTTTACATTCAAGTGCCTCGACTTTTATAGCTAAAGATGCAAGTTTGGCTTGGAGGTCATGATCTTCCCTAAGGTTATACATACCTCCACTAGATGTATGAGGTTGCGTTTTACCTGGTGCCTCATCAATGCCCGTAGTGTCCTAATTTTGAGCATTTTCAGCTAGCAAGTCTAGGTACTCCATTGCTTCATCGGGGTCTTTTTCTTCAAAAGTTTCATTGCACATCAATTCCACTATTTGCCTATCTTTAGGTGTTAAGCCTTTATAAAAATGTGAAACCAATCTCCATGTTTCAAAACCATGATGAGGGAAAGTATTAAGCGAGTCTCGATACCTATTCCAACATTGGTAAAATGTTTATCCTGGTTTTTGAGTGAAAGTGGTGATTTGTTTTTTAAAAGAGTTTGTTCTGTAAGATGGAAAAAACTTCTTTAAAAATTATTGTTGCATTTCATCCCAAACACAAATGGATCCTGGTCTTAAATTTTGTAGCCATGTTTTAGCTTTATCTTTTCAAGAAAAAGGAAAAAGCTTTAATTTGATGGTGTTCATGCTACAATTTGAGTCATTATAAACGTTACAAACTTCTTCAAATTCTCTCAAATGCAAGCATGGATTTTCTAGATCTAAGCCATGAAAAGAAGGTAAAAGTTGAATAATGTCTGGTGACACGACCAAAAGATTTATGTCTTCTTCCAAGTACAGGAGTGTCAAAGTAATAAATAACCCGGTAAAACCGAGGTCAAATCACAAAGAGGTTAATTGTATAAATTATAAATAACAACACAACAACAACAACAACAATAACAATAACAATAATAGTAGTAGTAATAATAATAATAATAATAATAATAATAATAATGCCTAAATGCATGGCAAATGCCTTCTTTTATAGGCTAAAATTCAGAATTATTTATTTGATGATAAATTGTTGAGTGGGTGGCCAACTCTTGACTTGGTGAAAATCTTTATCTTATTGTCTGAGTAAAACAAAATTTCTAGCATCAGAACTGGAACCACTTGAAAACATGAAAGTTGTAGGAAATTGTCTCATCTTTTTAGAAAAAAAAAAATAGAGGTCATTTGGACTTCTAAAACTTTAGATATGGGCCAAACACTAAACAGTCTTTGGGCTGCAGGACAGATTCGGACTTCTCCGTTGTTGCTATAATTTGGACTTGCAAACGGTCTTCTTAGATCTTGGTGTCCACATGAAAGTTGTAGGCCTATGTCTTACTAAATCTGTTGAAAATGTTTAGATCATTTTAACATCTAGAACTCGAGATATGACCCAATTACCGAATAGTGTTCGAGTTTGGACTGCGCCAACATCTCTTTTCTAAGTTTGGCCCTCTCTTTGTCCTTTCAATTTCCATACTTGAACTCATCAATCAATCCTTTGATTTATGTTATAGACCTGCATTTAAGATGAACATTTACCATATATTAAGGCATTTTATAGTATTAAACTTGTTATTATAGTACATGCTTTAGTTAAGGAGTTATTGATACTTTAAGTGTAAAATGATGATATAAAACCTTGATAAATATGCACTTTTAAGTACTAATCACACCCCCTAACAAGCTTATTACTAGTTTCTAGTAATCAAAGTGTTAAAATAGAAAATAATAATAATAATAATAATTTGCAAGTTCTATAAAGCAAGGCATTCATCATTCAACTTCCATTAATCTATCCAAATAAACAAACTCTCATTAAATTCATATATCTGATCAATACCTCTTAAATAAGATATTACTAAACCTTTATTTTATACTCAAAATATCAACATATAGTTATGGGGCTTTACTTGGAAGAAAAACAAATTTTTGCTCTAATGTTTAAGGTTAACTTCCTTGGGTTAGGATTATTATCTTTATATATATATATATATATATATATATAACTTAAAACACAATGCATCTTTAACCCATGTAACGAGCTTTCAGCTAATGACTCCCAAACCAGTTGGTCTTAAGGCATTAGGTGTTGAGACACCCCTACGAGCTTAGTAACTCGGGTTGTAGATATTGATACATATATAGTGCAATGTTTGATTCCCTTAAGGTTTTCTCCTTAACCCATGTAACAAGCGTTGGGCCAATAGCTCCTAAGTCAGTTAACTTTAGGGTATTAAGTGTTAAAACACCCCTTCGAACTTAATTGCTTAGGTTAGGGAGGCTACGAAACCAAACTTATCTACCTTTTTATTATCATTTTTTTTTTTGCAAATTATGTACTATCCCTTTCCCTTAGTTGTTACCTTTAACAAAAGAACATAAATAATGTAATAATCCAATGTGCAACTCACAAATCATATGTTAAAGTGTGTGTGTGAAAATGAAGATTTAAGAATACTTGTTAAATGAGCATGTGAGCAGAATCAAGTGCTAACAATACGAGAGTTTGTAAACCTGAATATTTCAAGAAGTATTCTAATAGACTTTGTTAAGAATGTTTACTAAGATGCGTCTCAAGAGTCACTTTAACAAAAGAACTCCTTTTACTTTGGCATCCTAGTAACAACAGTTTTGCAAATAGTTTATGAAATAGAAAACACAGTTTTTTTTTTTTTTAATATATCAACTACTACCCTTTCCCCTTAACCAAAATGAGACATTGTCCTCAATGTCTTAAGGTAAAAAGATAGAGTATAGAAGACATCACCTGAAATAGCAAACACTGACAAACCTGAAACACACTTAAACAAATATAAGAAACAACAAAATACAATAATAAAACCAAAAGACGCAAATATTTACAAACACAGGCTCAAATCAATCTAATCTTTTTACGGCTTTCCTTAGGTGACCAATTTATACGACTTATGGAGGGATTAATTACAGGGATGAAAGATTATAGTTGGTCAATCAATTATTCAGCAGTAGCAGCCGAGATTATGATTTGTCGTGCTGAAGATGTTAGAAATTCCTGTTCCACAGCATGATCAAGAAAAGACAACAACTTATCATGAAAACCATTAACATTTAACAAAGCTATGGTTTATGGTGAATGTGCAGTTGGGCCCACGAGGAAATATGAAAGATCTCTTCCAATGTGCCCAGACCACCTGGTAAGGCAATGAAGGCATCAACATGGTTAAACATTGCATTCAGTCGATCAGACATTGTGGGGACCTATAATTCCTCTCCAATTGTTTTTCCAATGATGTCCCCTTGTGCTAAAGCTTTGGGGACTACCCCCAAAACTTGACTACCTCCTAAAAATACAGCTATTGACACTCCCCCCATTAACCCAAGGCTACCTCCTCTCATACACTAAATGAATCTTTTGCTCAGCTAGTTCTTGACCAAGATGGTTTGCTGATTCTAAAAACTCTTTTTCTTTACCTGGACTGGATCAACCAAAAACACAAATATTATTTATGTGATGACTTAAGAAACCTACCATTTCTACACACTTCTATATTTGATGAATGTATGGGTTAAGTAGAAATGAAGGGAAGGAAGAGAAGAATTTATTGATGAGAAATTGAAAATGCAATCATACCACCTATATGTAAGCCAACCGTAGTCTCTCTCTCTCTCTCTCTCTCTCTCTATATTTATTTATTTATTTTGAAAAAGCATGTGAATGTACAGGTAGTTGTGATTGTGGCTCACATCTTTCCTTGGTTTTACGTCCAAGAACGGCTTAAACGCCCTCTATGGGTCGGGGATAGGCTTCCCATCTAGTTTCTTAAAAACTGACAAACAAGGTCTTTTTTAGTTAGATTCCCAAGACTAAGTCGAGCATGTTCTTTATGGAATTGTGGCCATAAATCATGAATTGCACGATGCACATCTCCACTAGGGTGTGTCTCAAGAGTCAATAGAAGATTATCTAAAGACCCTTTACTCAGGCCAACCTTAATGCATTGTATTTTATCTTCACGGTTTAAGATACCATTCCTAAAGAATGACATATGGCATTACAAGTCCATCTAGCACTTTTGTGACAGACTTTCAGTCGTTTTGCACGACGTTTCTTTGCAAAAGTGCTTTTACCTGTTCTAGGCATGTATGAAATGAAAGAATTGGAGGACTCACCTGATAATCGAACCTCTGCTTCAATTAGCCAATGAATATCTTCAGGAATTCCATGGTTCATTAACAACCTCAATCTTTCACACCTAACATGGTAAATTTTTATAATCGCATTTTGAGGCAGAGCAGGAAAATACTTTTTCAATTTTTCAAGAGTGGTGTCCATTTTCAACTGAGAATTGGGGGAGAGATTCAAAGAAAGGAGAAAGAGCAAAGAATTGCACAAATATATACACAGATATCAGTTATCATGGGAAACTGAAAGAACCAACTTAAGAGTCACGGAGTACCGTTATCCGCCATTTGACCGGGGTGAGATACTAGCCAAACAAAAGTCACACAAAAACAATGTGAGAAAAAGAATCAATCTTTATATACAAGATCACCCAATTCAATAGAGTCATTTTCAACTGAAAAATTATCAAAATAAACTTTCAAACGATGGCCATTAACCTTGAAAACATTACCATTCTTTGGATTTTCGATATCACAGGCCCCATATGGATACACATGTTTCACAATAAAAGGACCGCTCCATCTTGATCTTAGTTTTCCAAGAAATAAATGGAGTTGAGAATTATAAAGCAAGACTTTTTGACCAACATTGAATGTTTTTCTCAGTAT
Source organism: Populus tomentosa (assembly GCA_018804465.1). Classification (NCBI taxonomy): domain Eukaryota; kingdom Viridiplantae; phylum Streptophyta; class Magnoliopsida; order Malpighiales; family Salicaceae; genus Populus; species Populus tomentosa. The sequence continues at coordinate 5,581,206 of CM031991.1, read as the reverse complement.
TTTCTTATTGTGAAACTCTTTGATTCTTGCTTTATGAATTCTTGAATTGTCATATGCATCATTTTTTATTTCCTCAAGCTTATTTATTTGCAATTTTCGCAGCTGACTAGCATCATTAATGTTTGAATTGAAAGCTTTAATAGCCTAATAAACTTTATGTTTAATTTCCACAGGCAAGTGACAAGGTTTTCCATAGACTAGTCTATAAGGTGACATACCTAATGATGTTTTATACGTAGTTCGATAAGCCCAAAATGCATCATTAAGTCTTAAAGACTAGTCTTTTCTATTAGGGTTCACTGTTTTCTCCAAGAACTGTTTGATCTCCCTATTAGCAAGTTCTACTTGTCCACTCGTCTGAGGGTGATAAGGGGTGGCAACTTTGTGTGTGATTTCATATTTCTTCATTAAAGACTCAAATGGCTTGTTGCAGAAATGTGTTCCACCATCACTTATCATGGCTCGAGGGATTCCAAATCGACTTAAAATGTTTTCTTTCAAAAACTTTATCATTGTTTCGTGATCATTGTTTCGACTTTGAATTGCCTTTATCCATTTTGAAACATAATCTACTGCGACCAATATGTACAAGAAACCAAATGATGGAGGAAATAGACCTATGAAATCTATACCCTAACAGTCAAAGATATCAATGACAAGAATAGGATTTAAAGGCATCATGTGACGTTTGGAAATAGATCCCAACTTTTGACAATTTTCACAAGTCTTGCAGAATGCATGTGAGTCTTTAAACATGGTGAGCCAGTAAAATCCACTTTGTAAGATTTTTACAGTTGTCTTTCTTGATGAGAAATGACCCTCACATGCCTTAGAATGACAAAATTAATGACACTACTTACCTCATTGTCAGGAATGCATCTTTGAAATATTTGATCAGGACAATATTTGAATAAATAAGGGTCATCCCAATAAAAGTTCTTCACTTCGTTCAAGAATTTTCTTTTATCTTAGGTACTCCAATGAGCTGGCAATTGTCCTGAAACAAGAAAATTAACAATATTAGCAAACCAAGGCATTGTAGAGACATAAAATAAAGATTCATCAGTAAAGTAGTCATCGATTGGTGTGATGTCAGATCTCGAATCGGTTGTCAATCTTGACAAATGATCTGCGACAACATTTTCGATGCCTTTCTTGTCTTTGATTGTGATACCAAATTCTTGAAGTAACAAAATCTACCACACCAATCTAGCCTTAGAATCTTTCTTAGAGAGAAGATATTTCAATGCTGCATGATCACTAAAAACAACAACAGGTGAGCCAACAAGATAAGATCTGAACTTGTCACATGCAAATACTACTGCAAGTAATTCTTTTTCAATGGTAGTGTAATTCATTTGAGCACTATTTAAAGTTTTACTTGCATAGTAAATCACATAAGGTTTCTTATCTTTTCTTTGTCCCAAGACAGCACCCACGACATAATCACTAGCGTCACACATTATTTCAAAAGGTAGTGACCAATCAAGAGGTTGAATGATAGGAGTAGAAGTAAGCAGGCTTTTAAGTTTAACAAAGGCTTTTTCACATTGTTCAGTCCATTCAAAAATATTTTCCTTTGTTAGAAGGTTACATAATGGTTTAGATATTACACTAAAGTCTTTGATGAACCTTCTGTAAAAACCAACATGTTCTAAGAATGATCTAACATCTTTAACAGATTTTGGTGTTGGTAAGTTGGTAATTAACTCGATTTTAGATTTGTCAACCTCAATTCCTTTCGATGAAACAATGTGACCAAGTACAATGCCGTTTGTTACCATAAAGTGACATTTTTTCCCAATTCAGTAAAGATTCTTCTCTTCACACCTGTTCAAAACCTTTTCCAAGTTAGTTAAACAATCATAAAATGAATCACCAAAAACAGAAAAATCATCCATTAAAATCTCAAGAAAACATTCAACCATATCACTGAATATGCTAAGCATGCATCTTTGAAACGTAGCTGGTGCATTACATAATCCAAAAGTCATTCTTTGATATGCAAAAGTACCAAATGGACATGTGAAAGTAGTCTTCTCTTGATCTTCCAATGCAATTTCAATTTGATTGTAACCTGAATAGCCATCTAGGAAAAAATAAAATTCATGACCTGCAACTCTTTCTAGGATTTGATCCATGAAAGGTAAAGGGAAATGATATTTTCTAGTCATTTAATTAAGTTTTCTATAGTCAATGCACATGCGCCAACCAGTAATAGTCCTAGTTGGAATTAACTCATTTTTCTCATTTGTTATCACAATGACTCTAGACTTTTTGGGTACAACTTGGGTAGGACTTACCCATTTGCTGTCAGAAATAGGATAAATGATTCCATTATCTAGAAGCTTAATGACTTTATTTTTCACTACTTCTTTCATATTAGGATTAAGTCTTCATTGCATTTCTCTAGATGGTTTAGCATTTTCCTCCAAATAAATCTTATGTGTGCAAATCAAAGGACTAATTCCTTTTATGTCAGCTATGGTCCATCCTAATGCATTTTTGTGCATTTTCAGAGTTTGTAATAACTTACCTTCTTGATGTGCATTAAGTTTGGAAGAGATTATTACCGGAAAAGTTTCATTTTCTCCCAAAAATGAGTATTTAAGATTGAATGGTAACGGCTTCAAATCAAGTTTTGGTGGTTGAACACTTGAAGGTATAGACTCAATTGATCATGGTGGCAATTCTTTAATTTGTGATCTCCAATTACATGCCTTTGCTTCTTCCTGAAAATAGATCATTTGCAACTTATCAGGTTCATCAATCTCAGTTTCACTGGAGTGGTTTGAAATTGATCATGAACTAATTTTTCAATAAAGTCCACTTCTTGTAAATCAATATCATCTCCAGGTTGCTTGTAAAGGTTGAAAATATCCATCTCCAATGTCATGTTTCCAAATGATAGCTTCATCAGTCCATTCCTACAATTAATCAATGCATTAGAAGTGGCAAGAAATGAACGTCCTAAAATGACAGGAATTGAATTACATGCTTCAACAGGTTGTGTATCCAAGACAATAAAATCTACAGCGTAAATGAATTTATCAACTTGTACTAACACATCCTCAACTATTCCTCTAGGCACTTTTACAGATCTATCAGCAAGTAAAAGAGTTACAGAAGTTGGTTTTAACTCACCTAGATTGAGACTTTGAAAAATCGAATATGGAAGTAAATTCACACTAGCTCCAAGATCAAGTAAAACTCTTTCAATTTTATGTTCTCTAATAAAGTAAGAAATTGTAGGACAATCAGGGCCATTATATTTCAAAGCATTATTGTTCTAAAGAATAACACTTACTTGTTCGGCTAAAAATGCTTTCTTTTTCACATTCAGTTTTCTCTTTACAATGCATAGATCTTTCAAAAATTTAGCATAGGAAGGTACCTGTTTAATAGCATCCAACAAAGGTTTATTGATCCTTACCTGTTTGAAAGTTTCAAGGATTTCAGAATTGTGATTGACTTTTCTTTGTTTGGTCATGGCATGAGGAAATAAAAGTGCTGACGGAGAATCAGTCTTTTCTTTACAATGTTCAGATTCAACCCCTTCCTTACCCTTAGAGATTGACTCATCATCTTTCTCACAAGGTTCAAGAGTGAGGTTTTCAATAACCTTACCACTGTGAAGAGTGATGACTGATTTGACTTGATTCATGTGTTGGCTTCCGAAACTACTTGCATTTGCATTGTATTGCCCCTTTGGATTTTGTTGTGGTTGAGATGGAAACTTACCTTTCTCTTGAAAACTGAGAGCAGATGTGAATTTTGCAAGAGCATCTTTAAAATTTATCATGCTTTGAGCAAGTTGAGTGTTGATTGTCTCTTGCTTTTCAATGAATTCATGCAATGTTTCCTCAAGATTTCTTCTAGGAGGTGGAGCACAAGGAGGTGCATATCCATGAGAATTTTGGACATTATGGTGTGCTTGAAATGGTGGCTGTGAAGTTTGTGCATTGTTGTTATCACTCTTCCAATTGAAATTTGGGTGATTTCTCCAACCAGGATTGTATGTTTGCGAGTATGGGTTATGATTGGGCCTTTGAAAATTATTTAAAGCATGGGCTTGTTCATGGAGGCATTCCTTGAAAGAAGGCAAAGTTGGACAGTTATTGGTTGCATGTTTATTTGTTTCATAGATTTGACACACAATGTCTTGAACAGATTTTAATTGACCACTCTTTTTCAATTCTAGTGCCTCGACTTTTCTAGCTAAAGATGCAAACTTGGATTGGAGGTCATGATCTTCCCTAAGGTTATACATACCTCCATTAGATGTATAAGGTTGGGTTTTACTTGGTGCCTGATAAGTGCCCGTAGTGTCCCAATTTTGAGCATTTTCAACTAGTAAGTCTAGGTACTCCATTGCTTCATTAGGATCTTTATCTTCAAAAGTTCCATTGCATATCAATTCAACCATTTGCCTATCTTTAGGTGTTAACCCTTCATAAAATTGTGAAACCAATCTCCATGTTTCCAAACCATGATGAGGGCAAGTATTAAGCAAGTCTCGATACCTATCCCAACATTCGTAAAATGTTTCACCTGGTTTTTGAGTGAAAGTGGTGATTTGTCTTTTGAAAGAGTTGGTTCTGTAAGATGAAAAATTTCTTTAAAAATTGTTGTTGCATTTCATCCCAAGCACAAATGGATCCTGACCTAAGATTGTAACCATGTTTTAGCTTTATCTTTTAATGAAAAATGAAAAAGCTTTAATCTAATGGTATTCATGCTACAATTTAAGTCATTATAGGTGTTACAAACTTCTTCAAATTCTCTCAAATGCAAGTATGGATTTTCTAGATCTAAGCCATGAAAAGAAGGTAAAAGTTAAATAATGTCTGGTTTAAAATTAAATTGGGATGCATCAGGAGGGAAAACTATGCATGAGGGTGCACTTATTCTTGTGGGATTCATGTGGTCTCTAAGTGTCCTAACACGGTTATTCTCATTATGAAGTGACTGGTTATCTTCTTTAGCCATATTTTTTGAAAATGATGAGGATACCCTATAAAGTCTACCACTTGATGTACGTGACCAAACACTCATGCACGTGTAGAAAGAGAATAAAAGGAAGAAGAAAACAAAAGAAAAAGAAACAAAACAAAAGAAACAAAGTTAGATACAAGAAAAGTGAAAAGAGAAAACAAAATAAATACTATAATTTGTACAAGAATTTACCTCCCTAGCAACGGTGCCAAAAGCTTGACACGACCAAAAAATTGATGTCTTCTCCCAACTGCAGGTGTGTCGAAGTAATAAATAACCCGGTAAGACCAGGGTCGAACCACAGAGAGGTTAATTGTATAAATTATAAATAACAATACAACAACAACAATAACAACAACAACAACAACAATAATAATAACAATAATTGTAATAGTAATAATAATATTAATAGTAGTAGTAATAATAATAATATAATAATAATCCTCAGTACGTGGCGTTGTTATACCTGAGAATGATCTAAAAGATCGGGTCACAGGTTTCCAGCCTATATATTGAGTTTATAAAAATATCAAAGAGATATATTATATAATATAAATAAATTTCTGATGTGAATGAACAAGGCAAGACCAACAATGTCAGGATCCTTGATCAAACACAGAGCATACTTAACGTACATAAAATATAACAAGAATGTAAATAGTAGTAGTAGTAGTAATAAAAAAGAAGAGGAAGAAATTAATGAGAACTTTGAGATGGAAGATTACTGTAAGGATTAAACAATGATAAAAACAAATGTCAAGGTTAGAGGATCCACTAATGGTATGTCAAACAAGTATAATATAAACTCTTATTACTCAATTTGGAAACCACTGATGAAGGAGGTTCCAATCGGATGATTTGTCATTAATAGCTTATTATAAATTATTAACATGATTATATTAATTATCTTATTTACGTAACACCAAACTTTTAAATATTGTCAGAAATTCATGATGCTAACTTATGTTAACAACAAATCAAGTTCCTTTCATAGCACAGGTGTACATAATACCATACGATTGGGCTATGAGAGTGCTAAGCATTTGTTGTACCAAGTGTTATACAACATAAATCTAGATTAACCATTTAACAAGTAAGGTATTAAGAATTAGTAAGATAAAAAGATAAGACATGTTAATATTAAACATTAAGGTCCATATTAAGTTTACACTATACTTATTCTTACACCATTAGTGTAACCTTTTCAACTTGACATAACAAACTTAGCTAAACATAATGTAGAAGAGAAACATAAATAAACAAAACAAGAACATAAATAAGATACAAGTTAACTAAGGAAAGGAAAGGAAATGAAAAGCATAAACAAGATATTAATGAAAGCAAAACTTAAGAATTACAAAAAAAATGTAAAGAGAGAAATAAAGAGCATGATCTTGATCTGAATAACCAAGCCCCTAAATGCATGGCAAATGCCTCCTTTTATAGGCCAAAATTCAGAATTATTGATTTGATGACTAATTGTTGAGTGGGTGGCCAACTCTTGACTTGGTGAAAATCCTTATCTTCTTATTTGAATAAAACGAAATTGTTAGCATTAGAACTGGAACCACTTGAAAACATGAAAGTTGTAGGAAATTCTCTCATCTTTCTAGAAAAAAAAATAGAGGTCATTTGGACTTCTAAAACTCTAGATATGGGTCAAACACTGAACAGTGTTTGGGCTACATGATAGATTCGAACTTCTCCGTTGTTGCTATAATTTGGACTTGTAAACGGCCTTCTTAGATCTTGGTGTCCACATGAAAGTTGTAGGCCTATGTCTTAATAATTTTGAGTAAAAAAGTTGAGATCATTTTGACATCTAGAACTCGAGATATGACCCAATTACCAAACAGTGTTCCAGTTTGGACCGCACCAACATCTCTTTTCTAAGTTTGGCCATCTCTTTGTCCTTTCAATTTCCATACTTGAACTCATCAATCAATCCTTTGATTTATGTGATAGGCCTGCATTTAAGATGAACATTTACCATATATCAAGGCATTTTATAGTTTAGACTTGTTATTATAAAACATGCTTTAGTTAAGGAGTTATTGATACTTTAAGTGCAAAATGATGATATAAAACCTTGATAAATATGCACTTTTAAGTACTAATCATCTCGCTTAAAATTAAAATGAGATGCACCAGGAGGAAAAAATATACATGATCGCACAATTCTTTTTGTTGGATTCATGTAGTCTCTAAGTGTTCTAACCCGATTATTCTCATTATAAAGCGACTGATACTCTTTAGCTATGTTTTCTAAAAAAGATGAGGATACCCTACAAAGTCTATCATTTAATGTACGTGACCAAACTCTCATGCACGTGTAAGAAGAGAATAAAAAGAAAAAAATAAAAATAAAAGGAGATATAACACAAGAAACAAAAGTTAGATAAAAGAAAAGTGAAAGGAGAAAAATATAACAAAATTTATAATTTATACATAAATTTATCTCCCCGGCAACAGCGCCAAAAACTTGACACAACCAAAAAATTGATGTCTTCTCCCAAGTGTAAGAGTGTCGAAGTAATAAATAACCCGGCAAGACTAGAGTCGAATCACATAGGAAGTTAATTGTATAAATTATAGAAAAAAAAAATAATACAACAACAATAACAACAACAACAACAACAACAATAACGATAATAATAATAATAATAATAATAATAATAACAATAATAATAAAGAAGAAGAAGAAGTTGATGAGAACTTTGAGATGGAAGATTAATGTAAGGATTACACAATGATAAAAACAAATGTCAAGGTTAGAGTATCCACTAATGGTATTTCAAACAAGTATAGTATAAACTCTTATTATTCAACTAGAAATCACACACAAAGAAGGTTCCAGTTTGGACTGCACTAACATCTCTTTTCTAAGTTTGGCCCTCTCTTTGTCCTTTCAATTTCAATACTTAAACTCATGAATCAATCATTTTATTTATGTGATAGTCCTGCATTTAAGATAAACATTTACCATAAATTAAAGGTATCTTATATTATTAGATATGTTATTATAAAACATGCTTTAGTTAAGGAGTTATTGATGCTTCAAGTGCAAAATAATAATATAAAACCTTGATAAAAATACACTTTTAAGTACTAATCACACCCCTCCAACCAACTTATTACTAGTCCCTAGTAATCAAAGCGTTAAAATAGAAAAACAATTTGCAAATTCTACAAAGCAAAGGATTCATCATTCAACTTCAATTAATCTATCCAGATAAACAAACTCTCATTAACTTCATATATTTGCTCAATACCTCTTAAACAAAATATTAATAATCCTTCCTTTTTATGTGCTCAATGTATGAAATCATAGATAATGAGGCTTTTATTGGTAGAAAATAATATTTTGTTATAATGTTTAAGGTTAACTTCCTTGGGTTGAGATTATTATCTTCTCTTTTTTTTTTTTGAATATATATTCATATAACTTAAAGCACAATGCATCTTTAACCCGTGTAACGAGCTTTTGGCTAATGACTCCCAGACCAGTTGGTCTTAGGGCATTAAGTGTTGAGACACCCTTATAAATATTAAAAGTTCATGTTTTTGGAGTTTTATTGTTTTTTTGTTTTTTCAAAATTGTTTCAAGATTGGCGTAAAACATTGGGTAGTAACATGATGAATTGAACCTAAAATCAAATATTATACATTGCAAAATTATCATATGATAATTTAGTCAGCAAAACATCATTAAATCTTTTAACATTTTCAACACATGTTTATACACCTTCCATCATATAAGAACATTTTTATTAATTTTATAATCAACCTTTAATATTCATTCCTCTTAGATGTTTAATCATCTGATGAATTTGTTCTCTTAATCATTATTTGAACTCCATTAGGTAAACCAAATTAATCCCACCGGGTCCATTATATTGATGCCTTTATGTTTATTCAAGTGACTAACCATTATTTTACATACAATATATACATCTTCCTTTCTTATAATTTTTTTCACACCAAAACTTACTAAATGTCACCAATCCTTTAACACTCATAATCACCCATAACTTGGGTCAACCATATATGCCACTACCATTTAACCCAGTATCATTAGCATCTACTTTCTTGATACTAATCAATATATGCCGATACTATTATTCTGTTATCATTTGCATTCACTTTTTGGATACTAATAAAAAAAAAACACGCACACACACACTAATATCATTTAACCTGGTATCATTAGCATCCACTTTCTGGATACTAATCAGCTTGCTAAACCATATCTTTATTAGTGTAACTCCATTATCCTCGTTAGGCTTCATGGTTGGAGTTGGTCATCCAATCCATATGGCTGACAATAACAACTAGTGATATCAACCCCTCTCTTGTTCCGGGAGATTAACCGTTTCCATCAATCATATCACCGACAATGCCAACAAAACATGTTGGTATTATTATTCCCTCCCTTACCTTAGGAGAATAACCATTTTCATCATTCTTTCTTTTCTTTCTCTTTATTTAATTCTTTCAATCATTTTCCATGAGTTTACACATTTTAGGGAAATCATAAATAAAATAAGTTAATAAAGCAAATAAATACACCAAGGTGTGGAACACCTACCTGCAACGTGTGAAGTACTTATACATGTCCCGGGATTTGGTCTAGTTACTAAGATACCCCCTTTCAACACATGATAAACTCATTATCATTACTTTTATAAAATTAGGAATTATGCCTAGGTTCCAAAATACCAATTGCTAATTTAATTTAATTCTATTCTTAATCGAATTAGCCTAACCAACCCCTAACATTGTTTAGTGTTTTGATCATAACTAAAGTTTCAGAAATCTTTTTTGGTTGTGTTTTATCTCTTAAGAAACATAAGACATAAATATACAACTTTTATGAAAGGAAGAAACACCCATTTTTGGCATTTCCAAGCCTAAAATCACTCATTACAAAGTATACATAATTTGTCCAAAAGGTTTTTATTAAGACCTTCCTTTAGTTTTAACTCATATCTGGAGTCTTACAACTCTAAATTACATAAGACTAGTTTCATTTGAACGCTAACTGATTAATATTTAAAAGTGCATTTTTATCAAGGTTTTATATCATCATTTTGCACTTGAAGTATCAATAACTCCTTAACTAGAGCATGTTTTATAATATCATGTCTAATACTATAAGATACCTTTAATTTATGGTAAATGTTTATCTTAAATGCAGGCCTATGAAATAAATAAAAGGATTGATTGATAAGTTTAACTACTAAAATTGATAAGACAAAGAGAGGGTTAAGCTTAGAAAAGAGATGGTGGTTCAGTTCAAACTAGAATACTATTGAGTCATTAGATCATAACTAGAGTTGTAGAACTTGGATTTAGGTCGAGGTATGACCTAATTACCAAACAATGTTTTAGTTTGGACTGCACCAACATCTCTTTTCTAAGTTTGACCCTCTCTTTCTCCTTTCAATTTCAATACTTAAACTCATCAATCAATCCTTTTATTTATGTGATAGGCTTGCATTTAAGATGAACATTTACCATAAATTAAAGGTATCTTATATTATTAGGTATGTTATTATAAAACATGCTTTAGTTAAAGAGTTATTGATACTTCAAGTGCAAAATAATGATATAAAACCTTGATAAAAATACACTTTTAAGTACTAATCATAAAGCAGACCTAAATTCAAGATCTACAGCTCCAGATATGACCCAATAACCAAACAATGTTCTAGTTTGGACTGCACCAACATCTCTTTTCTAAGTTTGACCCTCTCTTTGTCCTTTCAATTTCAATACTTAAACTCATCAATCAATCCTTTTATTTATGTGATAGGCCTGCATTTAAGATGAACATTTACTATAAATTAAAGGTATCTTATATTATTAGATATGTTATTATAAAACATGTTTTAGTTAAGGAGTTATTGGTACTTCAAGTGCAAAATAATGATATAAAACCTTGATGAAAATGCATTTTAAAGTACTACTCACGAGATCAGGGATTGTGAAATGATTTTGGAAGTACACGGGTTTATGTAGATAACTTTGTACCATTCAAGTATAGAAAAACTCTAATAAATTTTCAGTAGAATAATTGGTAACATATTAAGGATTGAAATATAGTATTGAAGATAATTGTGATTATGTGTATACATCTGCTTATGTATGTATAATAAAGAAATTTTCTGGATTTTCAATAACATATGATGTGATTTTATGTTTAAGATGGCCATAAAAAGTGAGGGCGTTACAGAATCTATCACATATTATAGCCTTCATTCAAATGACCAACTTAAATCATTTTATCATATCCATTATTATGGTTTATTGGCATTTACACATTGTTATTTGATGTTGCAATCAATTATGATTTATCTAAGGAGTCTATTGTTGTGGTCGATTTCAAATCACATAAAACTATCATCATTGCAATTAATTATACATCATATACACATTACCTATTGGGATTGATTACTAATCACATATAATTTATCATTATTATGATTGATTACAAAACACATTTATGTTATTATTATTGTGATCAATCTCAAATCACATGGATTCATTAACAATTCACACATAATTTCCAGCCTGGTAGGCATGGTATCTCATGGTAAGCAATTATACTTTTCCAATAAATTTTTCATAGAAAGAAAACAATTATAAAAGCATCTTAAATAATTAAAAAGGCAAAGGGGTAACCCGTACCTTAAGCTCCTTCTATACAAGATCCAGAGAAGTATTATTTGAACACAAATTCAAACATTTATTTATTCAGAGTTATGTTGTATTTTTTTGAATATTTTTACCCCTATCCACAAACATTCTCTTCGAAATAATTATTTTACCTAATTGAGAAATTTACATGACTTATCATTGGGCTTATATTTTGTGTATTGATTATTACTTTATTTCATCCAAGATTTTAGTTAATTTACTAGGGGTTTTCATCCTTAATCATAATAATTTTTTCCTTTTAGTTTATCATTTTTTGGTTGGGGATTATTCTAATTAACATTAGTTTACTAGTTTGGGGCAAGGATTTTTACAAGGTGGGTATTTTTTAGATGGTTACTTTATTGTCAAACCCAACTTGAAACCTACCCGAGCCTAACCTAAAATATATATTTATATTTATAGATATATTTGTAGAACATTTATATATATATATATATATATATATATATATATATTTCTTACTCGATGGGTAATAGATAGGTTATGAGTATCAAGAAATCTGCCCCGCAACTATCCATTGTCAGCCCTACTTTTGAGTTTAAGAAGACTCTTGAAAATATTTATGTGATTTTAAAACCCAAAGTGCTCTTGCAAATCTTTCTTTTAGAGACTCAAATGACTTTTGCAAACTTAATTCCAAAGCATTGCTCTTACAAATCCGAGTCCTTTATGAATTATTTTTTTTTTAAGTTTCAATTCTTAAGGTTGATCACTTCTCAACTTGACCACCTTTCAAATTTTTCATTGTCCCATTTTTTGCCTCCTTTTTTAACATATTTTAAAGAAAAAGGAAACAAATAAAAAATATAAAAAACAAATGTATTCTCAACTCAATTTGGCCAATCCCCACCCATTTCATGATTTTTTTACCTTTTCACTTAAGGTTTCACATCAATGAATTAAAAAAAAAATTGATAAAAAAAAATCACAAGAAAGAAAAAAAAGTAAATCAAAGAAAAAAAACAAAAAAAAAGTTTAGAGAGTGGAATAATAATCAAGTAAGAATAGAAGGACCAAGAAATTACAACTAGGTGATAAGAAAGAATAAGAATATTATTAGATAAGGTAGTATAAAATATGAGTGTATGATAGAGAAAAAAAAAAGATGGGTGCCAAAGAAAACGTTAGCTATAAATTTAGGGGAAGAGAAAGAAAAGTGTGTAAAGAAAAATTTTGAGACGAAGGAAATAATAAAAGGAGGTGAAAGAAAAAGGAGAGGAAATTTTGGAGAGGAAAATATGAGAGAAAAAGTGGGAGGAATATTTTGAATGAAAAAGAAGATTTTAGGGGAGAGAAAAAAAAAAAGAATCATTTTAAAAACCTCATGGCCATAAGAATTATTGACCTACCAAGCAGCCTCATCTTCGGTGACAACAATCCCTCCTTCTTTGCTAGCCATGACAACTCAACTTAACTTATTCCACCGGCGGCAATAGTTGCTCTCCTATTTTTCCAAGCATAGAAACCCATTACCCTTAACCTCTTTTAACCTAAAATATCCTTCAATCAACCTGCGATAGTAGCTTTGTTCCACGTTGAACCAAATCTTAATCGAAAACCAAAGCCATCAATTGAAAACTCTAACAATATAAAAACTAACTCACGAGCTAGCCCCTATGCTACAACAACACTCCAAACAAAAGCAACAACAATTGAACATGTAGAGAGAGAGAGAGAGAGAGAGAGAGAGAGGAAGGACAAAGAGAGAAACAAAGTCGAATGATGAGAATCAATAAGAATCACCAAAAGAGCCATCCATTATAGGTGCCAATTAGGTCTATTGTAAGGTCAAGAGCTAAGAAAATTAAAGAGAAATTCAGTGGGCTATTTCAAGATATTTGAGCCTTATTTCCTATAAGATTTGCGAATTGGGCTTATTTTCCTAATATATTATTTTATATTAATGAAGATGACTTTCGATTTGACCATTGAATTGGATTGAGATTTTTCCAAAATATTCTAAACACTTGTTTTCCTATATGTATAAAATCTCATAATGGTCAAACATTAAGAAGGACTTACAATAAGGTCCAAAAGTTAATGTTTGAAATTTACAATATTTTCATAGTTGATTTAGGATTTTTTTTCCCCATTTTATTTAGAAATCTTTTGTTATTTTTTGTGCCTTTTTAGGATCTTTTGCCTAGATTAAAAATGGTTATTTAGCTTGTGTTTAGAGATGGATTGATTATTTATAAAAAAAATTTGTGTAAGAGAGTTTGCTCTTACTCTTGATTTTTCATAAAATGTTCAGAACTAATTAGCAAATATTACTTCTTTGTGACATTGATCCTTATATCTTTAGTTTTTATTTTATTATAATCAATTGGTCAAAGTTGTCATCCTTTATACCTTCAACTATTGGTTCATTATAATCAACTGATTAGGGTTTTTCATCTAATAACTATGGTTTTTTAGTTTAGATAATCATTTATTCGAGTTATTTTTAGCTTGATTTTAGCTTTCTTAGGTTACATTCAATTTTAATTATGGGTTCTAGGGTTCTTACCCTCCTGGTTCGCATCATTGAAGTTATCCCTCGTTGATCTCCTTTCACAGGTGATTGTGAGTCTCATCATTGATACAAAAGTGAAGAGGAGAAAGCAACATTCCTTATCTACCTCAAAACATAGTCCAGTAGTAGTAACATGTGATTACTCGTGCCACCAATATCAGAGACATATGAATTCATGTGCCAACATTATCTAAAATTGTCATTGCCATTATAGTAGCTCCTCAACCAATCCATATACTCTCGAAGGTCAATTTAGGATCCAAAATTAATGTTTTACATAAAATTCAACATATTGTTAATTTGCATACGTATTATTGTGGATGATTATAAAGAGTTTAAGTGTTGTGGCAACCCTATAGGTATGATGCCACCGAGAAATTTATATTTTTTAGTGGAATAAGGCTAGAATCAATACCTTTAGATGGAGTTGGAATGATTGGGTTGCAATAGGTTTATCTAAGGTGTGATGGTTTGGTCTCAATGTGAAATTTATATGTTGATGTTGTTTTGAATTATTATTTTATATGTGGATGTTGTTTTTTTAATTTTTTGGTCTTGGTGTGAAATTTGATGTGTGTTAATGTTATTTTTGAATTATGAAATGTATGTGTTGATGTTTTTTTTCTAAATTTTTAATTTATGTGTAGGCATTTGATTTTCTTGTGTTTAATTTTCTGGCATGAAGTGTTTAATGTGTTGATGTATGAATATGCATCGTGAATGTGTTTAATGTGTTTTTAAAAAATATGATAAGAGTGTTTTTAAATAAAACAAAAGGAAAACATAAAAAATATAAAATAAAATGTGTGCTATTTTGATTAATAGTTGTTTTGTTCTCAAAAGAAATTATTTTGTTAAACATGAACATGAAATGATAAGTTGTAAGTTGTCTTTGTCAATATCCTTTCGATAATATATAAACAAAAATTTTTCATTTTTGTTTATATATATATAAACAAAAATGGAAGGTTAATTTTTTCTTGTTTATTTGTAAATATGTTTTGATCATTTTTATGTGTTACAACATCCCTATTGTTGCAAGTAGACACGGGTTGGGTCAAAGTGACCCATATTGGTCTAATGAGTTTGAGTTGTGTTGTTTGGGCCCATTTTGGATATGTTTAAAAGAATTAGGCCAAAGCCCAGTTCTTACCATACATATGGGTCTAATATTTGTTTCACAAAAGATCAAATTGACAAGTCTTATATTTTTAGACATGGACATCAAATTTTTCATGAATGGTCTTATCGATGAATCTTTAGTTTTTAGAATCACAGGTCAAATGTTTCGCAAATGATGTAATTGATGAGTCTCTAATTTTTACAACACCTTTGCACATCCGATAATATTATACATGGAATCCTTCACTATCTAGGAACCTTATCTCAAATCGATTTTGTGATAGTAGAATAAGTGAAACCATAAAAACAATAGTAGGTTAAGTGCTTACATGTGTGTGATCTTTAAGCAAGATATCTTTTGTGATGGGGTGGCTAGCACTTTATTCTCTCAACCCAGCCACTTAGGTTCGACTCTTTATGTGCTGGTCAACCCTAATTTCTCTAACATTTATTTTAGATATAATCTTTCTAAAATATTTTTAGAATCCACCCAATCAGAAACCACAAAATCTCGTAATGTCTCCAATGTCAAAACTTGATCCATCATCAATTATGAAAAATAATATTCTCCAAGAATCATTCATATTAATTATTGTAATAGGCAGTGAAATTTTAAAATAAAATTCCTTAATTAAAATCTAGGATTCATATAAAATTGATATAAATGGTAATATTTGAATGGAAAACATGATTTCTTAAATATAAGTCTCTAATATTACATGTAAGCAATTATTTAATTATAAACATGAACAATCAAATAGTATTGGAACTGCCTATACTCTTAGAATTTTATAATTTTTATATTCAAATAATTATTATTTCTTCTTTTTTTAAAAAAAAAATATACCTTAATCCATAACAAGTTCTTTAAGAGAATAAATTCTAAATGAATTTGATGAAGAAAATTGTGTTTTTCTTTTGGCTCTCTATTATTTTTATAAATGTTTTAAATTAAATAAAATGTATAATTATACGGTAAAGAGATGATCAATTTTATAAATAGGCTCCTTATATATCACATATTTATCAAGTGTGCAATTATTAAATAAAAAACAAGTTCTTAAATTGATTCTAACATTAATAACTATTTAAAAGCCTATTATCTCATTCACATGAAAAAGTTAAGAAAAAGTGACAAATATTTTTTAACACAGTTAATAATAACTTGTTTCCTATAATTCAAAAAAAATTAATTACACTAACACGATAAAAGAGTTGATGTCTTATCTCAAGTGCAGGTGACACGACCAAAAGCTTGATGTCTTCTTCCAAGTGCAGGAGTGTCGAAGTAATAAATAACCTGGCAAGATGGGGGTCGAACCACAGAGAGGTTAATTGTATAAATTATAAATAACAACAACAACAACAACAACAATAATAATAATAATAATACTCAGTACGTGGCGTTGTTATACCTGAGAATGATCTAAAAGATCGGGTCACAGGTTTCCAGCCTATATACTGAGTTTATGAAATGATCAAAGAGATATATTATATAATATAAACAAATTTCTGATGCGAATGAACAAGGCAAGACCAACAATGTCAGGATCCTTGATCAAACACAAAGCATACTTAACATACGTAAAATATAACAAGAATGTAGGTAATAATAATAGTAGTAGTAATAATAAAGAAGAGGAAGAAATTAATAAGAACTTTGAGATGGAAGATTTATGCAAGGATTAAACAATGATAAAAATAAATGTCAAGGTTAGAGGATCCACTAATGGTACTTCGAACAAGTATAGTATAAACTCTTATTACTTAATTAGAAACCATATATAAAGGAGGTTCCAATCAGATTATAATTTGTTAACATGATTACATTAGTTATCTTATTCGAATAATGTTAATACTTGTAAATGTTGTCAGGCATTCATGATTATAGCTTATGTTAACAACAAATCAAGTTCCTTTCATAGCTCAGGTGTCGGTTATACCATACAGTATGGGCTATAAAAGTACCAAGTATTTGTTGTACCAAGTGTTACACAACATAAATCTAGATTAACCATTTAACAAGCAAAGTATTAAAAGTGAACAAGATAACAAATATAAAACATGTTAGTATCCAACATTAAGGTCCATGTTAAGTTTATATTGTACTTATTCTTACACCATTAGTGTACCCTTTTCACCTTGACATAATTAACTTAGCTAAACATAATGAAAGCAGGAAACATAAATGAACAAGATAAGAACATAAATGAGAAAGAAGTTAACTAAGTAAAGGAAAGGAAATGAAGTGCATAAACTTGATCTTAATGAAAGCAAGACATAAGCAATACAAAGAGAGAAAGCAAGAGCATGATCTTGATCTGAAAACCAAGATGCCTCAATACATGGTAAATGCCTCCTTTTATAGGTCAAAATTTGAAACTATTGATTTGTTGACTAATTGATGAGTGGGTGGCCACACCTTGACTTTGGTGACAATCCTTATCTTTTTATCTGAACAAGACATCATTGCTAACATCATAATTTGCCCAGAATCCTCAGGAATGTTCTAGGAAATTGTCTTAGCTTTCCAACAAAAAAAAGATGAGGTCATTTGGACTTCTAGAACTCAAGATATGGGCTGAAAACTGAATAGTGTCTGGGCTGCAGGACAGCTTCGGACTTCTTCGTTGTTCCTACAATTTGGACTTCAAAATGGCTTTTTTAAATCTTGGGCTCCCATGAAAGTTGTAGGCCTTTGTATTATCTTTCCATCCATATAAAATGGACCTAAATCCAAGATCTAGAGCTCCAGATATAATCCAATTACCCAGCAATGTTCCGGTTTGGACTCCACCAGCATCTGCTTTCTAAGTTTGGCCATCTTTTTGTCCTTTCACTTTCAATACTTAAACTCATCAATCAATCCTTTCATTTATGTGATAGGTCTGCATTTAAGATGAGCATTTACCATAAATTAAGGTATCTTATAGTATCAAACTTGTTATTATAAAACATGCTTTAGTTAAGGAGTTATTGATACTTCAAGTGTAAAAATGATGATATAAAACCTTGATAAACATGCACTTTTAAGTAATAATCACACCCCCAACCAGCTTATTACTAGTCCCTAGTAATCAAAAGCGTCAAAATAGAGGAACAATTTGCAAGTTTCACAAAGTGAGGCATTCATCATTCAACTTCCATTAATCTATCCAGATAAACAAACTCTCATTAAATTTATATTCCTGCTTCATATTTCTTAAACAAGATATTCATAAACCTTCTTTTTATGTGCTCAATATATGAAAACATAGATGGTGGGGCTTTTGTTGGAAGGAAACAATATTATGTTCAAATGTTTAAGGTGAACTTCCTTGGGTTGGGATTATTATTATTTTTTCTCTTTTTCTTTTTATTCTTTTTCTAAATTTATTTATGTGCACATACAACTTAAAACACAATGTATCTTTAACCCATGTAACGAGTTTTCGACTAATGACTCCCAGACCAGTTGGTCTTAGGGCATTAGGTGTTGAGACACCCCTACGAGCTTAGTAACTCGGGTTGCAGATACTAATACGTAGATAGTGCAATGTTTGATTTCCTTAAGCTTTTCTCCTTAACCCATGTAACAAGCTTTGGGCCAATAACTCCCAAGTCAGTTGACTTTAGGGTATTAGGTGTTAAAACACCCCTTCGGGCTTAATTACTCAGGTTAGGGAGGCTACAAAACCAAACTTATCTACGTTTTTAATATCATCAATATTATCTTTTTTTTTCTTTTTTTTTATTTTTTTTACTATCCCTTTCCCTTAGTTGTTACCTTCAACTAAAGAACATAAATAATGTAATAATCCAACGTGCAACCCACAATCATATGTTAAAGTGTGTGTGTGAAAATGAAGGTTTAAGGATACTTGTTAAATGAGTATATGAAGCAGAATCAAGTGATAACAATGCGAGAGTTTGTAAATCTGAATATTTCAAGAAGTATTATGATAGACCTTAGTAATGATACTTACAAAGATGCGTCTCAAGAGTTAATAAAACTGACTCCATACTCTGCCATCTTAATAACAATTTTGTCAAATAGCAAAAACAATTAGCAAGTTAGTTTTTTTTTTTAACTACTACCCTCTCCCCTCAACCAAAACGAGACATTGTCCTCAATGTCCTAAGATAGAAAGATAGAGTATAGAAGACATCACCTGAAACAGCAAACACTGACAAACCTGAAACACACTTAAGCAAATATAAGAAGTAACCAAACAAAATAATATGTTATTAATAAAACCAAAAGACATAAGGTTTCACAAATGAAGGCTCAAATCTAATCTAAGCTTTTTACGGCTTTGTGTAGTTGACCAATCTAGGCGACTCATGCAGGGATCAATGACAGGGATGAAAGATTGTAGTTGGTCAATCAATTGTTCAGCAGTAGCAGCAAAGATTATGATTTGTCGTGCCGAAGATGTTAGAAATTCCTGTTCCACAGCTTGATCAAGGAAAGACAACAACTTATCATAAAAACCATTAACATTTAACAAACCTATAGGTTTATGGTGAATGTGCAGTTGGGCCCATGATGAAATATGAAAGATCTCTTCCAATGTGCCCAGACCACCCGGTAAGGCAATGAAGGCATCAGAATGGCTAAACATGGCGTTCAGTCGATCAGACATTGTAGGGACCTGTAGTTCCTCTCCAATTGTTTTTCCAATGATTTCCCTATTTGCTAAAGCTTTGGGGACAACCCCCAAAACTTGACTGCCTCTTAAAAATGCAGCCATTGACACACCTCCCATTAACCGAAGGCTGTCTCCCCCGTACACTAAATGAATCTTTCTCTCAGCTAGTACCTGACCAAGATGATTTGCTGATTTTAAAAACTCTTTTTCTTTCCCAGGACTGGATCCATCGAAAACACAAATATTTCTTATGTGATGATTTGAGGAACCTGCCATTTCTACACACTTCTATATTTGATGAATGTATGGGTTGAGTAGAAATGAAGGGAAGGAAGAGAAGAATTTATAGATGAGAAATTGAAAATGCAATCATACCACCTATATGTAGGCCAACTGTAGTCTCACATACTCTCTCTCTCTCTCTATTAATTAATTATTTTGAAAAAGCATGTGTATGTACAGGTAGTTGTGATTGTGGCTCACATCATCCCTTGGTTTTACGTCCAAGAACGGCTTAAACGCCCTTTATGGGTCGGGGATAGGCTTCCCATCTAGTTTTCTTATAAACTGGCAAATAGGGTCTTTTTTAGTCAGATTCCCAAGACTAAGTCTATCATGTTCTTTATGGAATTGTGGCCATAAATCATGAAATACACGATGCACATCTCCACTAGGATGCGTCTCAAGGGTCAACAAAAGATTATCTAAAGACCCCTTACTCAGGCCATTCTTAATGAATTGTATCTTCTCTTCACGGTTTACAGATACCATTCCTAAAGAACGACATGTTGCATTGCAAGTCCATCTGGCACATCTGTAACAGACTTTCAGTCGTTTTGCACGACGTTTCTTTACAAAAGTGCTTGTACCTGTTCCAGGCATATGTGAAATGAAAGAATTGGAGGACTCACCTGATAAGCAGACCTTTGCTTCAATTAACCAGCGAATATCTTCAGGAATTCCATGATTCATTAACAACCTCAATCTTGCACACCTAGCACGGTAAATTTTTGTAATCGTATTTGGAGGCAGAGCGGGAAAATACCTTTTCAACTTTTCAAGAGTGGTGTCCATTTTCAAATGAGAATTAGGGAAAAGATTCAAAGAAGCGAGAAAGAGAAGAGAATTGTACAAATATATACAGATATCAATTATTTGGGAAACTAAAAGAACCGACTTAAGTCACGGAGTACCGTTATCCGCCATTTGACCGGGGTGAGAGAGAGACTAGCAAAACCAAAGTCACACAAAAAAGGAATACAAAAAAAAATGTGAGAAAAACAAAATAATCAACCTTTATCTACAAGATCACTCAAACCAATGGATTCATTGTCACTAGGAAACTCATCAAAGTAAGCTTTCAAACGATGTCCATTTACCTTCAAAACATTGTCATTCTTTGAATTCTCAATATCAAGGGCCCCATAAGGATACACATGTTTTAAAATAAATGGACCGCTCCATTGTTATCTTATTTTTTCAGGAAATAAATGGAGTTGAGAATTATAAAGCAAAACTTTTTGACCAGTATCAATTTTTTGACAATTTTCACAAGTTTTGCAGAATGCATGTGTGTCCTTGAACATGGTGGGTCAATAAAATCTATTTTGTAAGATTTTTTCAGTCGTCTTTCTTGATGAGAATTGACTCCCACATGCTTCAGAATGACAAAGTTTAATGACACTACTTACCTTATTGTCAGGAATGCATCTTTGAAATTTTTGATTAGGACAATATTTGAATAAGTTAGGGTCATCCCAATAAAAGTTCTTCACTTCGTTCAAAAACTTTCCTTTGTCTTCAGTACTCCAGTGAGCTGGCAAATCTCCTGAAGCAAGAAAATTGATATTTTTAACAAACCAAGGCTTTGAACTAAGAGAAAGTGAGGATTTGTCAGGAGAGTAATCATCGATTGGTGGGATGTCGGATGTCAAATCTGTTGTCACTATTGACAAAAGATCGACATCAATATTTTTGGTGCCTTTTTCATCCGTGATTTCTTCCTAAGAATAAATCATTTGCAAATCTTCAGATTCATCCAACTCAATTTTACTCAAAGTAGATTCAAGTTGATCATGAACTAATTCTTCAATAAGATCTACTTCTTGTAAATCATTATCATCTCCAGGTTGCTTGCAAATGTTGAAAATATTCATCTCCAATGTCATGTTTCCAAAAGATAACTTCATTAATCCATTCCTACAATTAATCAATGCATTAGAAGTTGCAAGAAACGGACGTCCTAAAATAACAGGAAATGAATTACATGCTTCAACAGGTTGCGTGTCCAAAACAATAAAATCCACAGGATAAATGAATTTATCGACTTGTACTAACACATCTTCAACTATTCCTCGAGGCACTTTTACCAATCTATCAGCAAGTAAAAGAGTTACAGAAGTTGGTTTTAACTCACCTAGATTGAGACTTTGAAAGACTGAATATGGAAGTAAATTCACACTAGCTCCAACATCAAGTAAGGCTCTTTCAATTTTATGTTCTCCAATAAAGCAGGAAATTGTTGGACAACCAGGGTCTTTATATTTCAAAGCATTATTGTTCTGAAGAATGACACTTACTTGTTCGGCTAAAAAGGCTTTCTTTTTCACATTCAGTTTTCTCTTCACAGTGCACAGATCTTTCAAAAATTTAGCATAGGAAGGAACCTGTTTAATAGCATCCAACAAAGGTATATTGATCCTTACCTGTTTGAAAGTTTTAAAGATTTCAGAGTTGTGATTGACTTTTCTTTGTTTGGTTATGACATGAGGAAATGGAAATGCTGGTGGGGAATTAGCCTTTTCTTTGCAATGTTCAGGTTCAACCCCTTCCTTACCCTCAGAGATAGACTCATCATCTTTCTCACAAGGTTCAAGAATGGGTTTTTCAATAACCTTACCACTACGAAGAGTGATGACTGATTTGACTTGATCCATGTGTTGGCTTCCAGAAATACTTGCATTTGCATTGTATTGCCCCTTTGGATTTTGCTGTGGTTGAGATGGAAACTTACCTTTCTCTTGGAAACTAAGAGCAGATGTTAACTTTGCAAAAGTATCTTTAAAATCTGTCATGCCTTGAGCAAGTTGAGTGTTGATTGCCTTTTGCTTTTCAATGAATGCATGCAATGTTTCCTCAAGATTTCTTCTAGGAGGTGGAGCATAAGGAGGTGCATATCCATGAGAATTTTGGAAATTATGGTGTGCTTGAAACGGTGGCTGTGAAATTTGTGCATTATTGCTATTACTCTTCCAACTAAAATTTAGGTGATTTCTCCAACCAGGGTTATACGTTTATGAGTATGGGTTATGGTTGGGCCTTTGGAAACTGTTTAAAGCATGGGCTTGTTCCTGGAGGCATTCCCTAAAAGAAGGCAAAGTTGGACAATCATTTGTTGAGTGTTCATTGGTTTCACAGATTTGACATACAATGTCTTGAATAGATTTTAATTGACCACTCTTTTTCAATTCAAGTGCTTCGACATTTCTAGCTAAAGATGCAAACTTGGCTTGGAGGTCATGATCTTCCCTAAGGTTGTGCATACCTCCACTAGATATATGAGGTTGAGTTTTACTTGGTGCCTCATAAGTACCTGTGGTGTCCTAATTTTGAGCATTTTCGGCTAGCAAGTCTAGGTACTCCATTGCTTCATTAGGGTCTTTATCTTCAAAAGTTCCATTGCACATCAATTCAACCATTTGCCTATCTCTAGGTGTTAAACCTTCATAAAAATGTGAAACCAATCTCCATGTTTCAAAACCGTGTTGAGGGCAAGTATTAGAAACCATACATAAAGGAGGTTCCAATCAGATTATAATTTGTTAACATGATTACATTAGTTATCTTATTCGAATAATGCTAACACTTGTAAATGTTGTCAGGCATTCATGATTATAACTTATGTTAACAACAAATCAAGTTCCTTTCATAGCTCAGGTGTCGGTTATACCATACAGTATAGGCTATAAAAGTACCAAGTATTTGTTGTACCAAGTGTTACACAACATAAATCTAGATTAACCATTTAACAAGCAAAGTATTAAAAATGAACAAGATAACAAATATAAAACATGTTAGTATCCAACATTAAGGTCCATGTTAAGTTTATATTGTACTTATTCTTACACCATTAGTGTACCCTTTTCACCTTGACATAATTAACTTAGCTAAACATAATGAAAGCAGGAAACATAAATGAACAAGATAAGAACATAAATAAGAAAGAAGTTAACTAAGTAAAGGAAAGGAAATGAAGTGCATAAACTTGATCTTAATGAAAGCAAGACATAAGCAATACAAAGAGAGAAAGCAAGAGCATGATCTTGATCTGAAAACCAAGATGCCTCAATACATGGTAAATGCCTCCTTTTATAGGTCAAAATTTGAAACTATTGATTTGTTGACTAATTGATGAGTGGGTGGCCACACCTTGACTTTGGTGACAATCCTTATCATTTTATCTGAACAAGACATCATTGCTAACATCATAATTTGCCCAGAATCCTTAGGAATGTTCTAGGAAATTGTCTTAGCTTTCCAACAAAAAAAAGATGAGGTCATTTGGACTTCTAGAACTCAAGATATGGGCTGAAAACTGAATAGTGTCTGGGCTGCAGGACAGCTTCGGACTTCTTCGTTGTTCCTACAATTTGGACTTCAAAATGGCTTTTTTAAATCTTAGGCTCCCATGAAAGTTGTAGGCCTTTGTATTATCTTTCCATCCATATAAAATGGACCTAAATCCGAGATCTAGAGCTCCAGATATAATCCAATTACCCAGCAATGTTCCGGTTTGGACTCCACCAGCATCTCTTTTCTAAGTTTGGCCATCTCTTTGTCCTTTCACTTTCAATACTTAAACTCATCAATCAATCCTTTCATTTATGTGATAGGCCTGCATTTAAGATGAGCATTTACCATAAATTAAGGTATCTTATAGTATCAAACTTGTTATTATAAAACATGCTTTAGTTAAGGAGTTATTGATACTTTAAGTGCAAAATGATGATATAAAACCTTGATAAACATGCACTTTTAAGTACTAATCAGCAGGAGTGTCAAAGTAATAAATAACCCGGCAAGACTGGGGTTGAACTACAGGGAAGTGGACAATATAAATTATAAATAATAATAATAAGAAGAACAACAACAACAACAACAACAATGGTGGTGGTGGTGGTGGTGGTGGTGGTGATGAGTTAAAGAGGACTTTGAGATGTAAGATAATTATGAAGATTAGACAATGATAAAAAGAAATGTCAAGGTTAGAGGATCCACTAATAGTATTAGAGATAAGCAACATATAAACTCTTTATAAATTATCAACATGATCATATTAATCATCTTATTTACGTAACACCATACTTATAAATTTTATCAGGTATTCATGATGCTAACCTATGTTAACAACAACAAATCAAGTTCCTCTCATAATAACGATGTCGGCCGAAGACTATGAAGAATCAAGTATTTGATGTACCAAATGTTATACAACACAAATCTAGATTAACCATTTAACAAGCAAGGTATTAAGAATTAATAAGATAAAAATGATAAAACATGTTAATAGCAAGTTGTTTAGGATATAAGTATTAAAGTCCATATTGAGTTTATATTATACTTATCTTAACACCATTAGTGAAACCTTTTCACCTTGACATAATTAACTTAGTTAGGCATTATGAAGAAGAAAAACATAAATAAACAATATAAGAACATAAACATGATATAAGTTAACTAAGTATAGTAAAGGAAATGAAAAGCATGAACAAGAGATTAATAAAAGCAAAACTTAAGCATTACAAAAATATAAAGAGAGAGAGCAAGAACATGATCCTGATTTGAAAAACAGGATGCCTGAATGAATGACAAATACCTTTTTTTATAGGCTAAAATTTGGAACTATTCATTTGGTAATTGATTATTGATGTAATGGCCAACTTTTGATTTAGTGGACTTGGTGGATAACAACACTCAAGCATTTTGGCTGGATGAAATGAAATGGATGCAATCAGAATTTGGCAATGTGTCCTTCATAAAAGTTATTTGAAATTGTCTTGTCCTTCCACCCACTAATTTTTAGAGCATTTGGATCACTACACCTCGAGATATGTCTAAAATACAAAGTAGTGCTGCTGGTGGACATGGTGGATAGCCCTCAAGCTTTTGTTTGGATGAAATGTCATTGCTACAATCAGAATTTGAGCATGTCTTCTACATGAACATTGTTGGAAATTATCTTTTCCTTCCACCAACCAAATTTCACGCCATTTGGCCTTCTATAACTCTATCAATGGGTAAAATTCTGAGCAGTGGTTGGGCTGGATTGCAAGACAAATTCTGACTTCTCTTTTGTGACAAAACTTTGAATTTGAAAACGGCAGATTTAGGCCTTTCCCTATTCATGAAAGTTGTAGGCCTATTTTTTATCTTTCCAGACAAATAAACCAAGCTAAAATCCAAAATCTATAGCTCCAGATATGACCCAATGACTGAACAGTGTTCAAATTTGAATTGAATCAGCATCTCCTTCCTAAGCTTAGTCTTTTCTTTATCCTTTCACTTCCAATAGTTAATCACAACAATCAATCCTTTGAATTGTGAGCTATACTTGAATTTAAATTAAGCATTTGCCATAAATTAAAGGTATCTTATAATATCAGACTTGTTATTATAAAACATGCTCTAGTTATGGAATTATTGATACTTCGAGTGCAAAATGATTATATAAAACCTTGATAAAAATGCACTTTTAAGTACTAATCATACACTTTATAATTTAAGAAACAATTAGTTATTCTATATATGTTTATATTAATTCAGAACTTAATTCTTTTTTATTTTATTTTATTTTAATTACATATTTTATAACTAAATAGTACATTAATTTAATTCAGAAAAAATTTAAGTACATTAATTTTTATTTTATTTTAATTTTTGAAATAATAAATAAATAAATAAATAGGGTTAAAAGTTTGACAAGAAAAAAAAAATTGAAAACAAAATATTATTAATCATAATTGGTGGTGATGTGAACCTCATAATCATGTGGTCATGCAACCCCTAATAAGATTGACAACGAATCCCAGAAAGTCGAAACAAATCTAATAGGAGTTTAACATAATGAAAACTTATTTCAAGGTACTAGCACTATTGAAATAAGACCCTCACCCAATGAATCTCAATTTTCAAACGAAAAGTATAACAAAAATGCTACGAAGTTAGTTAATCTTTGATAAGTTAAATTTGTTCTTTGTCCCGACAAAGAAAATGTGTTGCATCATGCAAAACATTAGTTTATTTAATAAATATATGGTTGCTGAAAATTTTAGCTTACAAAACCTTGTATAATAGTTTAACTAGTAACCTTAATGGATCTAAAACTTGTGGGCTAGTATTTATCGACTTACAATAAACTCAAATTATATTAACTAAGCTCAAACATAAAAAGAAAAAAAACAATAAATCTAATATAAAATAAATTTGTTACACCTAATTAAACAAAATAACCTAAAATAGATAAATTTTCAAATTTAAATAATGTAATGAATGAAATTTTCATCCTAAAAACACTAGGATTTTTGCTACCACCTTTAGATGTTAAGAATAAGTTAGAAAATTGATTTTTGAATTTGTCTTTCCTTTAGTTTCTTTTTTTGTCTAAGATAATTAATTATAGTTTTAAAGAATCCTCTCAAAACGTGAAAACCCATATTGTCTTCCTTTAACTTTCTTTGTAGGATTAGAAACTCCCTAAAATTAGCTAATCAATTTGTTATTAAATATCATCAGTTATTTTTGCTTGTGTAGATAAGATGAATAATAAGTTCTTGTAAAATAGAATTAGAAAACTCTCTATAATAAGCTAATCAATTTGTTATTAAATATCATTAGTTTTTTTTTTTTTGTAGCTAGGATGAATAATAAATTCTTGTAAAAAAAATATTTTGTAACATTAATGGATCTTTTCGATGCTTAGAAATTATATTACAGCCCATTAAAGATTCTTATAGAATTAAAAAAATTCAAAACAAGATGTCACATCCTTGTAGGAAAAAAAACTCTACCAAATACAAAGTCCACAAATCAAAAGAAAATAAATAACAAAATTCATACATCTTGTTTTGATATATATTACAAGACCTTCTCGAACTTCTATTGATCTGAAATTGTATCTCAACATAGAACAATGTATAAAAAACTCATGTTAAAATTTTCAACTCAATCTAATGATTAAGTTAAGAATTATGCTCGGTAGTGTAAATCTGAATAATATAAAATTTTATGTCAAAATCCGAATTTGACCTTACTTCGATTATATTAGTGGTTAATTATAATTTATATTATTGGAATTAGTTTATCATAATTATAAAGATTAAATTATAATTAAGTTTTTTTAATAAAATCTTATAGAAAAAGGATCTGATGTTTGAATTATCAAATCCAATTCAGAGTTGTTATTATAGGTCACATAGGGATACAGCACACTTAAGTCCAAACCATCTGCCCAATTGGACCATCCTATAGATAATAGGATTTGTAATATTGACATTTTTTTTTAATTATTATTGATGTAGATATCTAGATCAGTTTTTACGTTCCTTAACTAATTTTATAGACTCTAAAGTTAATAATCATATAAACTTTATAAACTTTCAATAATCACAAGAGGACTTGAACTCATAATCATTATAAAATAATCCTAAAACCTGACTAGTTAAACTCTCTCCCCTGGCTACCATGGATCATAATGAGAGAACGACCGACTTGGTTTCTGTATTAGAGACAGGGGCATTCAGAAACTGCTGCTAGGCGACAGTTGGATGAGATTTGTGAAGCCTTTTTAAATCGATCAGAATTACCCCCAGTAAAGAGGGTAATCGGAAGCTTAATATCATCATTTCTTCACAATAAAGAAGCACGTCGACATGTCTAGTATTGATTAGGAAAGAGATTAACACCTGCAATCAACACATGCCAATATAAAGAATGGTTCACTTTCTTACGTCCATGGTACATTGCAGTTAGTCTTTCTATTTATGGATTTTATTACACAAGCAATTTAGTGATACATTACAATTATAGATACATAGAGATACATTACTATCATGGAACTGCTAGATAATTCCCAAGTATCAAGCAACCGATCCAACATTTTAGCTTCATCAGACTGAAAATGGATTTACATTTCCATACCCCCACGTCTTGGTGTATACAAAATAGCGCAACAAGGAGTTGATTTGATTCTTTTATTCGTTGAGGTAGCGAAGCATCCAAGCAGGCAACAGTGCGTTGGCTCGATGTTGGATTGGAGTGGGTTCTTCCTCAATTCCCGTTGCCAGGTGGCTGCTACTGCATTGTATGATATGACATATCCTGCTTTAGTTTCTTAGCACGCACGGAGATGATGCAGAAATATAGCGTGCTTCAAGGTATTGTAGAACAATTATACATACATCTCATATTACATTTTACTGTATATTTTCTATGAAACACAGTGGTTCAAGTGTGTCATGTACTAGTGCATGCACATGAGAGGGAGGGAGAGAGAGAGGGTAACCTTATGTTTAAGGGCTGCATTGGTTGTGGCCGAAGAATTGTAGATGAATCCAGGTCAGGATTTTGCTGCTCCCATGGTGCTTGTTGAGCTATTATTGCCTTCTCCTTTTCCTTGACCTAATTTCGATTCCAAAAATTAGATGCGCCAAAAGCGACCTAAATGAAGTGGTAGGAGCGAATTGCTTTTTGGAAAAGGAAGGGATTACCTTTTCTGAACATGCTATTGAAAAATGATAACATTCCATACCAACAAATTCCACGGAAACTTTTTATTTTAAAACTTTAATGGTGATTGATAGAGTCAATTAATAATAACTGAATGATTGTGTTAAATAAATAAGGCAGAAAGAAACCTTTTATAAGACTATGTATGGCACTATTAAAATAGTTATTTAATTTTATTTTTAGCATAGTAAAAAAAAAAAAAGTTAAAGTAACACAACGAAAAAAATATTTAAGAATATAACATATTTTAGCAAGTCATACATGGCATGTCTGACTCACGAATTACAAATGGTATCTACGATTCTCATGTCGCAATTGAGATCTAAGGGTTCTAAGCTTTAATTTTGTATGAAGCTACAAATAATATCTGTAAATTGTGTGTCACATTTGACATCTGCAACTCGTGATTCACATGTCATTTGCAACACCATATAAAATTAAAACCTAGAGCCCTTTTCTTCCTCTTTCTTTCCCTACCCCCTCCCCCCTAAATAGTTGCCCCTCCCTTTTCCCAACCATGAACGAGCACCCTCTCTCTCTTTCTCCCTATCATGAAACACATCCAAAACACGACGAGATCACCCCGTCTCTCTCTAGCTTGAAATCATCACTCCACTCTCTCCACCATAGGTCAAGCTATTTCCGGCTAAAACTACCACCATCAATCACCACCACCACCCACATTCTATACTTAGGTATATTCAATACTTTGTTTTTGTCAATTTAATATAATTTATGTTAATATATGTTAATATTGATTTAAAAAAAATATTAGGGTTTAAAATTAGAGACTTTAAGATAATTAGCTATGAAATGCATGAGTTGAGTTAATAATTTTGTTATGATAGTGAAATTTGATTAATTTAGGTTTTCGCCGACTAATTTGATGTTTTTAGGTATTTGTCAATTATGTTACCATTATGGTTTTATTCATAAATTATAGACCTTGATTAACCTCATGATATTAATAAATTAGGTTTTGTTATGTTGTTTGGCAATTTCTGGTATTAGAATACTATGCTTCCATGGTGGTACCATTATCAATACCGAGATCACCTATAATGGAGAAAGTCATGAGTTCTTAATTGTTACATTAGATGTCTCCTAACAAACTATTTAGAATATTATGTGATTTGGCTAGAATATGCTTGAAATAAAAGTTGAAATTATTTGGAGGATATTACAAACTAAGGTTAGACAAGCTCATTATATCGGTGTATCAATTTGTAGTGATGGAAATGTGAATTCAATGTTTGAGTTTTGAGCATTAATAGGATTAATATGCTAAAGCTCTACTTGAATAGCAGAACTAGACGAGAAAACTCTTCTAGTATGGAGTTGACCCGGGTTCCAAGTAAC
This sequence comes from Populus tomentosa, assembly GCA_018804465.1. Taxonomy (NCBI): domain Eukaryota; kingdom Viridiplantae; phylum Streptophyta; class Magnoliopsida; order Malpighiales; family Salicaceae; genus Populus; species Populus tomentosa. The sequence continues at coordinate 5,550,081 of CM031991.1, read as the reverse complement.
TGTTAGAGGATCAGATAGACATTATGAGCAGCTGGTCCATATAGGTTAAGTGGTAATGCAAGAAGAAAAATATTTGTATAGAAAATTAATATGAAATCTTAGGTATGATATTTGCTCTATATTGCTATAGAGAATCTGAACCATGTGACAATGAAGATGATCATCACATTGATAGAGTTGAGGTTAGGGAGAAAGATAGGAAAGATGAGGATATTGAGTTAGTTAAGCCTATAAATCAATACATGGAACCTCCTTCTAAATTTGAGGTTGTGAGTGGGCATGACCAATACAGATGAAATAATTGGTCTAACAGTCGTAGGTATTCAGGCTTATCAGTTGATGAATTGGAGGTTTGACAAAAATTCATAGACAAATCTGAATGTATTATTGTAGTTAAGCGGTGGCATATCAAGAATTCATTATGAATTGATGAATTGGGGGTTGGACAAAAATTCATAGATAAAAATCTGAATGTATTATTGTAGTTAAGCGATGGTATGTCAAGAATTCATTGCAATACAAGGTTCATTGTTCAACTAAAACTTATGATCAGTTGCAATGTTTTAGAAACCAAGATGTAAATGGTATTTAAGTAGGAGATATCACTAGATGTCTAATTCATGGGAAATATCAAAATTAAAAGGGTTACACACATGTTGAAACCCTCTTGTTTTACGTCATCATCAAATTGACTTATATCTCATTGCTAAGGCGATATTGGAAATTGTGAAAAGAGATATAAGTATGAGTATTGCAACGATTCAAGGTTATTTGGAGAGGAATTGTGAACATGGCATCTTATATTGGAAGGCATGGATGGATAAGTAAAAAACATTAGAGCATTTATTTGGTATACACGAAGAGTCATTTCAAGACATGTCTAGAATACTACTAGCCATTAAAGATTAAAATCCATGAATAATCTTCACTTAGGGTCATAAAATGGTTACTAGCAATAAGACAATATTTAGTACAATATTTGGGGCATTTATTGCTTCAATTGATGGATTTTAATATTTTCATCCTTGTATTAGTATTGACGAAACTCACCTTTAAGATAAGTACAAGGTAAAGTTGTTCCAGTTGTTTATGATGCAATTAATAGAGTTTATCCATTGTGTTTTGCTATTGTTGAAAAAGAGATAAACAATAAATGAAGTTGGTTTTTAGATTCGCTTTGTCAATATGTAATTAGTTATCATACAAGGTTGTGTATTACATTAAATAGACATACAGCGATTAAGAATTTCATAGCTCATATCTTTCCTGAACCTATTGCATATCATCGATATTGTTCACGATACTTTATTCGTAACTTCAACAACAGGTTCAAAAATATTACCTTGAAAAATATGTTGCATAGAATGTGTAAAAATCCTTCAAAACAAGGAGTTTGACATTTATATGATAATCTGGTAGAGACTAATAATACGATCAAAGCATGGTTAGAAGCTAAACCAACAAAAAAATGGACACTCTTATATGATTTTGGTGGTCGTCATTATGGCAATACGATGATGAATTTGTTAGAAGTTTTTAATAATATTTTAAGAACTATCTATGACATGCCTGTATCAGCTATAGTTCAATGTATACAACCTTTTCTGATGTAATAAACATTTTGTAGAGTGTAGAGCTGAAGTTGTAGAATTTTTAAGTATTGATGTATTGTAGCCTCAAAAAGTCTTATAGGAATTGCTTACTAATACGACAACTTCTAGATCACACATGGTAACTTTATATGTTCTTACAATAGGTTATTTCAGTTTAAGACTCGCCAATAACTGATGTTGCAAAAGAATTTTGAAAGACAATTAACATCAATGAAGCAACTTGTACTTATGGTAAATGATAATTGTATCATCGACCATGTTCACACTTAATTGAATGTTGCACTTTACAAAATGTGTGCAATTTGTTGATGATTTTAACTCGAACTTGTCATACAAAAATGCACATAGTCCTCAATCCTTGCCTGATATGCCATTATAGCATGCATATACTAGTCCAAATATATATGGATGTCCAACTAGATGGTGAATGGATAAAGATCAAAGAAAATTCACTTATCTGCATAATAAAATAGATGATAGGGAGGGGTGTTTACTAAATAAATATGGTATATATGATCAAATAGGTCATAATAAAAAACTTTTCAAACTAGACAACACATGTTAATAGTTGTATTTGTTTCAAATTATGTAAACTTTGATTATTATTTTTAATTCAACCATATTGGTGTTCAATTGTAATGCAATGCTAATAATTTTTTGTTACAAGACCTCCAGGGAGCTATGGTTTATACTAGAAGAGGTTCATCTATTTCTAGAAGTGTTAATAGATAGGATCACTTGGTTATTGAGGCATGTTTAAATAATAGATCAATTATACATATACATACATACATACATACATACATACATATATATATATATATATGATCAACATCGTTCCAATGATATTTGAAGGTGAGAGGTCAAATCTTATTTTAATAACATTTTAAAACTACTTTAATTGATATTTTATTAACTAAATTTTAACTATTTTAATTATTTAAATAACTAAATTACTTGATTTTCATAGTGATGATCTTGTAACACCTTGACATCATACATTGATAGAGTTACATGAGTGTGTCCGTCTATTTGTTATTAAGACAGGTTTTTATAAGACTAGTCAAATATGTATATACTACATCTTAATCACTCATTGATTGTAGTTTTGGTAGAGTGATGGAGGAACAAGACACACTCATACTAAAGGACGTCGTTATGTTAACTGACCCTTTAATAGATGAAGCCCCAATAACAAGCAATTGTGGGTCGACTAACAAAGATGTTTTATGTGATCGTTTATTAGGATGAGTATCTCAGCCAGTACTTACAGGGTCGACTGTATTAAATTAACATAGTTGAACATAAATTTTTAGACCGCTCACTAGATGCGATATATTTTATGTGATCACTCAGGCATACATAATACATATGTTTGGTAGTTTTATTTTCATGTTGCTGCATGCAATGCAGTGCCAGAGTTCTTTCTGACATTGCTTAAGAACTTCTCGGTCATTCCTAATTATAGCTAGGGAGCATGCTTGTATATCTCTACCAACAACTATGTAAAGTTATGTGTCTAAAAAAAAAAAAAACAAATTGTTAGGTGTCTACTATTTTTCCATGTATAAATTATTTTAATACTAACTTGAAATTGTCAATGTTAATTAATATAGTTTTGGTTTTGAGAGCATATTTATATTGAATGTCTAAAGAGTTAGGATAATAATATGTTAGACATTGTCACTTTGATGCTACTATCCATTTGATTCTAGTTAATAATAAAATAAAATTGTTTCTAATCAATATGTTATTTATATAAATTAAATACAAAAAATATACTAAATTTGTGACTTGTCATGTTAGATGGTGTAAGGCTAAATATTTTATGGTAAATCTATTAGGTATGAGCTACAAATTTATTTTGTTTTTTTATTATCTAAACATGGATTTTTTTAGTAAAACTCAATCAAGTATACTATATCTTTAAATATTTTTGGCTTGTGTTGTTTTATAAAAAATGTTTATTGTGCTAAGGTTCTAAAAAACTCTAAATAAAAATATCTTTATCATACAATTATGTCTCAATTGAATTGATATGCAACCAAATCTCTCTTACTTTTATTTGTTTAAAATGAAAGTTTTAATTTTAAAAAATATCAAAAAAATATCCGTTTTGAGGTTTTTGTTTTATCAGGCGATAACATCTTATAATTATATAGTATACAACTAGGAAAATATAGGACCCACATTATTAATGTCATCCTTTTTTTTTCTCCTTTTCCCATAAATAAAATATTAATGCCTTTATAATTAAATTATCTTATTGTTACATTAATAACAATAAAAAAAATTACGATGATGAAAGTATGTGATGGATGAGAGAGGAGGGTTTTTCTTTTTATTTGTAAATTGTTATACAGGAAAGAAAAAAAAAACCCCACATAATTCTTTGCTTTAAAAAAAAAAAAGAAAAATATCATGTGTCAAAAAAAAATTAATACACATTAAGGGTCTTGTATTGTTTTTTTTTTAGATTAACATGGATGTCCTGGCCAACTTGCATGCACCTTGACTAATTCTACAAGCCTTAAAATTAATGACCATATAAATCTCCAATGATCTTGAGGTTTGTGATACTCAAATTAGTGATTTTTAAGGAGCAAACTCAAAACCTTACTAATAGGTTCTGTATTTTTTTATTTGTATGCAATGTATTCAATCGTACCTTGACAGAAACTAAACAAACATTTACTTGATGGTTTAAGGTTCATAAAGTTAAAAGATTAATAAAAGTCTAAACATTTTATTTTAAGAAAAATAAAATTAAAACTCTTAATAAAAAGATTCTCACCTTCTTTGCAAGCATGTTGTTTTGCTCCTGGAGCGCCTTGTCCTGTAAAGGAGAAGGGATAAACGGTCTCTATAATTAATTGCACAATCCTATAATTTTGTACAGCCATCAAATTGAAAATAAAATATATAGACGTTAACAGCGTTGGAGAATAGAGCGAAATCCACTGAAACAAGTCAGACAAGATTAATCATTGAATTTGATTCGCTTAATGCTATCAGCTGGGATACTTGAGAGACAAGAGGATCGGCCGGCCTTGAGTATTTTCAATCGTATCAATGCTTTACTTAGGCAGCTGCATCATGTTTACTTCATACATGTAATTAGAAAACCGCAACTTAGTAGCAGATTCTTTAGCTAAACAAGCTTTGCATAGAGAAGAAGATTATGAGTTCATCTTATGATAAAAATAAATCAAAATAATTTTAAATTAGAAATATGTTTGCTAAAAATGATTTAAATTAACATGAAAATATATTTGGTAAATATAAGTTAGAATCACAAGTTAAAAAATCACAACTTCTGATTTTGATTCAAATTTTATATTTAAATCAAAAATTAAAAAAAAAAAAAAACTTAAATCAATTTATAAAAATCAGAACCTATAGTGCTTCGATACAGTTGCTAAACTCCTATTATATTTCGCTAAAGCCATTGTCTCATTGGCTGGCTATTCTCTAGTCAAATCATTCTGATTCTCATAAAAAGAAATAAATATATAAATAAAAAGGAGACAAAAACAACTGACTATCTAGCTCTCCGTGGTTGGGAGGGTCTAAAGTCTTGCTCGTGCGGTAAGTGGGCGAAGTTCCGTATTATTGTTTTGATTTCATGGAGGCAAGTTTTGGAAGCCTCTCTCTTATGGAAGATAAAGAGGAGGACCTTGTGCTAGAGGGAGTTAGGGCTGAGGAGAGAACCCAATCATATAACCCATGTCTGGTTGGAAGATTTTTCACAGAAAAAATGGTGTAGATTTATATTTATTATATATAAAAACAAAAATATATTTTCATATAATTTGATTTTTTTCAATTGAATACATAAATAAACTGTAATTTTGTAAACATTATATTGAAAACAAGAAATTTTAAGCCTTTCGGCATCACAGTCACATCCCTTTAAATTTCAAAAAAAATTATAAGCTACAATGTTACTATCATAAATTTTCCTTTGTAAACGCCCTTTGGCGAGATAGCATAAAGAAGAAAACTTTAGTTAAATAACGCAGTTAGTAAAAAATACGTGATGGATAATCGTGTTTTTAAATTAAAATTATGATTTGTATTTATATCTTTAAATAAAACATGAGAACATTAATTATGTTTTTTACCAAACTCCAAATTAAATCTCAATCAAAACCAAAACTTCTTTAACTCTAAACTTATCACAAATTAACCTGAATAAATTTCAAATCAATCCTAACTCAAAACTAATCTCAAACCATACTATTTTGTAAATATTTTCTTTAACCCAATATTATTTGGGTAAAATATTTTTCCAACAGTATTACTATTAACAAAAAAAAATCAAAAAATTATATATATATATATATACTTGTAGATTTCTAACATAATTCTTATTTAATTTGAAAATCTGCTTAGAAGTGTTGTTATAATTGTTTTTTAAAGTATTTTTTATTTTGAAATATATTAAAATAATATTTTTTTATTTTTTAAAAAATATTTTTGATTTTATATATTAAAATATTTAAAAATATAAAAATATAAAAACAGACAAGTACACCAGAGGCTATATAGTTGTGGACACCATGGAAAAAAGTAAAGGCTTTCAGCCAGGTTTCTGACAACAAATTCAAAATCCAATAGTCCTTCACTGCATGCTATCTTGTTCACGTCAAATGTAGGCAATCAAGCTAGCTAGAGACACGACATCTAAGCTCAAAAAAATTAAATCTCTATTATATTATTATAATTGTGTATTTAAGAGTATAATAAAAATTATTTTTTAAAATGTAATATATTAAAATAATATATTTTTAATTTTTTTATATTAAAATAATTTAAAAATTAAAAAAAAAAAAAAAAAACTCAAAATCATTGTTGAATCTCAAAGTCAAATAAACCATAATTAAACAACAATCAAGAATTATATTGATTTAAAATTCATAGAATACAACAATTATTCTACCATAAATTAAGACCTTGTTTGGAAATATTTTAAATGTTATTTTTTAAAATATTTTTTATTAAAAAATATATTAAAATAATATTATTTTTATTTTTAAAAATTTATTTTTAATATTAACACTTCAAAACAATCTTAAAACAAAAAAATAATAATAATTTAAAAATTTTTAAAAAATAAAAATTTTAAAAACATAATTAAACTACAATACCAAATAAAAACTTAAAAAGTTGCATATAATTATATTATCACAGTCATTCATTTTTTTTTTTCAATTGCAACAATAATGCTATCACAATTAAAAAAAAAAAAAAAACCATGCTAGTTTTCAAAAAAAAAAAAATTCTTGTGCTGTTATCCTGGTAAATTTAAGCAAGCTAGTTTGTAAAAAAAACTCTAAGATTCATCATCACTATACAATTAAATAAAAATCAAATTTAAATATTTAATAAGCATCTTATAAATAAAAATAAGAAGAAGAATATGGGTGTGCTCACAATTTAGAAGAATACTGAAAGCTAAAAGGTAGAGACAATATTAAAGAACATCGTTTTGCTAGATTATTAAACCTTAGTCAATCAACTTTAGTGAAGCTTCATTTTTTATATTTATTATTCAATTTTATTATGAATACATATAAACTAATTGCATCTCTTTCGAATCTGGTTTATCATTAGCTTTGCTTTAACAAGAACTTGTGTGCTTCAACTATATGAATCATGAGTTCTTACAAAATATGCCCTTTTTAATCAGGATTCCAATTATTTCGATTGAAACAGTTGAAATAATATTGATTGATGAATGAAGTAAAGAAGAAAATGTGAGAAAAGGTCGCATTTCATCCGAAAGTTCATAAAGTCAAGAAATATTAATAAGTTAGTTATTATCAGTCTCATCTTGCGAACTTTCATTATTAACGGTCAAAAAAAGTTAGTCATAAAAGTGCATCCTAGAAATACTTACTTATTTGTAATGTTATAGGTGTATCATGTATTAAAATTTATACAATAATTAGGCTTAAGGTGATTTAAAGTTCATTATTGTTCAAACTCAAATTTGGCATCCATATTTTATTATAGCTATTAGACTTGATTATGAAACTGATCCAAAATAGAAATCTAGGTTATCATCTTAGTGATTCAACCTTCAAGCCACCAAGCAAACCCGATCAATTATTCTTACTGAAATGACAGTGTTTTGTACTTTCTTTTTTGACATGACATTGACCCATTCAGGTTTGGACTGGATTTGGCTGGATCAACGAGATCACATAAAACCACACCATGTTGAATGAGTTTGATCAATCATTGTCTTGTTCGACTATAATAGAAACCTGACCAAGGTCAGGCTCTAATTTCAGGTTTCTCGAGGCAACCACCTGGGTTGGATCAAATTTAACAAATATTCAACTATTCTTTTCCTAACTCTTATGGACTATTATAATTGCTCTTTTTTTTTTTTCTTTCATTCTAATTCCTAAAGTTCATTCGCATTTTTTTAGTTCCTTGATTTTATTGTGGAGTGTTGAAATTGAGAAAAGAGAAACAAAGGAGCAAGAAGTCGAACGAGATAACCTTTTATTCATTCAGGAAAAAATAATGTGAATAGGATAGTCATGACAATTCAAGTTTATTGATTTCCTTGAAAAACTCTTTAAATTACAAACCAAGATTGAATTTGGTTTCAAAATTTTGATTTTATTTTTAGAAGATTTTAAATATTTTTTGAAGTAGAAATAGATTAAAGAGGTTTAGAAGGATTATTTTTAATTTCTTTTTTTTGTGGACATCAATATTTTGAAAATGTAAAGGGTGTTGAAAAAATTAAAATAAAATATCGAACATGCTCCATTCATTTTGTTAAGAAATATAGGGTTATTTTGTTTTATTTATTAAGAGTAAAATAATATTATTTTTTTCAATTTAGTCTATATATAATCTCTTTGTACTTAGGTTAAATCCGTTCTTTTATATTATTATGATCATGTAGTATCAATAAAACTCTAGCCTCCTCCTCTCTTAATTTTGTATTTCTCTTTATTTTTTTAGATTGTTTAACATAGTATCACGACATGGTTTCATGGAAAGAGGCTTAATCTCATACACACCTTTCTTTTTGAAGTGATTTATAACTTTGAGAATATATTTGTTCAATTTTTATAATCTAGTATCTTGTTTTTCTTTCCTTTGTGTTCTGGTTTTTATTTTATTTTTATTATTACTATTAAAAGAGATAATTCACTTTAGCATGTGAGTGTGAGGTTAGATGGAAATAATTATTCGTATTGAAGTTATGTAATGAGAATTTTTTTAAAAGCGTAAAAAGATATGGAGATATATTAATGCAACTTTTGTGATACCCATGAATACTAGTGAGGATTATGCTATTTTGATAGATGTTTTGGAAGCAAACAATATAAAAATTATCACTTGGATTAACAATTATGTTGAGCATTTCATAAGTACACAGTTTGCAAAAGTACAAGACAATAAAGGGGGTTTGAGACCCTCTGCAAAGGTTGTTCACGCAATCAAATTTTGAATAGCAATATCAATTAGAGAATGACATACAAGTTCTTCACCGAAAAAAGATGAGTATTCAGGAGTTTTATTCTGCTATGAAAAATCTTTTGGATTAGTTGGCTCTTATAAAATCGATAAAATTAAAGGTATATGGTGCTTATATTGCTCATAGAGAGTAGCAACAATTGGTACAATTTTTAATGACATTTCAAAGTGATTTTGAAGGATTTAAAGGTTCAATTTTGCATCGTTCTTCATTACTTTTTGTTGACTTAGTTATTAATGAATTATTGACTGAAGAAATACATCTTCGTTCTTATTCTTAAAAAAAAATTATTTCTACTTCTAATCCTTCTGTGCTAGTAGTACCTTCTAAATCATTCTTTAATAATCAGAATAAGCCTTACACAATAGTTGTCTTTGATGAATACAGTTTCTGTAAGAAGAAAGATCATTGGAAGGCTCAGTGTTCTAAGTTGAGACAACAAAATCAAGCTTGGAAGTCTGGCAACCAATCACAATCTAATGCTCATAGACCACCTCAAAGCTACAAACCATCACATACCACAATACAATTATTCTAGTACTTTGGCTGAGCAATTTTAGAAGTTTCTCTCCTTACAACTATAAATTATGTCCATTTTTTTCTGTAAGTAAGTTGCCTCATAGGTCTTCAAGTATGTCACATTTTGAAGGGTCTTGAATTCTGGTGCTTCATATCATGTCTTAAGATTCTTCATCATTTGCTTGTGTCCCCTTCGCCCTTAGCAAGTGTGGTTTTGTTGTTACACCTCACTTATCTCCCCCTGATGTTTATCTTATTCTAAAACTCACATTGAATCTTGTTTTTGTTGGCTAGTTATATGATTCTGATAATTATTGAGTCATTTTTTCCCCTTTTTTTTGTTGTGTACAGGATTTGTAGTCTTAAAAGCTAATTGAGACGGACTATAGAAAGAAGGGACAATATATTTTGGATGAGTTAAAAGTTTCAGTTACTATTATTGCTGCTACTAGTGTTGATTTATCTTCTTTTTGTTTGAGTTTTTCTAGTTTTTATTTATGGCATTCTCGTTTAAGTTATACTTTGTCTTATTTTTTGAGATTTTTTACATCCATATGAGCTATAAAAAATTTACAAACTTGTGATATTTCTAATTGTAGTGAATGTAAACTGACAAAATTTTTCGCTTTACTTTTTAAGCGAAGTATTATGTTTCTTGTTCTCCATTTGATTTGATTCATTCTAATATATAAAGACTTTCTTCTATTGCCACAAAAAAAAAGGTCTAGATATTATGTTTTTTTTATTGATGATCATACTCATTATTATGGGGTTTATTTAATGAAACATTGTTATTCTCAATTCTTTGAAATATATACAACCTTTTGAGCTCTTGTCAAAACTCAGCATTCTACTATTATCAAATTTTTTAGGTATGATTCGGGTGAAGAATACACCTCTAATAAATTTTATGAGTTGCTTGTCTTATATGGAATCATTCACCAAACTTCATATATAGATACTCTTAAGCAAAATGGCATTGCTGAAAGAAAACATAGGCGCATTGTTAAAACTGCTCATTCTCTTTTGTTGTCTACTTTTGTTCCCAGCGTGTTTTGGAGAGAAGTTATTTTGACTGTTATAGATTTGATTAATACAATTTTATCTTCTCATATTTCAGGTTTTTCTCATTTCAAAAAGTTGTATGGGTATGCCCTTGATTATTCATTCTTTAGAATTTTTATTGTACTTGTTTTGTTTTTCATCCTCATGTAAAACATAGTTAGCTGTCCTCTTGATATGTTATTTGTCTTTCTTGGTTTTGGTAAAGGTAAAAAGAAGTATCGTTATTTTAATCCAATAACTCAGAAACTTTATACGTCTCGTTATGTTGTCTTTCTCGAGCATATACTTTTTTTTTATTATTATTATTCAATCCATTTCTCATAACTTGACCAGATTTGATCTTATTTGTATAGATTCTTTTTCTAAGGATTCAAATTGTTTATCATCTCAGGTTCCTAATACTTCATATACCTCTTCTAATGGTTGACCAATTCATACTAATCATTTTGCAGGTATTGACACTTTATTCTCTGGTATACTTGAAGCTCTGTTTTTTTTCTATAGTCCCTCAAGCTCCATCTGAGATTGTGGATCCACCTCCACGTCAATCCATATGCATTGTAAGTCTACAAAGTTACCAGATTTTGTCTATTCTTGTTATTATTCATTTTATATTTTGTTTTTAGCTTCTATTCATTGTCTCTCTGAATCTCCTTCCTATAAAAAGATAATTCTTGATCCTCTTTAGCAACAAGTTATGGATGAAAAACATTATACTTTGCACAAGACAGATACTTAGGATTTGATTCCTCTACCTCATAATAATAGTGTTGTTGGTTGTCGTTAGGTGTATATGATCAAGATTAATTCTGATGGATCTATTAAGTGATACAAAGTTAGGTTAGTTGCAAAAGGATACTCTTAACAATATGATATGAATTATGAGAAGACATTTGTTTCTGTTGCAAAAATGACAACTATTCGTACTCTTATTGCAGTAGTTGCAGTTCGTTAATGGCATATCTATCAATTTGATGTTAAAAATACCTTCTTGAATGGAGATCTTCAAGAAAAAGCTTACATGGCATCCCCTCCTAGTGTTTCACATGACTCTAGGTAGGTTTGCAAGCTTAAGAAAACGTTATATGATCTCAAACAAGCATCTTGTACATGGTTTAAGAAATTTTCTATTGTGATCTCCTCGGAATTTGTTTCTAGTAATCATGACTCTACTCTTTTTGTTACGTGCACTGATGCAAGGCGTACCATTCTATCTTTATATGTTGATGACATGATAATCACTAGTGATGACATTTGTGGTATTTCAATTTTGAAGACAGAGTTAGCTAGACAATTTAAAATGAAGGATTTGAGTTTTTTACTATATTTATTGGGTATTAATGTAGCCTACTTATCTAGAGGTTATTTACTTTCTCAATTGAAATATGTTGCAGGTATTCTTTAGCGGGCTAGACTTACTGATAATAAAACTGTAGATATTGAGGTTAATGAAAAGTATTCTTCTTTTGATGATTTACCTTTGTCGGATCCTATTTTACGTCGTACTATTGTTAGGAGCTCGGTATATCTCACTATTATTTGTCCAGATATTGCATATGTTGTTCATGTTATTAGTTGGTTTGTTGCTTCTATTACCATTCATTAGGCAGCTATTATTTTTATTTTACGATATCTTCAAGGTATAGTTTTTTAGAGTATTTACTTTCATCTGCCTCTTCTTTGGAGCCGCGTGCATACTCTGATGATGATCATAGAAGTGATCCCACGGATCGCAAGTCTATTACTGGTTTTTGTATCTTTTTAGATGATTCTATTATTTCTTTGAAGAGTAAGAAACAATCTGTTGTTTCTCAATCTTCAATTGAAGCATAAAATCATACTATGATATCTATTACCAAATAGATTATGTTGGTTACTTGCAAGTATGGAAATTTCTCTTTCTCATCTCACTCCTATGTATTGTGACAACCAGAGTTCTATTAGATTGCTCACAACTCAATTTTTCATAAACGAACTAAGTACATTGAGATCGATTGTTATCTTACTCATCATAGTCTCAAGCATAACACCAATACTTTACCTTTGTTTATTTTTTTTTTTGCAAATTGTAGATTTCTTTATCAAATCAGATTCTATTTCTCATTTTTGTTTTCTAGTTGGCAAACTATCGATGCTTGTAGCTACCAAATCATGAGTTTGAGAGGAGATGTTAAGAAATATAGGGTTATTTTATTTTATTTATTAAGGGTAGAATAACATTTTTATTTTCTTTTCAATTTAACCTATATATTTTCTTTTCAATTTAACCTATATATAATATATTTGTATTTAGATTAAACTTATTTTTTATATTATTATCATTATGATGCAGTAACAATAAAACCCTAACCTCATCTTTATTTATTTTTATATTTACTTTTATTTTCTTAGATTGCTTAACATATTTATGTGTGTGTGTGTGTAAAATGTGAATCTTAGACCAATTGGCATTGCTTGCGAGGTCTAGACGCCTCACTTTTGAGATTGGCTTTTTTTTTGAAAAATTATTTTTGTTTTTGTTGATTTAACTTTTTCCAGATTCACCGATTAATTCTTAAGCCTCATTTTTTTATATTCAACTTTATGATATTATTTATGGTGTATTCCAAAAGATGCACTTCCTTAAAAATTTACGGAGTTTAAAAATTACTTTTTAAATTGCAAAGTGTCAAAATAATAATAATAAAAAAAAACATTAAAACCTTGTGATCATAATTAAATTTTGTTTTGAAATTTATTGTATTCGTATTTAACGCAACATATAATAATAGCTTGCAATAGATATCATTAAGAATTTAGACTTAACTTTCAATCAATGTAGGATGTGTGATTTATAAAATAGTTTTAATCATTAAAAATGAAAAAGTTAAAATATTAATAATATCTAACAATATCTTAAATGTAAACAAACCAATCTTATTAGTTCGAGAAGTTGTCCGTATTTAAAAGATTTAAAGTTTAAAATTTAAAAAATATTTACTTCTCATTATTAGAATATATGTCAGAATAAAAAAAACGTATTAATTTTATTGAGCACTATTTATCAATTTAATATTCATTATGTCAGAAAAATATGTTTTATTTATGAGATTCGATCCTTAATGAATTTGGAAGCCAAAAAGTTATCCCATAAAAGCATGACGTGCTTATTAATATTGAAAAATTTGTGGAATCACCTGAAAAGTATAAATTCACTAACTAATTTACTCAAAAAAAAAAAAAAAGGCATTCACTAGTTAGGATATTCACTTAATGATTAATATTCCATCCCCATATATAATTTTAAAATTTAATCCTAATTAGTGAGGTTGGGGCATATTCACTTAATGATTAAGCCAACCTCTAAGATATTGACAATGATAATCATGGAAAAATCATGGAAAAAACAAGATTTTATACAATCACAACATCAAACAACCTTCCACTTGCTAGGAGAACACAAAAAATAAAATATTAAAAGGATCAGCCAAGGATTACGTACCTTCTTTTGTAGCTCTGAAATGGATTCATACATCAACTGATTCTGCAAAATGAAATGGCAACATTAATCAGTAACATGGTCCTAAATTATCGAAAAGTTCAAGCACGGACATTACCTTTCTTGATCTCACGTGCTTAAGTGCTGAATCAATCTGATGCTCCAAGTTTTGAAGCTCTTTGATGTTCAAGGAATCAAGATCTTCTCCCATGAAATGCCTGCATGCCAACATACATAATTAATGGTAATAAATTGGTCTTACTAGCATTAGTTCTACTAGAAGATTTGCATTTCATTTCAAATGTTCATACCTTTGGTTTCTTTGTAAAACATCTACCCGAGCTTTGAGCTTCGCATATTCCAAAGTCCAGCTACCCTGGAAACACTAATGTCATTTCTTTATATACTATATGATTATGACATGTTATTTTGTTGGTTAGATTAATTTTTTTAACATAAGAAAATATTTAGGTGTTTCTAATAAAAAAAAAATTAACCATATAAAATTTGATTTGATGTGACTTGGTTACATTGACGGGTTCAAAAACAACTCTTATAACCGATAAAAACATACTTAGTTTAACTCAAAATAAATATTTAAGGAAGAGATTTTTTTAATAAACATTGATACGATAACATATTAAATTGATTCGAGTTAACTAGAGTTAACTTGTCAATTTGCATACCTAGTGATAAGATCAGAATAACTTCATAAAAAACAAATAAAAAAAAGATTGCAAAGTTCAATTCTAATAAACCCAATTGTAAAAGATGAAACTGAACAAAAAAAAAATTGTTTAAAAAATGACCCTAAAAATAACATGAATCAACTTTTCAAACCTGCGATCCAAGTTATGAAACCAAGATAACCCTAAAGAAAATAAATTTAAATAAATTATGAAGCACAATTCTTAATTAATTTAATGTTGAAAGATAAAAGTAAAAATAAAATTAATTAAAAAAAACACAAAGATAACTTGAGTCAATCAGGGTTAACCTCTCAAACTTGTGACCCGAGTCATGAGATGATGTTAATTCTTAATCATGAAGATGAAATATAAAGCAGATCAAAATAAACCACAAAACTTAATTCTCAATTAATCCAATGTTAAAGTATAAGATTGACAAAAAAAATCAATTGAAAAATTAAAAAAAAAAAACTTGAGTCAACTTGTCAAACCTACAAGTCAAGTCATGAGTATAGAGTAACCTCATAAAAAATAAATTTTAAAAATTCATGAAGTCAAGTCCTTAATAAACCTTGAAGGATAAAATTATATATATATATATATATATATATATATATGAAAAAAATTCAAATGAAAAAAAGAATATTATTTCAGTAAATAATATTATGTAAGGAGGGGTACAATAAAACCCCCTTCTCCTTTAGTTTTTTTTTTAAAATTTTTTTTTCATAACCATATTATATTAAGACAAAATTAAAAAAAAAGAAAAAAAAAGGGGGGGGATGATATTCTATCTCATCTTCCAAGACATACCAAAATTCCACTCTCCAGTTTTAATGATTTCTTTTTTCTAGTCATAAAAGAAAAGGTTTTGGATTTTTTTTTAATATAATGAATTTTTTTCATTAAGAATTAAAAATATAATGTCTAATGAATAAATAAATATATAAAATAATAAATTGTAATCTTACAGTTCATCAAATATTAAAATGAGAAGTTGATCTTTTCTTATAAAAAGAAAAAGATATATACAAGAGCATGCAAGTATTTGATCTTGTGTTGCGAAGTATTTTTAAATTTTTTGTTATTTAAATATATGAAAATTAAAATGGATATTTGTAAGAAAGTCAATTATTTAAGTTTTATAAAAATATATTTTTTATTCTAAATTCACAAAAACATATATTTTTTTAATAGTAGTATGGTTTATTGAATAAAAGCTGAAAATAATTAAAATGAATATTCAAAAAAAAATATAATGATTTGAAATTAAAAAAAATGTATATGCGGTTAAAATCTTCTAAAAAACTTATCATAATCTTAAAAGAAAGTCTTAAGAAAAAAAGTCATGAGATGTTAATGTATTAAAAATTTAAAATAGATATTTTTTTATATTGAATATTTAAGAGCAATATTTTAAAAACATTTTGCACATTAGGTTTATGTATAATTATTCAAAAAATAATTATTAATATTATAATAAAAAGCTCTAATATTATTTTAAAAACTTCAGTATAATTAGATAATTAATTAAATATCATTAAAAAAAGTCTTATTATAAATTGAAAAAGCAATTAGATAGATGACATACATGGTTTTCAGGATCATCATTTGCAAGAAGTTGTCTCTCAGCATATGAATATCTTTCATAACGTTCAAGGATCCTCTCCATGCTGTTACCATATAAAACATGTACATTAAGAGAATTTAGCTTTATCCGAATCCAAATTTTCGATGACAAGAGAATTAAAAGCACGAGAAAAACAAAAAAATCGCCATAAAATTTATCCTTGATAACCATATGATACATTTACATTAAAAGAACATTTCTCTGTAAGTGTATCATATTTATCATGTACGTACTTGTTTGGTTTTTTGATATGCTGTAATAACAATAATAATCTCAAGTTCAAAACCTGTTAAATTCACTCTTTTAATTTATCAAATTTTAGCAGATGAAGTCGTAAATTTTAAATTCTTAAGGCTTTTAATTAAAAGAATTTATTAAATAATAATATAAAAACACTCATTAAACTTTATCTAATAACTTAATTTTCATTGTAATAACTGTTTGATATAATACTAAAACATTATAAATATAAATTCTGCTACCTTCATTTTTCTAATTAAACTAAAAGAATTTAGCATAAGATAATGATGTAGATAATAAGTTTCAAGTTTAAAAAATTATTTGTGTATTAAAAATTAAATATAAAATCTTTAATGTGACTTTGCCAAATAATTTCAAATTTTGAATTGAAATAAGATTAAATGAAAACCCAAATAAACTAAATTTATAATTCATTCATCTTCTATATCCTCAAGAAGAAAAGGAAGGCCACAATTTGTTGAAAGTAAAGTGTAAATCATACACAAATAAAAGATTCACAAAGAAGTTCCCAGGGAAGAATTCGACATGGTCCCAACAGGTTCTATGGCCTTCAGCACGAATAAAGGGCACAGCGAAGTCAAAAGGTCATGCATATTTCAAACAAAAAATTCAAACAAAAGATACACAAACCGAGTAATGCTACATGCAAAACCAAATTACAAATCTTTGACCGTTGAGACCGTTCTACGGTCTCACATGACTGTTGCAATTACAAGTGCTTAATATGTAAAAGCACCTGCAATTGTAATACAAAAAATAAACGCAAGAAATTAGTAGCAGCCTTGGCTTGTAAAGAGTATTAAGAATTTCCCCTTGGAACCAATAAATTCCATCTCCTTTTCTATTTATTAATCACTGGATTATATAACGCTGTCGGCTTGAACCTCTTAGTTGAGAACAATGGATCGACACCATTGGTAACATTTCGTAAAAGTAGATGGAAATAGCAACAGTGGAAAAACGGTACAAGAGTTGTGTGGAAAAAACCGAAAGAGGACAAGTCTCTATATCTTATCATCTGATTATTGTCCCCTATCTATTCATTTGCCTCCTAGTGGCCTGACCATGCATAAGCAAAGAAATCAAGCATAACTATTCTCGACTTTGAAACTAAACTGATGTCAAATGCTTTCCATCCAAATCGAACCCCACCTGAAGCCTGGTACCAGTTTGTACGCAGGACCTTACCCCCGAAGTCGGAAAAGGCGACCATTAGGCCACCGTTGTTACTTCATGACCCCGGGGGGGGGGGGGGGGGGGGGGGGGGGGGGGGGGGGGCGGCGCTAGCAAAGCTTATCCCTCACTAGCATTAGAATGCACAGATAAGCCAAATCCAATTCCCGAATTGACGCCTGACAAGACTAGTGATGAATAATCCGGTTCTTATCAGGAGCTCTCTTTTTCCACACACTAGAAAAAGACAAACTGAAATCTGTATAAGCTGTTCAGAGAGAGGGGACCGGGCGAGGATGGACTGCTAGGGAAATGCAAACAACAAAAATAATCTTAATTACATTGTTACTCCTAAATCCTCTGGATAAGATGCACGACTATCCATCCCTGAGTAACTAGAGGCTGATCGAGCATCAAATTGTTTAATACACAAATAAAAAGAGAGATATCGAAAACCAAAATGAGTTGATTAGGAATTGGTAATCATTAGTTTAATTCTGGTGGTAAATCACTGGCTGCTTTGGTTCAAACTTCAAACCTAAAGACATTGACTTTGCTATGGACAACATGTTAGAACATGAGGTCAAAATTTCATGTATTTGCACAACATCCTATCCAAGTTAGATCATATGTGTAACATGCAATCCAACCTTTCATTACAGCTCAGCACAAAATCAATGGTTTCAGATTCTATGATCTAAAGAAACATAAAACCACATATAAATAATCTGCGTCCTCCATCTGCATCTATTGCATTCATGTACAGTCTCGTTAAATTTGTTTTCTGTACAAAGTAGCATGTTGCTTTGCATTCAGTGTACCTCAGAAAGCAGTACCCATAAAATTCACTAGACTCTCTCTCTCTCTAGAATATATATATATTATTCTAAGTATAACAAAAAAAACAGAAATATATTCAGATGAAGGTAAAAAAAAAACACAGATGATGTATATTAAATCCCAAGATCCATGTACTGAATTGGTTTTTACTTTTCTCTCTCTCACGCACACACGCTCTCTACTGCAGAGACACACACATGTAGTATTTTTTATTATCTTTTCTGCAGAAAAAACACAAGTAGATAATGAAATATGATCATCCCACAAACATTCACTGACAATTTAAGCATCAAAACCAAAAAGAGATACTCACAATTTCTTTTTCATTTAGCACCTCATTGTACTATCTCGTTAAAACTAGAAATACGAGTATCAAAAAATAATAATACTATATGGAAAAGATCAGAAAACAAAACAAAGAATGATATACGAACTCAACACAAATCATAACTGTAAAGCACATAATCAGTGTTGTCCCAAACAAGCAAAAACAATAAACGTATTCAAATACTCAGAATGAGATTCAGAGAGAGAGAGAGAGAGAGAGAGAGAGAGAGAGAGAGAGAGTAGTGATAAAAAAGAATAAGCTGATGGATTGTACGTACCAGGAATCAGTAGCGTATTCAAAGAGCTTCCCTTTTGTGGAGAAGACAATCAAAGCAACCTCAGCATCACAGAGCACAGAGATCTCATGGGCTTTCTTCAACAAACCAGACCTTCTCTTTGAAAAAGTCACCTGTCTATTGATCTTGTTTTCAATTCTCTTCAACTGAATCCTACCTCTCCCCATACTATATACCAAATTTACACAATCAATTCAGCACGAGAGAGATCAAAGGAGTTTTATTTTATTTCTTTTGTATAATTTTCTAGTAGAGCTATCCAGGAAGCAAGGCCTCCTTTTGTTTTATTTCCTGGGTAAACGCTCTTATTGCACTGACGTTTGTGTGGGAGGGAGAGAGACACTACATACAAAGAGAAAAAGAAAAGTACGCAAACTACTTTGGGAGAGGAGAGGGAAAAGACATGAGTGGTTTTAGAAAACAAGTGTGGTTTCGTCAAATGCGTTGTCGATATTTCGTAGGCTGGAGGGTTACTGTTTTTGGAGTCTGCTTCACTTTTCAAGGATTCAAGCCAAAATGTCGCTATCATCCGTACATGGAAAATTATATTTTCTTATAGCTTTCTTAAAAAGAAAAGAAATTGCTTTCTTACATAGGTAAGGGTAATAACCTTATTTATTTATTTCTTAACCTGCAATAATCATTTCTATGCATTGGATATATTAGTGAATTGCAGGTGTCTGTCGCTTGACGGCGCTATTTCCTACCCGTATTTACAGGTGTTATTATTTACACCACCCAGGACAGGTGTTTTTTTCCCTTAGCATGTCAACACCGCACCTGCCATTCGCCATGAACCTAATGTGCTTTGCCTTATTCCGTGATTAGTCACAACGGGAAAAAAATCTATATATTTTTTCTTAGCTTTGGCTTAAATATCATGTTTTTGACCGAAACGCAAAAGTAGACTGAAGCTTATTGTGAATTAATTTTATAAGACCAACTCTAACTCAAGTGCTAAAGGAAGAGTCAAAAATTAAAAAATAAAGATAATATTTTCATGCTCTAATAGAAAAGATAAACAAAATGTTATTTTAGTATTTCTCTTGTAAAAATATTATTTCTATACTTCATGTCAAAACATTAAAATACTATTTATTGAAGTAGTTATTTTTTTCATAAATTTTTTTCCTTTAGATTTTTTAACAAGTTCACCTAAGTTGACCCAAATCAATTTTTTTAATTAATTTTTTAATTTTATCATATAATATTAGATTGATTAGAATCGTCTAGGTTGTTTTTAGACTCGTCAGTCAACCGGAACATGTCGTGTTATTAAAATAGTTGTGTATCAAATATATTAAAATGCAATTAACTCTTCTAAATGGCCTTTTGCCATTAGAGTGCATATAAGCAAAAAAAAAAATCATATACTACGAGATTTTATAGTTTTACCGACGGATCAAATCTATCAGTGTGAGATTCAGACTTTGTTGGTAATTTTTTTTACCACCGACGGAACATGTCTTTTATCAGTAATCCCACATTTCATCGCTAAGTCTGTCGGAAAAAAATTACCAATAGTTTTACATACGGAAAATGAGCGCAAAAAAAATAATTCTCACTGGAAATATATCGACTGATATATTCTGTCGTTGATAGTGGCATATCCAATAAATATTTTTTCACTCTCGGTACAATGATGATGGACTCGATCCATCTGTGAAGACGTCGATGATTGTGGCATTTTCAGTAAATATTTTTCAACTCTCACTAAAATACCGACGAATATTATCCATCTGTGAAGGCATCGATGATTGTAGTATTTTTAGTAAATATTTTTTAACTTTCTATACAATGTCGACAGAGACATTCCGTCTGTAATCCGTCGGTAGGGTTTTTTAAAAAAAATTAAAAAATTATTTAGAATAAATAACATAAAATTATATAAATTAATAGTAAAAAAAAAACCAATTATGCAAATAAAATTTTATTAAACATAAAAAATAAAGTTAAATAATATTCATTACAAATTTAATGTGTTTCCAAAAATATATTAAACTAGAACAATGGCGGAGTTGGAGGAGGAGGAAGCTGGTTGTTCCCGGGACCATGCGGCTAAAAAGAGGGCGCACATATATCTCCCCTCTGTGATGTAATGTTCATGGTCATTAGGCGAAGTTGTTCATAATTCACCGAGAGTTGCTCATATTTTTTAGTAAGATGAGTCGTGTGTTGTTTTAAGGTCACGATCTCCTCATATTGGGTGCTCGATACTGATTGGAAGTTTCCAATGATTGAGACACTACAAGCCACCTGCAAGTTATCGGCTGTAGTGTTGGACAATCCATACACTTGATTTTTATCAGGTCCACCAGAAGATCCTACCTCCATACACAAATCTAGATTGAAATCCGAATGGGTCAAAGGATCATCCCCATATCTCTCCCTTAACTGGCTATTATAGGTCTCCTAAAAATAAAAAATAAAAAAGAAATCATCATATTCAATTCAATAAAAATAATAACTTACGAAATAAAATGGTTGAATGAACATACCACAAAGTGTTGAGCGCGGTTATCAACGAACTGTTGCAACCTATTTTGGTGGTCTTCACTCCACATGTGCATCTCTACAAGCAGCTCCATTAGGCTCGGCTTACGTCCAAGAGATGTAGCCTATAAAAAAAATTTAATTAAGTAACAACAAATTAATTAACGATATATTTCATTTAAATTAATCTGACCATTCATTTCGCATGTGTAGCAAACGAAACGGAGTTGTCGGTGTGCGTTGTCATCGAACCATGAATTTGCCGGTTCCGGTTGCAAGCACCGGACCGTGAACATTGTGTGAACCGCTTAAACATCACATACTCAATATATTACGGTCATATATCTCCCGGGATGTATAGCAGTTTGAAATTTATCTAAACCGTCACGTCGTTCCAACCTTAGAGATTGTTATCTCTCATGTTTTTTTTTTTTTGCCATTCTTTGTGCTATATACCAAAAATCACGCAACCTACTCCTATAGTGACAAATTAAATTTTAAAACAAATTTTTTTTTAAAAAAATATTATATTGTTTTCGATGTTACCTAGTTGCCACGTGATTTTTTCATACCCTCCTCACCACATTGTCAAGTGCATTGTCCCAGTCGAATTTGTGTTGTGTATAAATAATTTGTTTAAAATAAAAATAATAATTTATTTACAATTATAATAATAATTTATTAAAAATAAGCTGAAAATTAGAAATTAACACCAATCTCAAATTTGTCAAACCATGCATTGATATAAAGTGTCCATTTAATATGTCTGGAAACTTGACTCCATTGAAATAATAGAATCTCCATCGACGATTTAAACATCGATGATATTACTCAAGCGGCCTCAATGTTTGTGAACCTGAAAATAAATTAAATTAATGAAATATTGATTAGTTGTTCATAAATTATGTTATAATTAAAAAAAAACTAAAACTGAAATAAACTTACATTGAAAGGTCATTTTTCCAATGTGCCTCGTACTTGCGGGTGAATTGATTCCGCTGTGAAGGCACACTATCTCTGCGCTGTGAAACCGCGGTGGAAGAGGTAGCATTGCGTGTCAGCACAGGTGCCTCTTCTTGATCGACACCTAATGACATGTCATCCTTACTGCTAGAAGAACTAGCTGCGACCATATGTGAGCGACGAGCTGTTGATTTCGTTCTACACACCTACATAATTTTATACGAAAAAATTACATAATTAAAGTTGATTATTAAAAAAAATTTGACAACACCTCCCATATACTCGAGACTGCCCAAAGTTTTAAAACCTGCAAATATTGACAATAACCATAACCAATTGACCCCATTCAAAAATCTTATATATAACCTAACATTTATACAAATAATAATTAAAATCAATGGAAATAAGAACAGCTTGACCCAACATGTCGTATATTTGTTTGCTTTGGGCCTTACTGCCATCACGGTTTTTTACTTGGTGACGCGAGCCCACTTCTGAGCCTGATGCCCCAAAACACGTACAACATGTTAGCAACCATCACTACTAATAAGGCCAGCTACAAAACCCTCACCCGTCAATGTGGGATATTACAATCCACCCCCTTTAAGGAGCCTGATGACCCCGTCGGCACAACCGGACAGTTAGTGAGGTTGACTTTAATACCAAATGTAATAGCCTAACCCAACATATCGTATATTGTCCGCTTTGGGCCTTACTGCCCTCATAGTTTTGTTATTGGTGACGCGAGCCCACTTATGAGCTTGATGCCCCAAAACACGTACAAGATGTTAGTAACCAGCACTACTAATAAGACCAGTTACCAATCCCTTACTCGTTAACGTGAGATATTACATCCACCCTCTTTAAGGAGCCCGATGACCCCGTCGGCACAACCGGACAGTTAGTGAGGTTGGCTCTAATACCAAATATAACAGTCCGACCTAATATGTCGTATATTGTCTGCTTTAGGCCTTATAGTTTTATTCCTAGTGACACGAGCCCAATTATGAGCCTAGCACCCCAAAATGTGTACAACATGTTAGCAACCAACACTACTAATAAGGCCAGCTACCAAACCCTCACTCGCCAATGTGGGATATTATAGCTTTTTTATTTTAAGTTTGTGATGTTGATCTTTTAAGTTTATTGATCTTATATGGTATTATTCAATTTGAATTGATTGTCTTTTAATTTCATGACCGGTTATGGCCAGGGTTAATGATGGATATGTATTCTCTAGGATATAAAAAAAAACAATTTCATGCTATTATAATAGCGTTCCACTGGTTTTAATGTGTGACCACATATTGTTTATGTGAGGGTGCTATATAGAAGATATGATATATATGGCTACAAATATGGAACTATAACTCAAGAGAAACGGTAGTTCACTGTAAGTTCAAAATTTGAGTTTTTTTTTCATCACCGATTTTTAATTGGATGAAGGATAAGATTGTCCAAACGAAGCCAATTATGATTAATAAAATTAAGATAACTAAGGTTAAGAAATAAGTCTTCATCGATAGTAAAGGTAAATCTGATTGTCAACAACTTTTAATCATAATATTAAATTTGTTTTATTCTTTGGGAATAGGTTATGATACAATTCAAGAAAAGGGTTGAACAAGGAAATTCAGATTCTAGCATAATTATGTCTGCTGTCCGGTTTTACAATAACAATCATAATTCTCAATTCAACCATTGGATCGAGTTCAAAATTTACACAGAGTTTCTTGAAATATTGTTCTATGTTGGGGTAAATTTTAGGTCAATCAGATTTCAGGAAGGCCTTGCTGTAAATCCCAAGAAAAAAAAATCAAGTTTGGATTAAATTAAAGGAAATAAACTAAACTAAAACGATGTGGAGGCAAAATGAATGCACTTAAAGAAAATGGGGCCTAAATGCAAATAAGAATAATTATAGAGCATAAGTACTCCTCTTCTCACCAAAAATTGATCTGCAGATAATGTAAAGAAAGAAAAGAGGGAGTTTTTATATTTATTTTTACAAATCAAGAGAGAAACACCAAAATTTCAAAAAACCCATCCAAGATTTAAAGGTTACAGGTAGAATAAATACTGGTGAGAAAGGAATTAACAAGAAGAGAAGAGGGGAGGGCCGGTTGTCATTAAAAAGAAAAGAAGGGATCAAAACTTTAATTCGTACTGAGTAAGGTATTCTAAACCTGCTCTTATGAGTCATTTCAAGTTGATTATGAATTGATGCCTGGATGTTAATTTATAGATTTTAGTTCTTAGACTTGAATTGAGAAAAAAGTATGAATTGCTAAATTAAAGAACTTCATGTGTTATGTGTAAATGGAAAGGTTGACGAACCTGGATAATTTTATCTCTTGACTTTCAGAGAGATTTCGGGTAGGAGGATGAAGGAATTAAGATCAGGTTCCTCATAGAAATTGTAGTTTTGAATGTTGGCTAACTAATAAAATTAGTCTTGCTCAATTTGGAGTTATAGAACTCTAGTTATGAGTCACTAACCGAGACTGGGTCATGACAGACCCTATAGGGTAGTAGGTCTGGTTCGTTGATGAGAAATTTTGACTGTCTTAAAGGCAGAACTGGGTTCTCCTTCCTTCAAAGAACTTGTAGCCTCATGTCTTAGCTTTTCAACAAGACTAATCTCGCTTGAATTGAATTCTATAACTCTAGATATAGTTAAAAATCTGAGGAGAGGTCGGACAATAACAGTTTAATGTCTAGACAGCAACAGTTCAAAAATGAGACAGTAACAGCTCAATGTCTAGACAGTAACAGTTCAAAAACAAGACAGTAACAGTTCAAAAACAAGACAGTAACAGTAACAGTAACAGTTAAAAAATAAGACAGTAACAGGTCAATGTCTAGACAGTAAAAATTCAAAAACGAGACAATAACAGTTAAAAAATAAGACAATAACAGTTCAATGTCTAAACAGTAATAGTTCAAAAACGAGATAGTAATAGTTAAAAAATGAGACAGTAACAGTTCAAAAACGAGACAGTAATAGTTGGACAGTAACAATTCAATGTCTAGACAGTAACAGTTCAAAAACAAGACAGTAACAGTTCAAAAATGAAACAGTAACAATTCGGGATTTAAGCAGAAATAGTTCAAATATATATAAAGGAATGATAACTGCGGTTGCACAAAGAATGACAATATTAATGGGTGAAATGAGAAAAATATAAAATATTATAAAATGACTGAAAGAAAGACTTATTAGTTATTGATATGTTTACAATAAAACATATCCTTTAAGATGAACATTTATCATAAATTTAAGGTATCTTATAATATCAGACTTGTTATTATAAAACATGCTTTTGTTAAGGAGTTATTGATACTTCAAGTGCAAAATGATGATATAAAACCTTGATAAAAATGCATTTTTAAGTACTAATCAAATGAGTTATTGATTTTTGTTTAAAATCTTAGTTTGGTTTCTCCATGTGTTTGAAACTCTTCTCAGTATGCTCTTGCTAATTTGCCAATCTCTCTTTTTTTTTCTTTTTTTTTTCTTGAATTTTAAAAGAAAATGATAATTTTAGGGGAGACCTAAAATTAGGTTTTGACAGTTGTCACATCTTTACAATGCTTACGATAAAAAATCTTGTAAAGAACTTTAGATAGTAAGCTTGTAAAGAAGAAAAGATGAGAGATTGTGGATTTACAAGATCAAGAAATGATCAATCCCTCCAAAAGTGTCAAAAGTGAGGGCTTCAAAACATACTCAAGAGAAAAGAGATAAGGTTAGAAATCATATTATCTGGTATATAAGGGTAGAGAGTGCACTTAGAAAGAAAATAGGCAGAGCTAGAAAGTGCACTCAGAATGAAATAGATAGGGCTAGAAAGCACACTTAGAAAAAAAAAATAGATAAGGCTAGAAAGTGCATTATCTAATATGTGAGGGTTAAAAAGTGCACTCACAAGAAATAGATAGGGTCAAAAAATGCATTATCTAATGTGTGAGGCATAGAAAACGCATCCGGAAGAAAATAGATAGGGATGGAAAACGCATTATTAAGTGTGTGAGGGCTAGAAAGTATACTCAGAAAAAAAAATTAATTTCAAAGATGTTGCTTGAAAACCTTCCTAGTTTTTAATCAACGGGAACCTTGCTTGCCTTAAAACCTTGTTAGGCTTAAAATCTTGTTAGGTCTTTTTGATGGAAAAATTTGAACCCATCAAGGATTCCTTCCTTGGACTTTCTGCAATGGTCGAAATGCAATGCCTTGTGATTAATAGGCATGTATTTTTACCAAAAACATATAGGTCCCCTTTCTTCATAGACTCTATCTCTCAAAGCTTCGATCCTGGTAGCAAGCTTTCGTGGCTCTTTCACTTTTGTTTACCTATGCCACAACTTGTGGACTTGTCCTTTGGGAAGAAGATGCTCATCTAACAAGCTTAGATGATATCAACATACCCTATTATTTGGGCATCTCATGATGACCTTCTAAAGTCATTAAAGGATTTTAAGCTCGCTTCCCTCTCTTTGTTTTCCTAGAAGAGGAATTATGGAGTCAACTTTATTATGTTTGTTTAATTGATCTCAATCCAATCATGACCCTAAGTATTTTATCCTATTTTGTTTTTACTTGGGTTTTCACAAGGATGATGTCATGTGAAAGAGTGCCTGACTTTTTACAAGAGGTAGCTTTCATAGAATATCTTTGGAATTTCAAAGTCATTTCCAAATACAAAAACCATTTTGATGCTAGTTTAAAAACAAACTTGTTTAAAAAAGAATTCAAGTAATTTCCATGGACCTTCATTAAAGTTGAAATTTTTTATGGATGTTTTTGCTTATGAGAATGTGAAGTGACCTTCTGTTTTCCGTCTTATGGTCACAAGGATTCAAGTTTTGACTTGAGAGTTTCAAAGGAAGGAAAAATCTTTGAAGCGTTGATTTTACTTGTAAAAGTAATAAAGCATAACCAAAGTTTCTTGAAAAGCTTGTTTTATGTGGGAAAGCATTTCTCACCGATCCAGATTGCTTGCCTTTGATTAAAAAAAGGTGTTATTGGGAACGTAATGTGAGCTTTGGCTCTTGGCTATGAAAGGAAAAGATATATGTAGGCTCTATTGTTACCCACTTTTGACCCCACAAAAAATTAATAAAAAAATAAAATATAAAATACAAAAAGATATACAAGAAGTAAACCTATAAGATTTCCCATGTAAACCCCTGAAACATGAATGCATGAAATTAAGTAAATAGAGAAGAACCCATTAGTAAAATACAAAAGCTCTAACTTAAAGTATGAAATACACATAAATGAATAGGGAGAAATTGGGACTTAATATGGGAAAGACAAAAGATGAGAGGACTAAATTGAAAAGGCATGAACAAGTGAGGGGAGAGAAAAAAAATACTCATTAGCCCTAAGAAGAATAAAGGGTCTAACAGGAGGGAAAAGGGGAAGGGAAGAGGAAGAGTCATTCTTTTTTTTAACACTTTCTCTCAAGAACAAGTAAAGAAAAACACATGCAACAAATACATAAAAGGAAATAAAAGGTTTGAGTGAAGATTTAAACACCAAAAACAAAATAAATTGAGGGAGAAAAAAAGAGAAGGCTAGAGGCAATAGAGGAAAGATGAAAAAAAATCCAAAATATTTGAGGGAGAAGGAGTTTTGAGGAGCAAAAAACACAGCTAGGACAAAGGAGTTTTGAGGAGCAAAAAACACAGCTAGGACAAACCTAAAACCTTCCTAGAGCAATTTCAAATACATTGGTTAAGTTTTATACAAAAATACTAGCTTTTAGATTAGAGTTCTTGAGGGATTGAAGGTGAGGATGGAGTTTGAAAGGGAGATAAAGAAGACTTGATAATGTTTAAGAAAAGGCTTGAAAGCCTTCGGGAAAATATGAATAAATGATGAGGGAAACTTTTTTGATGCTAAGTTATACATTAATGTTAAAATTACAAGTGTACGATCATACAAGAAACTATGGTGTGCTGAAGCTTAAACATATAAACAAATTCTTGTGATGCATGCTCTTGTGAAAACTAAATTTTAAATGAATGAAATCTTAAGTATGATAATTGATATGGAAATGATATATTTTGTATGTACTAGTGATAAAACAATGGAAGGAATGCATGAAAATGATTGTTATGTGTTAGGCATGTAGAACCAAAAATTTGGATATTATTTGCTACCTAATTTGTGACCGAAAATTGGTCTAGTTGGTGGTAGAATTTGGGATGTTATCCTTCATAACAGTTGTAGAATTGGATGTTAGATTTCTAATAGGGCTAGAATTACCCAAATCAAAGTTATAGAACTCTGGATATAGGTGAAAAACCAAAGACTTGTTAGGATGGGAACTACTAGACATATTGTACATTAGACTTTAAACAAAACATTGAGATTTACAATTGAGAACATTTGGGGCAAACGTCTTCATGAAAAAATTGGTTATTGATGTTAGCTTTTACAAGAAACAAATCACACTCCATTTGGAGTTATAGAACTCCAGTTATGGATAAAACACTAGAGAGGGGTTAGGTTGTACATTATAGGACAAACTTGCTTACCATTGTATTTTGACGAATTTAAGTATGTGAATGGTAGAACTACGTTTAACCCTCTTCATCAAAGTTTTGTAATTGTGTCTTAGCTTACTAAAGAAATAAACCCCAAATGAAACTAAGTTCTACAACTCTAGTAAGGGGAGAAACACTGTTGCGATATCGCGATTGCACAAATTAATTACCCTAGCTTACAACACAACTTACAAGATAGTATAGAGCAAGCAAGGGGTCAATCCCACAAGGAAGGTTCAAGTTAGATTTTTATGCTAGATGATATGCAATTTGGGGGTGGGGTTGGACATTATCTCTCCTAAAGCAAAAGAAAATAGAAAACTTTCAAGCAAAATTAAATAAAATCAGAAAATTATCAAGAGAACAAACCCTAGTCACAAGTAAATGTCCACCAACAGAAATCAGAACTAATCATGGAAATGAGACATCAATTTATATTCTGAATATTTATCTCTTCTTAAAACTGATTAGTTAATGGATCCACCATATAACTAACTCTAACCATCAAATAAACACAATGTCCACACTAATAATTTAATTCAATGACAGCCTTAAAAACTAGATAAATTGATTAATCTAGAAAACATAATTGTCGGTAGTATATGCTTGATTTGATTGAATGCTCTCCCTAAGATTAATAAAGTAGATCCGCTGATTTGATTGAATGCTCTCCCTAAGATTAATAAAGTAGATCCGCCACAATTATTAAACTTAGTTGCTTCACAAGTTCATATACCACAACTCCGGTTTTGACATCAAACTTAGCAATAGATTGTCTACAATAATAACTTAGAGTTCGCTCTAGAAATTAAAATAAACAATTATAGAAAAAATAAGCATAAGAGAACAAACATATTCATCATATAAACTAGAAATAAAAGGTAAAATAAATCTCACAGTTCTTGAAATCTAAAAGTTTCCATGTCTTTACAACCAAGAAAAAGAGTTTAGCCTTGCATGTTTGTTGAACAACTAATAAAAAAGGAGAAATGCATGATTTTGGGTTTCTTAGAGGAAAGGGGTTTTTTCTCTTCTTGGCTGGCTGCACTCCCTTCTCTTCCTTATTCTTTTTATATTCTACGAAACCCTAGTCTCTAGCTTACAAAATAGTCTTCTCTTAAGTAGACAGTTTACATTTAAATACTTAATAACTATTTTCCTAAAAAAAAGATATAGCCTTGCATATAATCTTCAAGCTTTGACTTAGAGGAGCTAAATTGCTAAAATAAAAACTTGGATGTCGGTTTAGATGCTTCAGAATGTAATTGAACTCATTTTTTCACAAAACCTGTTTGCTGGCAGAATTCAGTTGTCATCTTTGAAAAATCATCTCCCTCATATGACATCTTGTTTTGCTAAAATTTGGAGCGTTGGTAGATCTTTTAGTCAAGAATCCAAAACAATTAAGTTTGCATTAATGGACTTCTGTAGCTGAAGATATTTTAGTCGGAATAGACGAAGGTCAACATTGGCAGATTGCAAGATTTGACTTTGAAGGCTGCGATTTCCATGGTCGTTCTTATTTTATTTTCTTACCTTCGATTTCCATAAAGGTATGAATGTTAGCTTTTTAATGCCTCTACAATCACTTTATTTTGACCTCTAGAGCTCATGCTCTGCACAAAATATCGACTGAAGGTCAAATCTTTCATCCAAAAGTGCCTTCAAAACATAAAATAAAGAATATTAAGGCATTTTATATATAAAACATAGGCAAACCACTAGTTAAATATGAGTGAAACTATCGAAGAACATGGTTGCATCAAACACTAAACAATGTTCTAGTGTATTTGTCATGT
This sequence comes from Populus tomentosa, assembly GCA_018804465.1. Lineage (NCBI taxonomy): Eukaryota > Viridiplantae > Streptophyta > Magnoliopsida > Malpighiales > Salicaceae > Populus > Populus tomentosa. The sequence continues at coordinate 5,518,873 of CM031991.1, read as the reverse complement.
ATTGTTTGAACATAATAAGTTTTGACATAAAGTGAAAAGAAGTATTTCTTGTGTAAAGAATGAGTATGTAAATTTGTTAAAGAATATACTGACAAAAAATATTTGTATGGTTCAGGGGGAACACAGGGTACAAGATCTTCTATCAGAGGAGCTCACTCAACCGGAGGAGAAGGTAAGTGAAATCACGTTTCGGTAGAATAACTCAGTAACCATTTCAACTGTACACACCATCAGGGCAGCTACAATGTAACGTTCCTAATTTTTCTGGAACAAATCACCATCAAACACTTAAGCAAATATGGCAATTGTTTTTTTTTTTGTTTATACAATTTTCATATAAAAGTCTACTGAAATTTTGGCAGAGTCTCCCATATATAAGAAGGTCCTAAATTATCGATATTTAACCTATTTACACTTCTAAAATCCCATAACTCATAGTTCAATCACAACCTAATCATCCTGGATCTCAAACCCACAAACATCGTCATTATCACAACCACAATATTTATAACATACGTTGATCATCAAATACCATTATATAGGAATAAATAAGATAGACACGCTTACATAAAACATGATTATATAAATTTCATAGTTAAGTTCATTTATTTAAATTTAAACATTAGTTATACAAAATAAGTTATATAAATGTCTTAATGTTACAAAATACAAGGATATACTCCGTATAACTAAATACAACAAAAAGTGAACAAAAGCTAAGATCTATTCTTGTTGTGCATATGATGGTCCTGAAACAAAGACATATTATTGAGACATGGATATCATGGCTAGTATAGTAACACAAAATCCAGCAAGTTAGAAAGGCAAACATGTATTCATATTCTATTCACTTCTCTCATTTTTTTTTTTAGTGGAACTCTTTCTCATTCAGCTACTAAAACATGTTTCATTTCTTATTTTCAACTTTCGTTCGAGATTCCATAAAATCAACTAGAACCGTTTTCGCCTAACTCATTGTCAATACCAATTATGTCGGTATCATCATCGCCTTGTAGGTCAATGCATGGCGATCCCTTTACCCGGGCCCCTTAACATACACTAAATGTATGTTAGTCAATGCATGGTGATCCCTTTACCCGGGATCCTAACATACACTAAATGTATGCTAGTCGATGCATGATGATCTCCTTACCCGGGATCCTAACATACACTAAATGTATGTTAGTTAATGCCCCATAGGCATCAATGCATGCTAGTTCATAGGCATCAATGCATGTTAGTTCATGGTGATTCCCTTATCCAGGATCCTAACATACATTAAATGTATGCTAGTTCATGCCCCATAGGCATCAATGCATGGTGATACCCTTACTCAGGATCCTAACATACACTAAATATAATGTTAATACATGCCCTATAGGCATCAATGCATGGTGATCCCCTTACCCGGGATCCTAACATACACTAAATATATGTTAATGCATGCCTCATAGGCATCAATGCATGATGATCCCCTTATACCATATTTCTCATATTTTCTATATCAACTATACTTCCATCATTTGGTAAATCACAAGCAAGACTATTTACCTTGTACATATATAACTTTAGGATACTATTCGAAATAACAACATCATTACGCAAGCTTTTCTTTTTTTACATAATATCCAACATACATCAATTCACATTTCACATTAATAACATATCAAATCATAGAGTTTAACTAGAAAGTATAGGGGTGGATCACCTACTTGCAGTAGAAGCTTTACTAGTGCTCGTGGACCCTTCTATAATCACAGGCATATCTCATAAATTATCCTCATTCTAGGATACATTTCATAATAACCACATTAACAACCAATATAGGTCATTCTTTCAATTATTTCTTTCTTTATATTTTATGTTTTTTCTTATTTCACCAATTAATATCATCATTATTTGTCCGACCATAGTTATCATTACAAGTTTCCATTTCGAACATGGCTCATTCCTTTTGAAAGTTAAGATGTAATATTACATGTTTCCCTAAAGGGGAAAAGACCTATTTTTCACCCTTAATGCGTCTAGATAGTCACTTTAAAGATTTCCCAAATCTGCTAGTAGAGGTCACATTCCAACCTCTCCTCAAATTTTGACCATATCCGGAGTTTTAGGAATTTGTTTAAAGAGGAATTGGTCTCGTTGGAAAGCTAATACATGAGGCTACAAGTATCTTAAAGGGAGGAGAACCCAGTTTTACCCCCAAGACACTTGAAATTACTAGTCAACAAATCAAACCTACTATCCTATAGGGTCCGTCATAACTCAATCTCGGCTGGTGACTCATAACTGGAGTTTTGTAGCTCTAAATTGAGTAAGACAAATTTCCTTAGTTAGTCGACATCCAAAACTACAATTCCTATAAGGAACCTGATCCTAATTCCCTCATCCTCCTACCTAAATTCTCTCTTAAAGTTAGGAGACGAATCTGTCCAAATTCATCAACCTTTCCATTTACATACAACATCTACAATTCAATTTTTCCTCTTTTATCTCAACCCCTAGCCATATTGCATACCATATAAGAGTGTCAAAAATACCTTTTAAGAGCCAATTTACTCCATTTATTTCAATCTCTCTTCTTAACATCAAATTAGAACATTTTTTTTTATTTTATCACAAGTACATTCATAATAACATTTCTCAATGCATATCCATTCCTATGATTCACAAACATAGATGTGCATTCATTATACAACAAAACCAAAGTATTAGATCATGATGTAATTTTCATTTCATCTCCAACGTGATTCTAAGGCTTACTAACAATATAATTTTGCACTTAGTATCAATCCAACACATTTTCACATAACTTCATCCACCACATATGCAGAATTTATATCATTAACACAAGTATAATCATAACAACCATGCCGCAACCACATTCTCATTCATTTGAACCATATTCATGCAAGTTCATTAATCCCATAATAAAATCAAAGCATGAACATCAATATAATTTCGGTTCCAGTACAAAGATGTCCTTAGGAGTCCAACAAGACTACAATCCAAGCATTTTCATCATTCCATTTCATATCCCATATAAATTCATCAAACTTTTGTGAGAATTAAGACATAACATCAATTTAGATTTTGTTTTTGCTTATGCATGTCCTTGGGAGTTCAATAAGGTTATAATCCATGTATCTCTTCATTTTAACCTCATGCCATCCATTCCTTCCATTTGGCCGACCCCTTACTTCGTTTTTCTCATTCAGTATCAAACACACATTCATTTCTTTGTAAGAATTTGCACATGTCATCATTTGTCCATCATCCCACTTAGGTTCGTCACTCCTAGTTTAGTAAATCTTGGGTCAAAATATAAAGGTCCTAAACTCCCATTCTAGAGTTCTTTCCTTTCTTTTTTGTTTGAAATTTGAGGTAATACCCAGCCAAGGAAATGGTGTTGGTCTACCTTTCATTTCTGGACAGTCTTACTGTAAGTTTGATAGGTGTTCTTCTTCTTCCTTTTGGTTTCTTCGTCTTTCTTTTTCCTTTTGGTTTCCTCCTCTTTCTTCTCTACTACAGTTGCCAACCTTTCCAACTCACTTTCCTTTCATGGTTTTCTCTCCTTTCTTCTAACTCTCTTCTTGCCCAACATTTAAAGGGGCTTGCATGCAGGTTGTCTTGGTTTTGTTTTAAAAAGAGAGGTTGTTGCAGCCAAGGCTACTAGCCAGCTGCTTTTGGGGAAGAGAAAAGGTCACCTTCTCTCTCTCCCTTGCATTTATACTCCCTCTTAAATGACATGGGTGTTTGGATGCTGGTTAAGACTGCTCTTATCCCTCTTTGGGTCATCTTAAGCTGGTTTTATCTAGGACAGGCTAGTTCTTCTCCATCATATATACATAATTGACCATGAAAAGGAGTCACATAGAATACCTATACTCAGTCAAATGATGTGACCTTATTATAGTATTTCATATTTAACCTGTTTTGAAGGATAAGGGTGTTATAGCCCAAGTTGGTAGTGAAGAACCAAAATGACAAGTGGAAAAGTTGGAGGACCAAAATGTATAAGGTTGGAAAAATTGGCAACCCAATTTTGATTGATGAAGGGGTCTATTAGTGAAAATATTTTTATTTTGGGTAAATAAATACAAATTTAAATATGTAAGGACTCGGTAAGAATTTTGGAAGGCCTAATTAATCTTATCGAGGACTTAATTGCAAGAAAAATTGATTTTTAAAGTCAATTTAGGCTTTAATTGGAAAAACTTAAAGTCTGGGGGTTGAATTGCAATTTTATGGTCAAATAAGAGGCTTAAGCAATTAGAGATGTGATTGAAGAAATCAAAAACCAAAGACCAAAATTAAAAAGGTGTGTGAATGCAGACGTTGAAACTAATCAAATCAGAGGCCAAATTGAAGAAATTGAAAGTTTGTTGATCAATTGACGTTCAAAATGCACAATTTCATTTTTAAGGATTAAAATGAAATAAACGATCAACTTTGGGACTTACAATTGAGTTCGACAGGGGCAGAATTGCATGAAATTAAGAGTTTAGGAGGAAATTACAAGTGTAGTTAAAAGCAATTGGAAGAATAAGGACTAAAGTGAAATTTGTCAAGTCCTAAATTAGAAACCCTAATTTCTAGGGTTTAACCTACACCACATGTCATTCAGCCACTATTAAGCTTCTTCTTTTGCAGCTTTGGTTGATTGGGTAAGCACTTTTAAGCGAATGAATGTGGCGTCTTTGATCACTTCTATGGTTGTAACCACCATTAATCAACTAAGAAACACTCCCTCTACAAAGATTAGCTACTCCCATCAAACATTTACATTCCATTTTATTTAGATTAGCCATCACTATATTTCAAAATCTTGACCAATCGAGTTGGCACCTTCAAACAAATTAATGTGGAGCTATAGACATCCAAATTGAGTAAGAATGGATCCAATCAAAAGGAATGCTTCTACTCTACTAAGTTCAAGTGGTCTCCGATGATGTTTACATTGGAGAACCTTCCGGGAAGCCTTAACATCTATCATCTTAGTTAGCCTTGAATAAGATACCTATTTCACAAAACTACTAATCTTTTTCATATCAAAGGTTGACCATGTTTCTCTCAAGATTCAAATGCTAAAAACAAGCACCTTGGTCTCTAAGTTTGAAAAAATCACCAAAATCTCTAAAAACCAAGTTTATTGCACAACCACCATTAAAAACCAGTATAAGTACAGAGCTTAAAGCTATAAAATGTACCCAAAACTCTCCAATTTTGATCAGAGGGTCATGCTTTGATGAAGGAGGATCAATCTTTGATTAAATCTTAGCTTAAAACCCTATATATACACCCTAAAAATCAAGGTGGATGAGAGGAAAAATATGGTGAAACACATTGTGAAAAGACCTCGTGTAATTATTCAAAAGTCTAACATAGAAGATCTAACAAGCTTTAGAAGGAAAAAATAATGAAAAGGAGAGAAGGAAAACAACAGTCCACAGCCAGTAAGCTTGGAGAAGGTCTAACCATATAAAAGTTCAAGTGTGGAGTCCATATGGCCTGTCTATTCATGCTTTCTTTATGTTTAAACCTCTTTTGATGTTGTTTGAGCTCATTTTTCATTTTTGGTTTGATTTTGTTGTTAGAATAATCTGATGTTTTTCGGCATACTTTGTTTTATTTTTATTCTTGTTTTAAGCTTGTTTTACATTGCTCAAGCTTTCATTATGATTGTTTTAGTTTTAGTCAATAATGTGTTGATGAGGCTTGCACTAAGGGCATGATTCTTGGTTTTAATGCTTGTTTGATTCTTTTTTTAGATCAATAGCTTGTTAATGATGTATTTAAGGTATTTTGATTAGTGATTGAATTTTTTTTTGTAATAAAATAGTAAGTTGCTTTTTATTTGTGGGTTAAGGATTTTGGAAACATGTTAATCAATTTGATGTTTTTAGTGCAAGTTCATGGTTCATACAAGTATGTTTTCGTATATAAATGTCAAAAATGTCATGTTTTAAATCCAAATAAAATGAATATATTTTTTGTTTAGCTTTGGTAGTTTTGAACTTCAACACTTCATGCATGTTATTGATGATTTGATATTATTTATTAGTTTTTTTTTTAATTCAACTATGCTTGGTATTGATAAAGTAGTCTATAAGGACCAAAAGTAGTGTATTTAAAGGCCTAGAAGGTCATTTCTAGGGTTTGACAGTGCTGGGTATATCTGAGCATTTTTTTGGGTTTTGGGTTCTAAGACAGCGTTCTCCGTGTTCTTATGAAGAACATTTCCTTAGCCTCAAGATCTATACTAATTTTGGTTCAATTCTTTGCACTAAAACATTCAGGCAACTTGACTAGTAAATAATCTAGGGTTTATTTGCATTAATAACAAGTTTCTGGGGGTTTTTAATCTTAAAGTTTTAGTTTTGAATCAAAAATTATTTTAACAAAATCGTGTTGATTCTTTGATAATTAAAGTGAATGGATGCTAGATTAGGGATCCTTATATGATTTCCAACATGTCTATATCTTTGTTTTAATTGTATTAGGTCTAATTTTGGATCCATGTTGTTGGGTTTACCTTGGATGTTCTTGATTTTTTTTTTTTTGTGTTTAATCAGTTTTAGGTCAAAGATTTTTGTGTTTTTGTGTTTAAGTTTGATTTGTTTTGAGTTTTACTTTTAATTTTGGTTAAGTTTTCAGGTCAAATCAATGTCTTCGGTTCGATTTATGGTCGGACCACATAGCTCGAATAAACCCAGTGAAATCAACCTGGTCGAGTCAACTTGATCGGGTCAAATGTAAGACCTTGTTTAGCTGGCAATGTTTTTGCTAAAATTTTTTTGGTTTAAGGGTGTGTTTGGTAAACACCCCCATGAGCTTATTTTGACAGTTTTGGTTTTTCAAAAAATGGGTTTTTGTCAAATATAACCTTATAAAAAAACCAAAAAAATATTTTTTCATATTGCATATGACCCAATCCTTACAAAAATTACATTTTATTTTTAAAAAGGAGGGAAAATGTATTTTAACATTGTTTTTTAGAAACTTTTTGTGCATTTGTTTTTTGGAATTTACAATGAGTTTATAAAATTCCTTAAGGATTTGGCCAATATTTCAATAACTTATAAGATTTGATTCCTAAAAATTAATAGTCAACATTTTAATATAAATGTTAGAGACCTACTAGTATGCTGGTATTTATGTACCAGGAGTTGACTAGAAAATTCTTAGAATTATTTTGGATATTCACCAATTTTAATTAAGAGTATTTCTTTCACCAAAATATGAGTTGTGGAAAACACTTTCGCCTTCTAGGATAGGTGAACCTTGTTAGGGCACCTACATAGATTGGTCCTATAAGAATTTACCTAGGCATATAAGTCTATAACAAATTTGAAATGACAAATTTATTCATAAGCATAAATGTTCATTATGAGTCATAGACATACCACTGGTTAAGAACCCATCAACATTTTTAAACAATATCTAGACCACACAATGCAACATACCTCAATTAAGCACCTTTGGGGTACTAATATCTTCCCCAGACACAATCAGTCCCTTACCCTAAAATTTCATATAAGACCAGTTTACCTGAGTCTCCTAATGACTTTAAATCAAACAACTAGATTCAGTGGACAAACTCGCCAAACTTTATATGAAGAAGTCATGGAATTCCAATATCCATTGTCTCAAATTAGAATCCTAGTTTCACCTCTCGTCTTTGGCTAAATATACAACATGCTCTGGGAACGAGATTAGATGTAAATACTACTTTGCACCCGCAGACCGATGGTCAATCCAAAAGGGTCATTCAGATCTTAGAGGATTTATTAAGGGCATGTGCTTTAGAATTTGGAGGAAACTGGGAAGAACATATAGCATTGGTGGAATTCACATATAACAATAATCACCAGGCAATAATAGGGATGGTCCCATATGAAGCCCTATATGATAGGAAGTGTAGAACTCCTTTATGTTGGGAAGAAGTCGGGTATACAAAACTGTATGGCACAAAGCTAATACAAGTTACTACTAAAAAGGTAAGAATTATTAAAGATCAGATAAAGGTTACTCAAGATAGACAAAAAAAAGTATGCAGATACATGAAGGGAGGCCTCTCTAATTTAATACAGAAGACACAATATTTCTAAAAGTGGCCCTATGGAATAATATGTTAAGATTCGGTTTGAAGGGGAAGTTAACTCCTAGATTCATTGGACCATTCGAAAACCTAAGATGCATCAAACCTATAGCCTATCAAATAAACCTGCCCCCATAATTGCTGAACGTTCATCTTGTATTTCACGTCTCCTTATTGCGAAAAATCGATATAGACCCTTCACGAGTTCTACCCCGGATTCCAATAGAAGTTAAAGAAGATTTAACTCTTGAAGTCAAACCAATAAAGATACTTGATTGGCGAGAGAAGGAATTACATTTTAATAAGACTCCTATCTTCAAAATCTTATGGCGGAGCTCACAAATTGAAGAAGAAACTTGGGAGAGGGGATTTGAGATGAGAAAAAAAATATCTTGAATTGTTCAAAAAACCATGTATGATATGCAAATTTCAATTTCAAGGATGAAATTCATATTAGGAGAGAGAATGTAAAACCCCATTAAAATAAAATAATTGACCTGGTAACTACCCTAGAACAATACAAGGGAACCATCCAATAAACACTTAAAAAACACTAGGATAAGAGAATAGAACATCCAACATGACCTACCCTCATTTAAGAGGGGTTATAAATACATTGGGAGAGAGAAAGAATGACTTTTCTTCTTCCTCATGGCTGGCTAAAACAGCCCTAGTAGCCTTTTCTATTACAAATTGCACCAAAGAAATCCCTTGCATTCTACCCATAAAAGATAATTGAGTAGAGGTAAGGTGAAGAAAACCAAAAACATTGAAGTAGTGAAGGAGAGAAAAGGTTGGTTGGAACAACAATGAAGGAGGAAGGGGAAAAAAAAAGAGAAGAGAATAAAATCACCAAAACACTCCCCTAAATTATGTTTAAATTCGTGTGGTAAGGATGACCCTTACCAAAACACTCCCCTAAATTATGTTTAAATTTGTGTGGTAAGGAAGGAAAAACAAAAAAAATAAGAGAATAAAATCACCAAAACACTCCCCTAAAATTTGTTTAAATTCACGTGGTAAGGATGACCCTTACTCTTACATTTATTATTTTGAGACTATGAGATAAAATGGAAAGAAAACCCTAAATAAGATAACTTGGGGTTCTTACATCTCATGATTGTGAAAGACTTAATGAAAAGGTTAAAAGGTTGGGATAATAATAGAATATTTTCAAATTCTAAAATAAAGGAAATTGGTGCATGTTATAGAGGAAACCCTAGCTAAGATTGGTATATTGAAAAAGTGAAGGTAAAATAGAATGGAATGATATAATTTGTTAATTTGTGACCTCAACAAGTACTTGGGATAAAATGTCTAGGCTGAAACAAAATTTTACAAATGTTAATATCCTTGTTTTGCATCTTGTATTGTAAAGCTTATTTAATTGTAAACTTAAAGGATTAATATATGATTGGTGCATGTTAACATAGATATATTTGGACTAAAAGTGATAATTCACATGAGTAAACTTGAAGGAATAGAGACAACATGTTCAACCAAGAGAAGAAAATGAAGGAAACCCTCTTTATATGATGAACATCCTTAGAGAAACAAACAAGATAGTAGAAATTGAGTTCATACATAACATGAGAATAGTTAGTAGCTTGTGTTTAATGATTTGAAATGAAATTATTGAGAAGGATGAAATGAACACTTAAAAAGAATGTCCTATATTTTGGCCACCACGACGATTTAGGAAAGAAAATCCTTCAAATGTAAATACTTGAATTTAACTGAATACTACTTATCAACAATGTGATGAACTAAATGAGATTATGGAAATAAGCATGATTCTTGAACATGTCTAGTAGATTTATAAATTGAAATGCATAGAACACATTATAAATTGATGAGAATTTGATGATATCATATTGAAAAACACAAAAGTATGCTTGGTAGAGAAAAGACATAGGCTTTGGCCATCTTATAAGAAAATAGGAAAGAAAGGCCTTCATGAATATAATGGTAATTAATAGATCTTCCTTAACAACATTTGATGATTGGGTGAAATTGCAATAGATTGGAGACATTACATGTTAATTTTGCTTTATATACTCTTGGAATTGAATTGTGACGTGGTTGATGTACATAAATAGGTTATGGTATGATCTTTTAGGAAAAGAACATCGTATTGACTTTTATGCATGAACTTGAGAAAAGAAACATCGTAATGACTTAGTTTTCATTGATGATTTGTAGTGTCGTAATGACTTAATTTCATTGATTTTTTTTTTAGTGTTGTAATGACTTAATTTTCGTTGATGATTCTTAGTGTTGTAATGAGTAGGTTTTCATTGATGATTTTTAGTGTCGTAATGACTTAGTTTTCATTGATCATTTTAAATAAAGTTGGGATGGATGCTTTATTACATTATTACCATGCAAATACGCGAATAGAATACACTAATATAAAAGATATTTATATGAGTGTGTGTATGTATATATATGTGTAGAAATAATATTTGACGATACCTAAAGATAAAATATACTAATTAATGGTCTCTTTATAGACTAGGAGGTACAACAGAAATCAAATCTTCAACCAGGTAAGGACATACTACGGGGGGAGTAGGTAGGTGATTTCCACCTTCATCTAATTTTGTTAAATTCTTGAGGTACTTTTTATAAGGTATTGTAGTTTGAATTCTATTATTTGATTAACCATGAATTATAAAAGAATATTAAGATTAGCTTTGGCTAATGGTATCCATATTGGATAACCAGAAATGAATGATAAGATTAGCTTTGGCTAATGGAATCCATATAGGATAGTCGGGAAGAGATGTTAAAGAGCTTTGACTAATGACTTCCATATCAGATAGCTGGGAATAAATGTTAAAGATTAGTTATGGCTAATGGTATCAATATTGAATAATTGGAAATGAATGATAAGATTAGCTTTGGCTAATGGCATTTATGTCAAATAGCTAGGAATAGATGTTAAAGATTAACTTTGGCTATTGGCATCCATACTAGATAGCCAGGAAAAATGTCAAAGAATTAATCTCGGTTAATGGTATCCATGTTGGATAGTCAGGAACAATGATAGGATTAACTCACCTAATAGTATCCATGTTGGATCGACCAGACAAGGACATACTAGGGGGAACAGGTAGGTGATTTCCACCTTCATCTAATTTTGTTAAATTCTTGAGGTATTTTTTGTAAGGTGTTGTAGTCTAAATTCTGTTGTTTGATTAACCATGAATTATAAAGAATATTGAGATTAACTTTGGCTAATTGTATCCATATTGGATAGCCAATAATGAATGATAAAATTAGTTTTGGTTAATGGCATCCATATCGGATGGCCGAGAATAGATGTTAAAGATTAGCTTTGGCTAATGGCATCTATATCGGATAGTCGAGAATAGATGTTAAAGATTAGCTATGGCTAATGATATCTATATTGGATAGTTGGAAACAAATGATAAGATTAGCTTTGGCTAATGACATCGATATCAAATAGCCAGCAATAGATTTTAAAGATTAGCTTTGGCTAATGGCATCTATACTAGATAGCCAGGAAAAATGTCAAAGAATTGGTCTCGATTAATGATATCCATGTTGGATAGTTAGGAACAATGATAAGATTAACCTGCCTAATGGCATTCATGTTTGATAATCGGGAGTAAAGGATGAGATTAACTCCGACTAATGGTGTCGACATTAAGATAACTGAAAGTGAACATTGAGAATAGCCTTAGTTGAAAGCATTCATCGATATGATGAAAGAAAGATTATAACGTATTATTTCCGACAAAAAATCATGTTTAAGAAACTATATAAATTGGTTATTGTTAGAGATGAATCATTTATACACTGAAGTATTCTATATGTATAAGAATTCCTAGACCATAATATACATCAATTGGTTGTCGAACATAACTTAAAATAAACTAATGTGGATTACTGTCGCAGGGAGATGTGAAGTAATGTATTCAAAATAGACTCAATTGAAAGTTATTAATGTGAACCTACTTATTAGATATTAATCTTAACCACAACTACATGTTTATTTTCTCAATTGTACCATAATTAATGTTTATGCACTTAAATCAAGTTTGATTTGTAACAAGACCATCTCATGACCACAATATCTAGCATCTCATAATATGTACCTTGTGATACCGTATCATCTATGTAGGAGTAAGAATAAATAACTTGTATTTTGTAAAACTATATGAAGTCGATATTCGAATTTAGAATATGTAAATAATGGTGTGTTGATAAACTTTATATTTTGCACATGATGTTTATGTACATTTCCTTCCTATAATATTATTCTATCTTACATGTATATAGTCTATATGAATGCTTAAAGATGATCAACTATTAACATGATGAAATGGTATAATGAAATATACAGTTCAAAAAGAATAGCAATTAAGAATTGTTACATTCGACATTGTACCGAAGGACTGTAGCACAAAAAAATATACCCTCGCTTTATGCTTATTAAAAATAAGCAATATAATTTTGTGGGCTATTACATAAGGGTCATAATTTGCTAGAGTCTTGTTGGACTTTTTCTAGCTATTTTCGAGGAATTTTCCTTGTAAAATTCCTTTTAAAATGGATTCTTAGATATCACGTCAAATCTTTGACAATTCAAAATTTGTTGAAGCTTTTTTGGACTTCATTTATGATTTTTTAAAAAATATAAGAATATTATGCAATGATTTAGAACTATATGACATGCATGCATCCTTACTTGGTTGGAAATATAGGCCCTTTTTTCTCTTACATCTCATCTTTTGATTGGTGGAAAGGTTTGTTATTATCAATATGGCCTCTTGGTCACTCGGTTTAACTCTTCAACTCACTCGAGTATTACTCATGTGATTAATGTGTTTGATTGTCTCTTTGTCATGCAGCCTAGACCTTAAGCAACAAATGTAGCTCTACTTAGTTAACCAAACCTTGAGAAGTGACAAACTCTTTTAGCCATGATATTACGCCGTGGTTGGACAATGCCTCCTAATTTGTGGTATTCTTGCACCATTGCCCACTTAATAATTTTTTTTCATGGAGAAGTGGTGCTCCAATACTCTCATTTTTTAAAGGAGTTTATCAAGTCATCCATTTTCGATGATTATTGCAAAGTTGGGTTATCCATGGCTCAAATGAATTTCTTGCATTTTGAAAATAGAAGTTTACTTGATGTAAGCTTAAAACAATTTTGTTTTGAATTTCTTACAATTCCTAAAAGATTTAATCTTTTTTTAGAAAAGTAGTGATTTGGCCTGGTGAAGGTATATGATGAAGTGACCTTTTTCCCTTTTAGTTTCAATGCAAGAGGCTCTAATGAAAGCTTAAGGCTTTGTTGAGAAAAATTATCTTATTTTTAGCATTTATTTTTTCAACATGAATAATAATGTATAGCTTTGTTTGTAATGTCATGATTCTTGTGGAAACAATTCTTCTATATTTTGAGAACGCCATTTATTGGTTTAAGTTGTTTGAAAAAAAGGGATTCATATGCTCAAAGAGTGTTTCAAGGTTCTAAAGACTTAATATCAATGTTTCAACGACATCTCCTTTGTCTTTGATATTTGAATTTTTATCTTGCCCTCTAATGTGGGTTGTGATCCAAGTTAGGATCAACCATTATTTTTTTAGAATTTCCTGTAAATCCTGGAAAAAATCAAGGCTGGATTAAATTAAAAAAAATAAACTAAATTGAAAAGATATGGGGGCAAAAAGAATACACCTAATGAAAATAGGGCCTAAATGCAAATAAGAATAATCACCAAAAATTTGCATCTATCGTAAAGAAAGAAAAGAGGGAGTTTTTGTATCTATTTTTACAAATCGAGAGAGAAACACTAAAATTTCAAGAATCCATCAAAGATTAAGGGTTATAAGTAGAATAAACACTAGTGGGCAAGAAATTAACAAGAAAATTTAAACAAGAAGAGAAGAGGGGAGGGCCATCTATAATTAGAAAGAAAATAAGGGAGTTGAAGATTGAAACCTTGATTCATACTGGGTAAGGTGTTCTAAACATGATTTTATGAGTCATTTCAAAGTTGATTATGAATTAATGCCTGGATGTTGAATTAAAGATTAGAGTTCTTAGACTTGAATTGAGGAAAAAGTATTAGTTGCTAAATTAAATAACTTCACGTGTTGTGTAAATGGAAAGGTTAACGAATCTGGACAGTTTTGTCTCTTGACTTTTAGAGGGATTTCAGGTTGAAGGAATTAGGATCTGGTTCCTTCATAGAAATTATAGTTTTGGATGCTGACAAAGGAAATTGATCTTGCTCAATTTAGAGTTAAAGAACTCCAGCTATGGGTCACCAACCGAGACTGGGTCATGACAAACCCTGTAGGGTAATAGGTCTGGTTTGTTGATGAGCAATTTTTACTATCTTGAAGGCAGAACTAGGTTCTCCTTACTTCAAAGAACTTGTAGCCTCATGTCTTAGCTTTCCAACGAGACCAATCTCGCTTGAAACAGAGTTCTATGACTCTAGATATAGTTAAAAATATGAGAAGAGGTCAGACAATAACAATTTAATGTCTAGACAATGACTGTTCGGGATTTAAATAGAAACAGTTCAACTATAAAGAAAGCAATGATAACTATGGTTGGATAAAGAATGACAATATTAATGGGTGAAATGAGAAAAACTTAAAATATTAAGAAATGACTGAAAGAAAGACTTATTGGCTATTGATATGGTTATTATAAAACATATTCTTGAGTGAAGAAAATTTATGAGATAAACTTGTGATTTGTAGGAGGGACCACAAGCGTGGTGCAACAACAACAGTAGGGGAGCATAAACAGAGCTTTTATTATAGGCAGGTGAATTGCACCTATACTTTATAGTTAAATTCCATGATTTAATATATTATCGATGTTGATGCAACTATAATATTCGATAGTTTTACTCATATTTAACTAGTATTTTGCCTATTGATTAGTACTTAAAAGTGCATATTTATCAAGGTTTTATATCATCATTTTGCACTTGAAGTATCAATAACTCCTTAACTAAAGCATGTTTTATAATAACAAGTCTGATACTATAAAACGCCTTAATATATGATAAATATTCATCTTAAATGCAGGCCTATCACATAAATCAAAGGATTGATTGATGAATTCAACTACTGAAATTATGAAGATAAAGATAGAGTGAAGCTTAGAAAAGAGATGTTGGTGTAGTCCAAACTGGAACACTGTTCGGTAATTGGGTCATATCTCGAGTTCTAGATGTCCAAATGATCTCAAATTTTTACACAGATTAGGTAAGATATAGGCCTACAACTTTCATGTGGAGACCAAGATCTAAAAAGGCCATTTTAAAGTCCAAATTATAGCAACAACAGAGAAGTCCAAATCTATCTTGCAACCCAGACACTGTTTAGTGTTTAGCCCATATCTCGAGTTCTAGAAGTCTAAATGACTTAATTTTTTTTCCTAAAAATCTAAGGACAATTTCCTACTACTTTCATATAGATGGATCCAGTTCTGATGCTAGAAATGATGTTTTATTCAGATAAGAAGATAAGGATTTTCACCAAGTCAAGAGTTGGCCACCCACTCAACAATTAGTCATCGAATTAATAGTTCCAAATTTTAGCCTATAAAAGTAGGCATTTGCCATGCATTTAGGCATCTTGGTTGTTCATATCAAGATCATGCTCTTTATTTCTTTCTTTATATTTTTTATAATTCTTAAGTTTTGCTTTCATTAATATCTTGTTTATGCTTTTCATTTCCTTTCCTTTACTTAATTAACTTGTATCTTATTTATGTTCTTGTTTTGTTTATTTATGTTTCTCTTCTTCATTATGTTTAGCTACGTTTATTATGTCAAAGTGAAAAGGTGACACTAATGGTGTAAGAATAAGTATAGTGCAATCTCAACATGGACCTTAATGTTTAATATTAACATGTCTTTTCTTTTTATCTAACTAATTCTTAATACCTTGCTTGTTAAATGGTTAATCTAGATTTGTGTTGTGTAACACTTGGTACAACAAATGCTTGGCACTCTCATAGCCCAACCATATGGTATTACCTACACCTATGCTATGAAAGGAACTTGATTTGTTGTTAACATAAGTTAGCATCATGAATTTCTGACAATATTTAAAAGTTTGGTGTTACTTAAATAAGATAATTAATATGATCATGTTAATAATTTATAATGAGCTATTAATGATAACTCATCTGATCGGAACCTCCTTTGTATGTGGTTTCCAGTTGAATAATAAGAGTTTATATTATACTTGTTTGAAATACCATTAGTGGATCCTCTAACCTTGACATTTGTTTTTATCATTGTTTAATCCTTACATTAATCTTTCATCTCAAAGTTCTCATCAACTTCTTCTTTTTCTCTACTACTACTACTACTACTACTACTACTACTATTATTGTTGTTATTGTTGTTGTTGTATTATTGTTGTCTATAATTTATACAATTAACCTCCCTATGGTTCAACCCCGGTCTTGCCGAGTTATTTATTACTTCGACACTCCTGCACTTGGGAGAAGACATCAATCTTTTGGTTGTGTCACCTATGTTTTATATATAAAATTCCTTGAAATTCTTTGTTTTATGTTTTGAAGGCACTTTTGAATGAAAGATGCAAAAAGTAGTAAATTGGAGGTAATTAACAGATTTGACCTTCAGTCGATGTTTTGTATAGAGCATGAGCTCTAAAGGTCGAAATGAAGTGATTCTAATGGCATTAAAAAGCTAACATCCATACCTCTTTGGAAATCTAAGGTAAGACAATAAAATAAGGAAGACCATGGAAATTGCAGCCTTCAAATTCAAATCTTGCAATCTGCCAATGTTGACCTTTGGCCATTCCGACTTGAATATATCAAGCTAAAAAAGTCCAATTGATGAAACTCAAATTTTTTGGATTCCTAATTCAAAGGCCTATCAACGCTCCAAATTACAACAAAAAATGATGTTATATGAGGGAGATATGATTTTTCAAAGATGACAACTGAATTCTGCCAGCAAATAGGTTTCGTGAAAAAACAAGCCCAAATTACATTTCAAAGCATCTAAACCGATATCCAAGTTTTTATTTCAGAAATTTAGCTCCTCTAAGTCAAATCTTAAAGATTTCATGCAAGGCTATTTCTTTCTTTTTAGAAAAATAGTTATTGAAGTACTTAAATTTAAACAGTCTACTTAAAGGAGGACTATTTTGTAAAATAAAGACTAGGGTTTTCTAGGATATAAAAAGAATGAGAGAAGAGAAGGGGGCAGCCAGCGAAGAGGAGAAAAACTCCCCCCTCCTCAAAGAAACTCAAAATTATGTATTCTTCCTTCTTTTTGATTAGTTGTTCAACAAATATGCTAGGCTAAACACTTTTCTTGGTTGTAAGGACATGGAAACCTTCGGATTTCAAGAATTGTGAGATTTATTTTACCTTTTCTTTTTAGTTTATATGATGAATATGTTTGTTCTCCTATGCTTATTTTTTCTATGATTGTTTATTTTAATTGCTAGAGCGAACTCTAAGTTATTATTGTAGACAATCTGTTGATAAGTTTGATGTCAAAACCGGAATTGTGGTATTTGAACTTGTGAAGCAACTAAGTTTAATAATTATAGCGGATCTACATTATTAATCTTAGGAAGAACATTCAATCAAATCAAACATAGACTGTGGACGTTTATGTTTTCTTGATTAATCAACATATTTAGTTCTTAAGGCTACCATTGAATTAAATTACTAGTGCGGACACTGTGGTTGTTTGATGGTTAGGGTTAGTTATATGGCAGGTCCGTTAACTAAATAATGTTAAGAAGAGATAAATATTCAGAATATAAATTGATGTTTCATTTCCATGATCAGTTCTGATTTTTGTAAGTGGATGTGTGCTTGCGACCAAGGTTTGTTCTCTTGATAATTTTTTGATTTTATTAAATTTTGTTTGATAGTTTTCTATGTTCTTTTGCTTTAGCCTAGATAACGTCCACCCCCCCTAAATTGCATATCATCTAGCATAAAAATCTAACTTGAACCTTCCTCGTGGGATCGACCCCTTGCTTACTCTATACTATCTTGTGTGTTGTGTTTGAAACTAGGGTAATTAATTTGTTCAAAACTAGGGTAATTAATTTGTTCGACCGCGACATCGCAACATATGTGAAATGTGAAATGTGAATTACTGAATGCATGTGTATTTAGGGTGAAAAGTTGTTGTGTGAATTGCCAAGTGATGAAATTATCGATAACAAAGGAAATAAAAGAAGTGTGATTTGAGGTGTGAACTAGGGGATCACCATGTATTGGCTAGCATACATTTAGTGTATGTTATAATCCCAGGTAAGGGATCATGTTGCATCAACTCCTACAGGGTGGTGATGATGATACTAGTGAAATTGGTATTGATAATGCATTGAGCAGAAATAATCATGATTGATCTTATAAAATCTGAATTGGAGGTTGATAATGGGAGAGGGAACGGTTATTAATAGTTGAACAAGGAAGAGATTATAATAAAAACTAGAAGGGAGAAGTGAACAAAATATGAATGCATGTTACCCTTTTTAAATTGTTAGATATTCGTGTTGTTATATTTATTGTGATATTTATGTTTTAATAATATGTATTTTGTTTCATGATCATCGTGTGCACGATAGGAGTAGATCCTAGCTCATGTTCCCTTCTTGTAATCTAGATTCTAGGGAGTATACCCTTGTATTTTGTAAAGAAAAAAAATGTTTGTATTACTTAATTTATATAATTAATGTTTAAACTTGATTAAATGAACTTAACTTTGTAGTTCATATAACCATATTTCATGCATGTGTATTTATATTTTTATCCATCCATAATGATATTTTGTTATAAATATTGTGGTTGATAGGTGTGATAATATTTGTGGGTTTGAAACCCAAAATGATTTGGTCGGGATTGAGTTAGGAGATGCGAGTTATTAGAAGTGTACACAAATTAATGTTGATAACTTGGGACCTTCTGGTATATGGGAGTAACATGACCAAAAGATTGATGTTTTCTCCCAAGTGCAGGAGTGTCGAAGTAATAAATAACCTGACAAGACCGAGGTCGAACCACAAGGAGGTTAACTATATAATAATAATAATAATAATAATAATAATTAAAGAGGAATTTGAGATGTAAGATTAATGTGAGGATTCAACAATGATAAAAGCAATTGTCAAGGTTAGAGGATCCATTAATAGTATTAGAAATAAGTATAGTATAAACTCTTTTTATTAATCAACTAGAAACCACACACAAAGGAGGTTCCAATCAGATGATTTATCCTTAATAGTTCATTATAAATTTTTAACATGGTCATATTAATTATTTTATTTTAGTAACACCATACTTTTAAATATTATCAGGAATTCATTATGTTAACTTATGTTAACAACAAATCAAGTTTCTTTCATAGCACAGGTGTAGGTTATACCATACGGTTGGCTATGAAAATGCCAAGCATTTGTTGTACCAAGTGTTATACAACACAAATCTAGAATAACCATTTAACAAGCAAGGTATTAAGAATTAGTAAGATAAAAAGATAAGACATGTTAATAACAAACTTTCTTGGATATAAACATTGAAGTTCATGTTGAGTTTATATTATACATATTCTAACATTATTAGTGAAACCTTTTCACCTTGACATAATAAACATAGCTAAACATAATGAATAAGAGAAACATAAATAAACAACATAAGAACATAAGTATAGTAAAGGAAATGAAAAGCATAAACAAGAGATTAAGGAAAATATAACATGAAAAAAAACTTAAACATTACAAAAATATAAAGAAAATATAAAGAGCATGATCTTGATCTGAACAACCAAGATGTCTAAATGCATGGTAAATGCCTCCTTTTATAGGCCACAATTTGGAACTATTGACTTGATGACTAACTGTTGAGTGGATGGCCAACTCTTGACTTGGTGAAAATCCTTATCTTCTTGTCTGAATAAAACATCATTGGTAGCATCAGAACTAAAACCACCTGTACTGATGAAAGTTATAGGAAATTGTCTTATCTTTCTAGGAAAAAAATTAAGGTCATTTGGACTACTGACACGACTAAAAGCTTGATGTCTTCTCCCAAGTGCAGGAGTGTCAAAGTAATAAATAACCCGATAAGACTGAGGTCGAACCACAAGAAGGCTAACTATATAAATTATAAACAACAACAACAACAACAACAACAACAACAACAAGAATACTAATACTAATACTAATAATAACAATAATAATAATAATAATAGTAATAATAGTAGTAGTAGTAGTAGTAGTAGTAGTAGTAGTAGTAGTAATAAAGAGAGCTTTGATATGTAAGATTGATGTAAGGATTAAACAATAATAAAAACCAATGTCAAGGTTAGAGGATCCACTAATGGTACTTCAAACAAGTATAGTATAAACTCTTATTACTCAATTAGAAACCACACATAAAGGAGGTTCCAATCAGATTATAAATTGTTAACATGATTACATTAGTTATCTATTCAAATAATGCTAATACTTGTAAATGTTGTCAGGCATTCATGATTATAACTTATGTTAACAACAAATCAAGTTGCTTTCATAGCTCAGGTGTCGGTTATACCATACAATATGGGCTATGAAAGTGCCAAGTATTTGTTGTACCAAGTGTTATACAACATAAATCTAGATTAACCATTCAACAAGCAAAGTATTAAAAGTGAACAAGATAACAAATATAAAACATGTTAGTATCCAACATTAAAGTCCATGTTAAGTTTATATTATACTTATTCTTACACCATTAGTATACCATTTTCACCTTGACATAATTAACTTAGCTAAACATAATGACAGAAAGAAACATAAATGAACAAGATAAGAACATAAATGAGAAACAAGTTAACTAAGTAAAGGAAAGGAAATGAAATGCATAAACTTGATATTACTTGTTCCGGTTTGGACTGCACCAGCATCTCTTTTCTAAGTTTGGCCATCTCTTTGTCCTTTCACTTTCAATACTTAAACTCATCAATCAATCCCTTCATTTATGTGATAGGCCTGCATTTAAGATGAACATTTACCATAAATTAAGGTATCTTATAGTATCAAACTTGTTATTATAAAACATGCTTTAGTTAAGGAGTTATTGATACTTCAAGTGCAAAATGATGATATAAAACCTTGATAAACATGCACTTTTAAGTACTAATCACAACCGCCAACCAGCTTATTACTAGTCCCTAGTAATCAAAAGCGTTAAAATAGAGAAACAATTTGCAAGTTCTACAAAGCAAGGCAGTCATCATTCAACTTCCATTAATCTATCCAGATAAACAAACTCTCATTAAATTTATATTCCTGCTTCATATATCTTAAACAAGATATTAATAAACCTTCTTTTTATGTGCTCAATATATGAAAACATAGATGATGGGGCTTCTGTTGGAAGAAAACAATATTATGTTCAAATGTTTAAGGTAAACTTCCTTGAGTTGGGATTATTATTTTCTTTTTCTTTTTCTTTTTCTCTTTTTTTTCTTTTTTCTTCTTCTTCTTTTTTTCTTTTTTTCTTTTTAATTTATATCCACAGACACCTTAAAATGTAATGTATCTTTAACCCATGTAACGAGTTTTCAGCTAATGACTCCCAGACCAGTTGGTCTTAGGGCATTAGGTGTTAAGACACCCCTACGAGCTTAGTAACTCGGGTTGCAGATACTGATATGTAGATAGTGCAATGTTTGATTCCCTTAAGCTTTTCTCCTCAACCCATGTAACAAGCTTTGGGCCAATAGCTCCCAAATCAGTTTACTTTAGGGTATTAGGTGTTAAAACACCCCTTCGGGCTTAATTGCTTAGGTTAGGGAGGCTACAAAACCAAACTCATCTATGTTTTTATTATCATCAATATTATCTTTTTTTTTTTTTTTTTTTTGCAAATTATATACTATCCCTTTCCCTTAGTTGTTACCTTCAACAAAAGAACATAAATAATGTAATAATCCAACGTGTAACCCACAATCATATGTTAAAGTGTGTGTGTGAAAATGAAGGTTTAAGAATACTTTTTAAATGAGTATATGAAGCAGAATCAAGTGATAACAATGCAAGAGTTTGTAAATCTGAATATTTCAAGAAGTATTATGATAGACCTTGGTAATGATACTTACTAAGATGCGTCTCTAGAGTCAATAAAATTTCCTCCTTACTCTGCCATCCTAATAAGGATACTTACTAAGATGCGTCTCAAGAGTTAATAAAACTGACTCCATACTCTGCCATCCTAATAACAATTTTGTCAAATAGCAAAAACAGTTAGCAAGTTAGTTCCTCTCCAATTGTTTTTCCAATGATATCCCTATTTGCTAAAGCTTTAGGGACAACCCCCAAAACTTGACTGCCTCCTAAAAATACAGCCATTGACACACCTCCCATTAACCCAAGGCTGCCTCCCCCATACACTAAATGAATCTTTCTCTCAGCTAGTACTTGACCAAGATGATTTGCTGATTCTAAAAACTCTTTTTCTTTCCCAGGACTGGATCCACCGAAAACACAAATATTTCTTATGTGATGACTTGAGGAACCTGCCATTTCTGCACACTTCTATATTTGATGAATGTATGGGTTGAGTAGAAATGAAGGGAAGGAAGAGAAGAATTTATAGATGAGAAATTAAAAATGCAATCATACCACCTATATGTAGGCCAACTGTAGTCTCACATACTCTCTCTCTCTCTCTCTCTCTCTTTATTAATTATTTATTTTGAAAAAGCATGTGTATGTACAGGTAGTTGTGATTGTGGCTTACATCTTCCCTTGGTTTTACATCCAAGAACTGCTTAAACGCCCTCTATAGGTCGGGGATAGGCTTCCCATCCAGTTTTCTTAAAAACTGGCAAACATGGTCTTTTTTAGTCAGATTCCCAAGACTAAGTCGATCATGTTCTTTATGGAATTGTGGCCATAAATCATTAATTACACGATGCACATCTCCACTAGGATGCGTCTCAAGGGTCAGCAGAAGATTATCTAAAGACCCCTTACTCAGGCCATCCTTAATGAATTGTATCTTATCTTTACGGTTTATAGATACCATTCCTAAAGAATGACATGTTGCATTACAAGTCCATCTGGCACATCTGTGACAGACTTTCAGTTATTTTGCACGACGTTTCTTTGCAAAAGTGCTTGTACCTGTTCCAAGCATGTGTGAAATGAAAGAATTGGAGGACTCACCTGATAAGCGGACCTTTGCTTCAATTAGCCAGCGAATGTCTTCAGGAATTCCATGATTCATTAATAACCTCAATCTTGCACACCTAGCATGATAAATTTTTGTAATCACATTTGGAGGCAGAGCGGGAAAATACCTTATCAATTTTTCAAGAGTGGTATCCATTTTCAAAAGAGAATTAGAGAAGAGATTCAAAGAAGGGAGAAAGAGCAGAGAATTGTATGAATATATACAGATATCAGTTATTTGAGAAACTGAAAGAACCGACTTAAGTCACGGAGTACCGTTATCCGCCATTTGACCGGGGTGAGAGACTAGCAAAACAAAAATCACACCAAAAAGGAACACAAAAAATGTGAGAAAAACAAAATAATCAACATTTATCTACAAGATCATTCAAATCAATGGATTCATTTTCACTAGGAAACTCATCAAAGTAAGCTTTCAAACAATGTCCATTTACCTTCAAAACATTGTCATTCTTTGAATTCTCAATATCAAGGGCCCCATGAGGATACACATGTTTCAAAATAAATGGACCGCTCCATCGTGATCTTATTTCTTCAGGAAATAAATGGAGTCAAGAATTATAAAGCAAAACTTTTTGACCAGTATCAATATTTTGACAATTTTCACAAGTTTTGCAGAATGCATGTGTGTCCTTGAACATGGTGGGCCAATAAAATCTATTTTGTAAGATTTTTTTAGTCGTCTTTCTTGATAAGAATTGACTCCCACATGCTTTAGAATGACAAAGTTTAATAACACTACTTACCTCATTGTCAGGAATGCATCTTTGAAATTTTTGATCAGGACAATATTTGAATAAGTTAGGGTCATCCCAATAAAAGTTCTTCACTTCATTCAAAAACTTTCCTTTGTCTTCAGTACTCCAGTGAGCTGGCAAATCTCTTGAAGCAAGAAAATTGATATTTTTAGCAAACCAAGGCATTGAACTAAGAGAAAGTGAGGATTTGTCAGGAGTGTAATCATCGATTGGTGGGATGTCAGATGTCAAATCTGTTGTCACTCTTGACAAAAGATTGGCATTAATATTTTTGGTGCCTTTTTCATCCGTGATTTCTTCCTGAGAATAAATCATTTGCAAATCTTCAGATTCATCCAACTCAATTTTACTCAAAGTAGATTCAAGTTGATCGTGAACTAATTCTTCAATAAGATCTACTTCTTGTAAATCATTATCATCTCCAGGTTGCTTGCAAATGTTGAAAATATTCATCTCCAATGTCATGTTTCCAAAAGATAACTTCATGAGTCCATTCCTATAATTAATCAATGCATTAGAAGTTGCAAGAAACGGACGTCCTAAAATAATAGAAAATGAATTACATGCTTTAATAGGTTGCGTGTCCGAGACAATAAAATCCACAGGATAAATGAATTTATTAACTTGTACTAACACATCTTCAACTATTCCTCTAGGCACTTTTACCGATCTATCAACAAGTAAAAGAGTTACAGAAGTTGGTTTTAACTCACCTAGATTGAGACTTTGAAAAACTGAATATGGAAGTAAATTCACACTAGCTCCAAGGTCAAGTAAGGCTCTTTCAATTTTATGTTATCCAATAAAGCAAGAAATTGAAGGATAACCAGGGTCTTTATATTTCAAAGCATTATTGTTCTGAAGAATGACACTTACTTGTTCGGCTAAAAAGGTTTTCTTTTTCACATTCAGTTTTCTCTTCACAGTGCACAGATCTGTCAAAAATTTAGCATAGAAAGGAACTTGTTTAATAGCATCCAACAAAGGTATATTGATCCTTACCTGTTTGAAAGTTTCAAAGATTTCAGAGTTGTGATTGACTTTTCTTTGTTTGGTCATGGTATGAGGAAATGGAAGTGTTGGTGGGGAACAGCCTTTTCTTTACAATGTTCAGGTTCAACCCCTTCCTTACCCTCAGAGATAGACTCATCATCTTTCTCACAAGGTTCAAGAATGGGTTTTTCAATAACCTTACCACTACGAAGAGTGATGACTGATTTGACTTGATCCATGTGTTGGCTTCTAGAACCACTTGCATATTGCCCCTTTGGATTTTGCTGTGGTTGAGAAGGAAACTTACCTTTCTCTTGAAAACTGAGAGCAGATGTTAACTTTGAAAGAACATCTTTAAAATCTGTCATGCCTTGAGCAAGTTGGGTGTTGATTGTCTCTTGCTTTTCAATGAATGCATGCAATGTTTCCTCAAATTTCTTCTAGGGGGTGGAGCATAAGGAGGTGCATATCCATGAGAATTTTGGAAATTATGGTGTGCTTGAAACGATGGCTGTGAAGTTTGTGCATTGTTGCTATCACTCTTCCAACTAAAATTTAGGTGATTTCTCCAACCAGGGTTATACGTTTGTGAGTATGGGTTATGGTTGGGCCTTTGGAAACTATTTAAAGCATGGGCTTGTTCATAGAGGCATTCCCTAAAAGAAAGCAAAGTTGGACAATCATTTGTTGAGTGTTCATTGGTTTCACAGATTTGACATACAATATCTTGAACAGATTTTAATTGACCACTCTTTTTCAATTCAAGTGCTTCGACTTTTCTAGCTAAAGATGCAAACTTGGCTTGGAGGTCATGATCTTCCCTAAGGTTGTGCATACCTCCACTAGATGTATGAGGTTGAGTTTTACTTGGTGCCTCATAAGTACCTGTGGTGTCCCAATTTTAAGCATTTTCGGCTAGCAAGTCTAGGTACTCCATTGCTTCATTAGGGTCTTTATCTTCAAAAGTTCCATTGCATATCAATTCAACCATTTGCCTATCTCTAGGTGTTAAACCTTCATAAAAATATGAAACCAATCTCCAAGTTTTAAAACCATGATGAGGGCATGTATTAAGCAAATCTCGATACCTATCCCAACATTGGTAAAATGTTTCTCCTGGCTTTTGAGTGAAAGTGATGATTTGTCTTTTGAAAGAGTTTGTTCTGTGAGACAGGAAAAACTTCTTTAAAAATTGTTGTTGCATTTCATTCCAAGCACGAATAGATCCTGGTCTTAAATTTTGTAACCATGTTTTAGCTCTATCTTTTAATGAAAAAGGAAAAAGCTTTAATCTAATGGTGCTCATGCTACAATTTGAGTCATTATAGGTATCACAGACCTACTCAAATTCCCTTAAATACAAATATGGATTTTCTAGGTCTAAGCCATGAAAAGAAGGTAAAAGTTGAATAATGCCTGGCTTAAAATTAAAATGAGATGCGTGAGGAGGGAAAACTATGCATGAGGGCGCACTTGTTCTTGTGGGATTCATGTGATCTCTAAGTGTTCTCATACGGTTATTCTTATTATTCTCATTATGAAGCGATTGATTATCTTCTTCGGCCATATTTTCTGAAAATGATGAGGATACCTACAAAGTCGACCAATTAATGTACGTGACCAAACTCTCATGCACGTGTAAGAGGTGAATAAATGAAGAAAATAAAAGAGAAGAAAAAGAAACAAAAGAAAACAAAACAAAAGAAACAAGAGTTAGAAAAAATAAAAAGTGAAAAGAGAAAATAAAATAAATATTATAATTTATACAAGAATTTACCTCCCCGGCAACGACGTCAAAAACTTGACACGACTAAAAGCTTGATGTCTTCTCCCAAGTGCAGGAGTGTCGAAGTAATAAATAACCCGGCAAGACCGGGGTTGAACCACATAGAGGTTAATTGTATAAATTATAAATAACAATACAACAACAATAACAACAATAATAACAATAATATTAATAGTAGTAATAATATTAATAGTAATAATAATAATAATAATAATAATAATAATACTCAGTACGTGGCGTTGTTATACTTGAGAATGATCTAAAAGATTGGGTCACAGGTTTCCAGCCTATATACTGAGTTTATAAAAAGATCAAAGAGATATATTATATAATATAAACAAATTTCTGATGTGAATGAACAAGGCAAGACCAACAATGTCAGGATCCTTGATCAAACACAGAGCATACTTAATGTACATAAAATATAACAAGAATGTAAATAATAATAATAATAGTGGTAATAATAAAGAGAGCTTTGAGAGATAAGGTTGATGTAAGGATTAAACAATAATAAAAACAAATATCAAGGTTAGAGGATCCACTAATGGTACTTCAAACAAGTATAGTATAAACTCTTATTACTCAATTAGAAACCACACATAAATGAGGTTCCAATCAGATTATAATTTGTGAACATGATTACATTAGTTATCTTATTCGAATAATGCTAATACTTGTAAATGTTGTCAGGCATTCATGATTATAACTTATGTTAACAACAAATCAAGTTCCTTTCATAGCTCAGGTGTCGGTTATACCATATAGTATGGGCTATGAAAGTGCCAAGTATTTGTTGTACCAAGTGTTCTACAACATAAATCTAGATTAACCATTCAACACGCAAAGTATTAAAAGTGAACAAGATAACAAGTATAAAACATGTTAGTATCCAACGTTAAGGTGCATGTTAAGTTTATATTATACTTATTCTTACACCATTAGTGTACCCTTTTCACCTTAACATAATTAACTTAGCTAAACATAATGAAAGAAAGAAACATAAATGAACAAGATAAGAACATAAAAGAGAAAGAAGTTAACTAAGTAAAGGAAAGGAAATGAAGTGCATAAACTTGATATTAATGAAAGCAAAACATAAGCAATACAAAGAGAGAAAGCAAGAGCATGATCTTGATCTGAGAACCAAGATGCCTCAATACATGGTAAATGCCTCCTTTTATAGGCTAAAATTTAGAACTATTAATTTGTTGACTAATTGATGAGTGGGTGGCCACTTCTTGACTTTGGTGACAATCCTTATCTTCTTGTCTGAACAAGATGTCATTGCTAACATCAT
The DNA here is from genome assembly GCA_018804465.1 of Populus tomentosa. Taxonomy (NCBI): domain Eukaryota; kingdom Viridiplantae; phylum Streptophyta; class Magnoliopsida; order Malpighiales; family Salicaceae; genus Populus; species Populus tomentosa. Next base: position 5,490,692 of record CM031991.1, on the reverse strand, counting down.
AATTTGCACAGAATCCTCAGGAATGTTCTAGGAAATTGTTTCAGCTTTCCAACAAAAAAAAGATGAGTTCATTTGGACTTCTAGAACTCAAGATATAGGCTGAACATTGAACAGTGTCTAGGCTGCAGGACAGCTTCGGACTTCTTCGTTGTTCCGAGCAATGTTCCGGTTTGGACTGCACCACCATCTCTTTTCTAAGTTTGGCCATCTCTTTGTTGTTTCACTTTCAATACTTAAACTCATCAATCAATCCTTTCATTTATGTGATAGGCCTGCATTTAAGATGAGCATTTACCATAAATTAAGGTATCTTATGGTATCAAACTTGTTATTATAAAACATGCTTTAGTTAAGGAGTTATTGATACCTCAAGTGCAAAATGATGATATAAAACCTTGAAAACATGCACTTTTAAGTACTAATCATGAGTCCTCCAATTCTTTCATTTCACACATGCCAAATACAGGTAAAAGCACTTTTGCAAAGAAATGTCGTGCAAAACGACTGCAAGTCTGTCACAGATGTGACAGATGGACTTGTAATGCGACATGTTGTTCTTTAGGAATGGTATCTATAAACCGTGGAGATAAAATACAATTCATTAAGGATGGCCTGAGTAAGGGGTCTTTAGATAATCTTCTATTGACTCTTGAGACGCACCCTAGTGGAGATGTGCATCATGCAATTTATGATTTATAGCCCCAATTTCATAAAGAACATGCTCGACTTAGTCTTGGGAATCTGACTAAAAAAGACCCTGTTTGCCAGTTTTTAAGAAAATTGGATGGGAAGCCTATCCCCGACCCGTAGAGGGCGTTTAAGCCGTTTTTGAACGTAAAACCAAGGAAAGATGTGAGCCACAATCACAACTACATGTACATACATATGTCTTTTCAAAATAAATAAATAAATAAATAAAGAGAGAGAGTGTGAGATTACAGCTGGCCTACATATAGGTGGTATGATTGCATTTTCAATTTCTCATCTATAAATTCTTATCTTCCTTCCCTTCATTTCTACTCAACCCATACATTCATCAAATGCAGAAGTGTGTAGAAATGGCAGGATCCTCAAGTCATCACATAAACAATATTTGTGTTTTCGGTGGATCCAGTCCTGGGAAAGAAAAAGAGTTTTTAGAATCAGCAAATCATCTTGGTTGGGTACTAGTTGAGCAAAAAATTCATTTAGTGTATGGAGGTGGCAGCCTTGGGTTAATGGGGGGAGTGTCAAAACCTGCATTTTTAGGAGGTAGTGAAGTTTTGGGGGTTGTCCCCAAAGCTTTAGCACAAGGGGGCATCGTTGGAAAAACAATTGGAGAGGAATTACAGGTCCCCACAATGTCTGATCGACTAAATGCAATGTTTAACCATGCTGATGCCTTTATTGCCTTACCAGGTGGTATGGGCATATTGAAAGAGATCTTTCATATTTCCTCTTGGGCCCAACTGCACATTCACTATAAACCCATAGGTTTGTTAAATGTTAATGGTTTTTATGATAAGTTGTTGTCTTTTCTTGATCAATGGAACAAGAATTTCTAACATCTTCAGCACGACAAATCATAATCTTTGCTGCTACTGCTGAATAATTGATTGACCAATTACAATCTTTCATCCCTTTAATTAATCCCTCCATGAGTCGTATAAATTGGTCAACTAAGAAAAACCGTAAAAAGCTTAGATTGGATTTGAGCCTTTGTTTGTAAAAACTTTGTGTCTTTTGGTTTTATTATTGTGTTTTGTTGTTTCTTATATTTGTTTAAGTGTGTTTCAGGTTTGTCAGTGTTTGTTATTTCAGGTGATGTCTTCTATACTCTATCTTTCTACCTTAAGACATTGAGGACAATGTCTCATTTTGGTTGGGGGGAAAGGGTAGTAGTTGATATTTTTTTAAAAAAAAAAACCTGTGTTTTCTATTTCATAAACTATTTGCAAAACTGTTGTTACTAGGATGGCAGAGTAAAAGGAGTTCTTTTGTTAGAGTGACTCTTGAGACGCATCTTAGTAAACATTTTTAACAGGGTCTATCAGAATACTTCTTGAAATATTCAGGTTTACAAACTCTGGTATTGGTAGCACTTGATTCTGCTTATATGCTCATTTAACAAGTATTTTTAAATCTTCATTTTCACACACACACTTTAACATATGATTGTGGGTTGCAGATAATAAAAAGGTAACAACTAAGGGAAAGGGATAGTACATAATTTGCAAAAAAAAAAAAAAACAATGATAATAAAAAGGTAGATAACTTTGGTTTCGTAGCTTCTCTAACCTAAGCAATTAAGCCCGAAGGAGTGTTTTAACACTTGATACCCTAAAGTCAACTGATGTGGGAGCTATTGGCCCAACGCTTGTTACATGGGTTGAGGAGAAAAGCTTAAGGGAATCAAACATTGCACTATCTACGTATCAGTATCTGCAACCCGAGTTGCTAAGCTCGTAGAGGTGTCTCAACACCTAATGTATATACAAATAAATAAATAAATAAAAGAAAAAGAAAAAATAATAATAATCCCAATCTAAGAAAGTTAGCCTTAAACATTATAACAAAAATTTGTTTTTCTTCCAAGTAAAGCCCCATAACTATATGTTGATATTTTGAGCACAAAAGAAAGGTTTAGTAATATCTTGTTTAAGAGGTATTGAGCAGATATATGAATTTAATGAAAGTTTGTTTATCTGGATAAATTAAAGTAAGTTGAATGATGAATGCCTTGCTTTATGGAAGTTGCAAATTGTTTTTCTATTTTAACGCTTTGATTACTAGGGATTAGTAATAAGCTGGTTGGGGGGGTGTGATTAGTACTTAAAAGTGCATATTTATCAAGGTTTTATATCATTATTTTGCATTTAAAGTATCAATAACTCCTTAACTAAAGCATTTTTTATAATAACAAGTCTAATACTATAAAATGCCCTAATATATGGTAAATGTTTATCTTAAAAGTAGGCCTATCACATAAATCAAAGGATTGATTGATGAATTCAACTACTGAAATTTGTGAAGACAAAGAGAGGGTGAAACTTAGAAAAGAGATGTTGGTGCAGTCCAAACTAGAACACTGTTCGGTAATTGGGTCATATCTCGAGTACTAGATGTCCAAATGACCTCTAATTTTACACAGATTCGGTAAGGCATAAGCCTACAACTTTCATGTTTTCATCAAGATCTAAGAAGGCCATTTCAAGTCCAAATTATAGCAACAACGGAGAAGTCCGAATCTGTCCTATAGCCTGAACACTGTTCAGTGTTTGGCCCATATCTGGAGTTTTAGAAGTCCAAATGACCTCTATTTTTTTTCCTGGAAAGCTGAGTCAATTTCCTACAACTTTCATGTTTTCCAGTGAACCCAGTTCGGATGGTAGCATTTTTGTTTTATTCAGACAAGAAGATAAGGATTTTTACCAAGTCAAAAGTTGGCCACCCACTCAACAATTAGTCATCAAATCAATAATTCTGAATTTTGGCCTATAAAAGGAGGCATTTGCCATGCATTTGGGGGCTTGGGTTGTTCAGATCAAGTTCATGCTCTTTATTTCTCTCTTTATATTTTTTCTGTAATTCTTAAGTTTTGCTTTCATTAATATCTTGTTTATGGTTTTCATTTCCTTTCCTTTCCTTAGTTAACTTGTATCTTATTTATGTTATTGTTTTGTTTATTTATGTTTCTCTTCTTCATTATGTTTAGCTAAGTTTATTGTGTTAAGGTGAAAAAGTAACACTAATGGTGTAAGAATAAGTATGGTGTAAACTCAACATGGACCTTAATGTTTAATATTAACATGTCTTATCTTTTTATCTTACTAATTCTTAATACCTTGCTTGTTAAATGGTTAATCTAGATTTGTGTTGTATAACACTTGGTACAACAAATGCTTGGCACTCTAATAGCCCAACCGTATGGTATTACCTACACCTGGGCTATGAAAGGAACTTGATTTGTGGTTAACATCAGTTAACATCATGAATTCCTGACAATATTTAAAAGTTTGGTGTTATGTAAATAAGATAATTAATATGATCATGTTAATAATTTATAATGAGCTATTAATGAGAAATCATCCGATTGGAACCTCCTTTGTGTGTGGTTTTCAATTGAATAATAAGAGTTTATACTATACTTGTTTGAAATACCATTAGTGGATCCTCTAACCTTGACATTTATTTTTATCATTGTTTAATCCTTACATTAATCTTTCATCTCAAAGTTCTCATTAATTTCTTCATCTTCTTCTTTTACTACTACTACTACTACTACTACTACTACTACTGCTACTATCATCATCATTATTATTATTATTTACATTCTGTTTATATTATATAATATATCTCTTTGATCTTTTCATAAACTCAGTATATAGGCTGGAAACCTGTGACCTGATCTTTTAGATCATTCTTAGGTATAACAACGCCACGTACTGAGTATTATTATTATTATTATTATTATTGTTGTTGTTGTTGTTGTTGTTGTTGTTGTTGTTGTTTTTGTTTTTGTTGTCTTGTTATTTATAATTTATACAATTAATCTCTCTGTGGTTCGACCCCGGTCTTGCCGAGTTATTTATTACTTCGACACTCTTGCACTTGGGAGAAGACATCAATCTTTTGGTCGTGTCAGTTAACTATATAAATTATAAATAACAACAACAACAATACTAATACTAATACTAATACTAATACTAACAATAGTAGTAGTAGTAGTAGTAGTAGCAATGATATTAATAATAGTAATAGTAATAATAAAGAGAGCTTTGAGATGTAAGATTGATGTAAGGATTAAACAATAATAAAAACAAATGTCAAGGTTAGAGGATCAACTAATGGTACTTCAAACAAGTATAGTATAAACTCTTATTACTCAATTGGAAACCACACATAAAGGAGGTTCCAAACAGATTATAAATTGTTAACATGATTACATTAGTTATCTTATTCAAATAATGCTAATACTTGTAAATGTTGTCAGGCATTCATGATTATAACTTATGTTAACAACAAATCAAGTTTCTTTCATAGCTCAGGTGTCAGTTATACCATACAGTATGGGCTATAAAAGTACCAAGTATTTGTTGTACCAAGTGTTACATAACATAAATCTAGATTAACTATTCAACAAGCAAAGTATTAAAAGTGAACAAGATAACAAATATAAAACATGTTAGTATCCAACATTAAGGTCCATGTTAAGTTTATATTATACTTATTCTTACACCATTAGTGTACCCTTTTCACTTTGACATAATTAACTTAGCTAAACATAATGAAAGAAAGAAACATAAATGAACAAGATAAGAACATAAAAGAGAAAGAAGTTAACTAAGTAAAGGAAAGGAAATGAAGTGCATAAACTTGATATTAATGAAAGCAAAACATAAACAATACAAGGAGAGAAAGCAAGAGCATGATCTTGTTCTGGAAAACCAAGATGCCTCAATACATGGTAAATGCCTCCTTTTTTAGGCCAAAATTTGAAACTATTAATTTGTTGACTAATTGATGAGTGAGTGGCCACATCTTGACTTGGTGACAATCCTTATCTTCTTGTCTGAACAAGAAGTCATTGGTAACATCATAATTTGCATAGAATCCTCATGAAAGTTCTAGGAAATTGTCTTAGCTTTCCAATAAAAAAAGATTAGGTCATGTACTGATTATTATTATTATTATTATTATTATCATTATTATTATTAACACTACTATTAATATTATTATTACTATTACTATTATTGTTATTATTGTTGTTATTGTTGTTGTTGTTGTATTGTTATTTATAATTTATACAATTAACCTCTCTGTGGCTCGACCCTGATCTTGCCGGGTTATTTATTACTTTGACATTTCTGCAGTTGGGAGAAGACATCAATTTTTTGGTCGTGTCAAGTTTTTGGCACCGTTGCTGGGGAGGTAAATTCTTGTACAAATTATAGTATTTATTTTGTTTTCTCTTTTCACTTTTCTTGTATCTAACTTTGTTTCTTTTGTTTTGTCTCTTTTTCTTTTGTTTTCTTCTTCCTTTTATTCTCTTTCTACACGCGCATGAGTGTTTGGTCACGTACATTAAGTTGTAGACTTTTTAGGGTATCCTCATCATTTTTAGAAAATATGGTCGAAGAAGATAACCAGTCACTTCATATTGAGAATAATGAGAATAACCGTGTTAGGACACTTAGAGACCACTTGAATCCCACAAAAGCAAGTGAACCCTCATGCATAGTTTTCCCTCCTGATGCATCCCATTTTAATTTTAAGCCAGACATTATTCAACTTTTACCTTCTTTTCATGGCTTAGATCTAGAAAACCCATACTTGTATTTGAGAGAATTTGAAGAAGTTTGTAACACCTATAATGACTTAAATTGTAGCATGAATACCATTAGATTAAAACCTTTTCCATTTTCATTAAAAGATAAAGCTAAAACATGGCTACAAAATCTTAGGTCAGGATCCATTCGTGCTTGGGATGAAATGCAACAATAATTTTTAAAGAAGTTTTTCCCATCTCACAGAACCAACTCTTTCAAAATACAAATCACCACTTTCACTCAAAAACCAGGTGAAACATTTTACCAATGTTGGGATAGTTATCGAGACTTGTTTAATATTTGCCCTCATCATGGTTTTGAAACATGGAGATTGGTTTCATAATTTTATGAAAGGTTAACACCTAAAGATAGGCAAATGGTTGAATTGATGTCCAATGGAACTTTTGAATATAAAGACTCTAATGAAGCAATGGAGTACCTAGACTTACTAACTGAAAATGCGCAAAATTGGGACACTATGGGCACTTATGAGGCACCAAGTAAAACCCAACCTTATATATCTAGTAGAGGTATGTATAACCTTAGGGAAGATCATGACCTCCAATCCAAGTTTGCATTTTTAGCTAGAAAAGTCGAGGCACTAAAATTGAAAAAGAGTGGTCAATTAAAATCTGTTCAAGACATTGTGTGTCAAATCTGTGAAATAAATGAACATGCAACCAATGACAATCCAACTTTGCCTTCTTTCAAGGAATGCTTCCATAAACAAGCCCATGCTTTAAACAGTTTCCAAAGGCCCAATCATAACCCATACTCGCAAACATACAACCCTGATTGGAGAAATCACCTGAATTTCAGTTGGAAGAGTGATAACAACAATGCATAAACTTCACAACCATCATTTCAAGCACACCATAATTTCCAAAATTCTCATGGATATGCACCTCCTTATGCTCCACCTCCTAGAAGAAATCTTGAGGAAACATTGCATGCATTCATTGAAAAGCAAAAGACAATCAACACTCAACTTGCTCAAAGCATGACAAATTTTAAAGATGCTCTTGCAAAATTCACATCTGCTCTCATTTTTCAAGAGAAAGGTAAGTTTCCATCTCAACCACAGCAAAATCTAAAGGGGCAATACAATGCAAAAGCAAGTAGTTCCGGAAGTCAACACATGGATCAAGTCAAATCAGTCATCACTCTTCGCAGTGGTAAGGTTATTGAAAAACCCACTCTTGAACCTTGTGAGAAAGATGATGAGTCAATCTCTGAGGGTAAGGAAGGGGTTGAATCTGAATATTATAAAGAAAAAACTGATTCTTCGCCAGCACTTCCATTTTCTCATGCCATGACCAAAGAAAGGAAAGTCAATCACAATTCTGAAATCCTTGAAACTTTCAAACAGGTAAGGATCAATATATCTTTGTTAGATGCTATTAAACATGTACCTTTCTATGCTAAATTTTTTAAGATCTATGCACTGTGAAGAGAAAACTGAATGTGAAAAAGAAAGCATTTTTAGCCGAACAAGTGCTATTCTTCAGAACAATAATGCTTTGAAATATAAAGACCCTGGTTGTCCTACAATTTCTTGCTTTATTGGGGAACATAAAATTGAAAGAGTTTTACTTGATCTTGGAGCTAGTGTGAATTTACTTCCATATTTGGTTTTTCAAAGTCTCAATCTAGGTGAGTTAAAACCAACTTCTGTAACTCTTTTACTTGCTGATAAATTTGTAAAAGTGCATAGAGGAATAGTTGAGGATGTGTTAGTACAAGTTGATAAATTCATTTACCTTGTAGATTTTATTGTCTTGGATACACAACCTGTTGAAGCATGTAATTCAATTCCTGTCATTTTAGGACGTCCATTTCTTGCCACTTCTAATGCATTGATTAATTGTAGGAATGGACTGATAAAGCTATCATTTGGAAACATGACATTGGAGATGAATATTTTTAACATTTACAAGCAACCTGGAGATGATAATGATTTACAGGAAGTGGACTTTATTGAAAAATTAGTTCATGATCAATTTCAAACCACTTTTAGTGAAACTGAGATTGATGAACCTAACGAGTTGCAAATGATCTATTTTCAGGAAGAAGCAAAGGCATGTAATTGGAGACCACAAATTGAAGAATTGCCACCACGATCAATTGAGTCTATACCTTCAAGAGTTCAACCACTAAAACCTGATTTGAAGTCGTTACCATTCAATCTCAAATGCTTATTTTTGGGAGAAAATGAAACTTTTCCGGTAATAATCTCTTTCAAACTTGATGCACATAAAGAAGGTAAGTTATTACAAACTCTGAAAATGCATAAAAATGCATTAGGATGGATCATAGCTGACATAAAAGGAATTAGTCCTTTGATTTGCACACACAAGATTTATTTGGAGGAAAATGCTAAACCATCTAGAGAAATGCAACGAAGACTTAATCCTAATATGAAAGAAGTAGTGAAAAATGAAGTCATTAAGCTTCTAGATAATGGAATCATTTATCCTATTTCTGACAGCAAATGGGTAAGTCCTACCCAAGTTGTACCCAAAAAGTCTGGAGTCACTGTGATAACAAATGAGAAAAATAAGTTAATTCCAACTAGGACTATTACTGGTTGGCGCATGTGCATTGACTATAGAAAACTTAATTTAATAACTAGAAAAGATCCTTTTCCTTTACCTTTCATGGATCAAATCCTAGAAAGAGTTACAGGTCATGAATTTTATTGTTTCCTAGATGGCTATTCAAGTTACAATCAAATTGAAATTGCATTGGAAGATCAAGAGAAGACTACTTTCACATGTCCATTTGGTACTTTTGCATATCGAAGAATGCCTTTTGGATTATGTAACACACCAGCCACGTTTTAAAGATGCATGCTTAGCATATTCAGTGATATGGTTGAACGTTTTCTTGAGATTTTTATGGATGATTTTTCTATTTTTGGTGATTCATTTGATGATTGTTTAACTAACTTGGAAAAGGTTTTGAACAGGTGTGAAGAGAAGAATCTTGCACTAAATTGGGAAAAATGTCACTTTATGGTAACAAACGGCATTGTACTTGGTCACATTGTTTCATCGAAAGGAATTGAGGTTGACAAATCTAAAATCGAGTTAATTGCCAACTTACCAACACCAAAATCTGTTAAAGATGTTAGATCATTCTTAGGACATGGTGGTTTTTACAGAAGGTTCATCAAAGATTTTAGTGTAATATCTAAACCATTGCATAACCTTCTAACAAAGGAAAATGTTTTTGAATGGACTGAACAATGTGAAAAAGCCTTTGTTAAACTTAAAAGCTCGCTTACTTCTGCTCCTATCATTCAACCTCCTAATTGGTCACTACCTTTTGAAATAATGTGTAACACTAGTGATTATGTCGTGGGTGTTGTCTTGGGACAAAGAAAAGATAAGAAACCTTATATGATTTACTATGCAAGTAAAACTTAAAATAGTGCTCAAATGAATTACACTACCAGTAGTATTTGCATGTGACAAGTTCAGATCTTATCTTGTTGGCTCACCTGTTGTTGTTTTTAGTGATCATGCAGCATTGAAATATCTTCTCTCTAAGAAAGATTCTAAGACTAGATTATTGCGGTGGATTTTGTTACTTCAAGAATTTGATATCACAATCAAAGACATGAAAGGCAACGAAAATGTTGTTGCAGATCATTTGTCAAGATTGACAACCGATTCAAGATCTGACATCACACCAATCGATGACTACTTTCCTGATGAATCTTTATTTTATGTCTCTACAATGCCTTGGTTTGCTAATATTGGTAATTTTCTTGTTTCAGGACAATTGCCAGCTCATTGGAGTACCCAAGACAAAAGAAAGTTCTTGAACGAAGTGAAGAACTTTTATTGGGATACCCTTATTTATTCAAATATTATCCTGATCAAATATTTCAAAGATGCATTCCTGACAATGAGGCAAGTAGTGTTATTAAATTTTGTCATTCTGAGACATGTGGGGGTCATTTCTCATCAAGAAAGACAACTGAAAAAATCTTACAAAGTAGATTTTACTGGCCCACCATGTTCAAAGACTCACATGCATTCTGCAAGATTTGTGAAAATTGTCAAAAGTTGGGATCTATTTCGAAACGTCACATGATGCCTTTAAATCCTATTCTTGTCATTGAAATCTTTGACTATTGGGGTATAGATTTCATGGGTCCATTTCCTCCATCATTTGGTTTCTTGTACATATTGGTCGCAATAGATTATGTTTCAAAATGGATAGAGGCAATTTCAAGTCGAAACAATGATTACAAAACAGTGATAAAGTTTTTGAAAGAAAACATTTTAAGTCGATTTGGAATCCCTCGAGCCATGATAAGTGATGGTGGAACACATTTCTGCAACAAACCATTTGAGTCTTTAATGAAGAAATATGGAATCACACACAAAGTTGCCACCCCTTATCACCCTCAGACGAGTGGACAGGTAGAACTTGCTAATAGGGAGATCAAACAAATCTTGGAGAAAATGGTGAACCCTAATCGGAAAGACTGGTCTTTAAGACTTAATGATGCACCTTAGGCTTATCGAACTACGTATAAAACATCATTAGGTATGTCACTTTATAAACTAGTCTATGAAAAACCTTGTCACTTGCCTGTGGAAATTGAACATAAAGCTTATTGGGCTATTAAAGCTTTCAATTCAAACATTGATGATGCTAGTTAGCTGCGAAAACTATAAATAAATGAGCTTGAGGAAATAAGAAATGATGCATATGACAATTCAAGAATTCATAAAGCAAGAATCACAGAGTTTCATGACAAGAAAATACTGAGAAAAACATTCAATGTTGGTCAAAAAGTCTTGCTTTATAATTCTCGACTCCATTTATTTCCTGAAAAACTAAGATCAAGATGGAGCGGTCCTTTTAATGTGAAACATGCGTATCCATATGGGGCTTATGATATCAAAAATCCAAAGAATGGTAATGTTTTCAAGGTAAATGGCCATCGTTTGAAAGTTTATTTTGATAATTTTTTAGTTGAAAATGACTCTATTGAATTGGATGATCCTGTATATAAAGATTGATTCTTTTTCTCACATTGTTTTTGTGTGACTTTTGTTTTGCTAGTCTCTCACCCCGGTCAAATGGCAGATAACGGTACTCCGTGACTCTTAAGTCGGTTCTTTCAGTTTCCTATGATAATTGATATCTGTGTATATATTTGTGCAATTCTTTGCTCTTTCTCCTTTCTTTGAATCTCTCCCTCAATTCTTAGTTGAAAATAGACACCACTCTTGAAAAATTGAAAAAGTATTTTCCCGCTCTGCCTCAGAATGCGATTACAAAAATTTACCATGCTAGGTGTGAAAGATTGAGGTTGTTAATGAACCATGGAATTCCTGAAGATATTCGTTGGCTAATTGAAGCAAAGGTCCGATTATCAGGTGAGTCCTCCAATTCTTTCATTTCATACATGCCTGGAACAGGTAAAAGCACTTTTGCAAAGAAACATCATGCAAAACGACTGAAAGTCTGTCACAGATGTGCTAGATGGACTTGTAATGCCACATGTCATTCTTTAGGAGTGGTATCTATAAACCATGAAGATAAAATACAATTCATTAAGGATAGCCTGAGTAAGGGGTCTTTAGATAATCTTTTATTGACTCTTGAGACGCACCCTAGTGGAGATGTGCATCATGCAATTCATGATTTATGGCCACAATTCCATAAAGAACATGCTCGACTTAGTCTTGGGAATCTGACTAAAAAAGATCCTGTTTGCCCGTTTTTAAAAAAACTAGATGAGAAGCCTATCCCCGACCCATAGAGGGCGTTTAAGTCGTTCTTGGACGTAAAACCAAGGAAAGATGTGAGCCACAATCACAACTACTTGTATATACACATGCTTTTTCAAAATAAATAAATAAATAAATAGAGAGAGAGAGAGAGAGAGAGAGAGAGAGAGACTACAACTGGCCTACATATAGGTGGTATGATTGCATTTTCAATTTCTCATCTATAAATTCTTCTCTTCCTTCCCTTCATTTCTACTCAACCCATACATTCATCAAATATAGAAGTGTGTAGAAATGGTAGGTTCCTCAAGTCATCACATAAATAATATTTGTGTTTTCGGTGGATCCAGTCTTGGAAAAGAAAAAGAGTTTTTAGAATAAACAAATCATCTTGGTTAGGTACTAGCTAAGCGAATGATTCATTTAGTGTATGGAGGAGGCTGCCTTGGGTTAATGGGGGGAGTGTCAATAGCTGCATTTTTAGGAGGTAGTCAAGTTTAGGGGGTAATCTCCAAAGCTTTAGCACAAGGGGACATCATTGGAAAAACAATTGGAGAGGAATTACAGGTCCCCATAATGTCTGATCGACTGAATACAATGTTTAACCATGCTGATGCCTTTATTGCCTTACCAGGTGGTCTGGGCACATTGGAAGAGATTTTTCATATTTTCTCTTGGGCCCAACTGCACATTCACTATAAACCCATAGGTTTGTTAAATGTTAATGGTTTTTATGATAAGTTGTTATCTTTTCTTGATCATGTTGTGGAACAAGAATTTCTAATATCTTCAGCACGACAAATCATAATATCTGTTGCTACTGCTGAACAATTGATTAACCAACTACAATCTTTCATCCCTGTAATTAATCCCTCCATGAGTCACATAAATTGGTCAACTAAGGAAAGCCGTAAAAAGATTAGATTGGATTTGAGCATCCGTTTGTAAATATTTGCATCTTTTGGTTTTATTGTTATGTTTTGTTGTTTCTTATATTAGTTTAAGTGTGTTTTAGGTTTGTCAGTGTTCGCTATTTCAGATGATGTCTTTTATACTCTATCTTTCTACCTTAAGACATTGAGGATAATGTCTCATTTTGGTTGGGGGGAAATGGTAATAGTTGATATATTAAAAAAAAAAACTATATTTTCTATTTCATAAATTATTTGCAAAACTGTTGTTACTAGGATGGCAGAGTAAAAGGAGTTCTTTTGTTAAAGTGACTCTTGAGACGCATCTTAGTAAACATTCTTAACAAGGTCTATCAGAATACTTCTTGAAATATTCAGGTTTACAAACTCTCGTATTGTTATCACTTGATTCTACTCATATGCTCATTTAACAAGTATTCTTAAATCTTTATTTTCACACACACACACTTTAACATATGATTGTGGGTTGCACATTGGATTATTACATTATTTATGTTCTTTTGTTAAAGGTAACAACTAAGAGAAAGGGATAGTACATAATTTGCAAAAAAAAAAAACATAAAAAAACAAAAAAATAATGATAATAAAAAGGTAGATAAGTTTGGTTTCGTAGCCTCCCTAACCTAAACAATTAAGCCCGAAGGGGTGTTTTAACACTTAATACCCTAAAGTCAACTGACTTGGGAGCTATTGGCCCAACGCTTGTTACATGGGTTAAGGAGAAAAGCTTAAGGGAATCAAACATTGCACTATCTACGTATCAGTAGCTGCAACCCGAGTTACTAAGCTCGTAGGGGTGTCTCAACACCTAATGCCCTAAGACCAACTGATCTAGGAGTCATTAGCCAAAAGCTCGTTATATGGGTTAAAGATGCATTGTGTTTTAAGTTATATATATATGTGTGTGTGTGTGTGTGTGTGTGTGTATTTTAAAAAAAAAAGATAATAATCCTAACCCAAGGAAGTTAACCTAAAACATTAAAGCAAAAATTTATTTTTCTTCCAAGTAAAGCCCCATAACTATATGTTGATATTTTGAGCACAAAAGAAAGGTTTAATAATATCTTGTTTAAGAGGTATTGAGCAGATATATGAATTTAATGAGAGTTTGTTTATCTGGATAGATTAGTGGAAGTAGAATGATGAATGCCTTGGTTTATGGAACTTGCAAATTATTATTATTATTATTATTATTTTCTATTTTAACGCTTCGATTAGTAGGGACTAGTAATAAGCTGGTTGGGCCAAAAGATTGATGTCTTCTCCCAAGTGCAGGAATGTTGAAGTAATAAATAACCCGGCAAGACCGGGGTCGAACCACAGAGAGGTTAATTGTATAAATTATAAATAACAATACAACAACAACAACAATTATAACAACAATAATAACAATAATAGTAATAGTAATAGTAATAGTAATAATACTCAGTACGTGACGTTGTTATACCTGAGAAAGATCTAAAAGATCGGGTCAGTAATAGTAATAATACTCAGTACGTGGCGTTGTTATACCTGAGAATGATCTAAAAGATCGGGTCATAGGTTTCCAGCCTATATACTGAGTTTATGAAAAGATCAAAGAGATATATTATATAATATAAACAGATTTCTGATGCGAATAAACAAGGCAAGACCAACAATGTCAGGATCCTTGATCAAACACAGAGCATACTTAACATACATAAAATATAACAAGAATGTAAATACTAATAGTAGTAGTAGTAGTAGTAGTAAAAAAAAGAAGGAAGAAATCAATGAGAACTTTGAGATGGAAGATTACTGTAAGGATTAAAAAATGATAAAAACAAATGTCAAGGTTAGAAGATCCACTAATGGTATTTCAAACAAGTATAGTATAAACTCTTATTACTCAATTTGAAAACCACACACGAAGGAGGTTCCAATCGGATGATTTGTCATTAATAGCTCATTATAAATTGTTAACATGATCATATTAATTATCTTATTTATATAACACCAAACTTTTAAATATTATCAGGAATTCATGATGCTAACTTATGTTAACAACAAATCAAGTTCCTTTCATAGCACAGGTGTAGGTAATAAATACCATATGGTTGGGGTATGAGAATGTCAAGCATTTTTTGTACCAAATGTTATACAACACAAATCTAGATTAACCATTTAACAAGCAAGGTATTAAGAATTAGTAAGATAAAAAGATAAGACATGTTAATATTAAACATTAAGTTCCATGTTGAGTTTACACTATACTTATTCTTACACCATTAGTGTAACCTTTTCACCTTGACATAATAAACTTAGCTAAAATAATGAAGAAGAGAAACATAAATAAACAAAACAAGAACATAAATAAGATACAAGTTAACTAAGGAAAGGAAAGGAAATGAAAAGCATAAACAAGATATTAATGAAAGCAAAACTTAAGAATTACAAAAAAAATATAAAGAGAGAAATAAAGAGCATGATCTTGATATGAACAACCAAGCCCCTAAATGCATGGCAAATGCCTCCTTTTATAGGCCAAAATTCATAATTATTGATTTGATGACTAATTGTTGAGTGGGTGGCCAACTCTTGACTTGGTGAAAATCCTTATTTTCTTGTCTGTATAAAACGAAATTGCTAGCATTAGAACTGGGACCACTTGAAAACATGAAAATTATAGGAAATTGTCTCAGCTTTCCAGAAAAAAAAAATGAAGGTCATTTTGACATCTAGAACTCGAGATATGACCCAATTACCGAACAGTGTTCCAGTTTGGACTGCACCAACATCTCTTTTCTAAGTTTGGCCCTCTCTTTGTCCTTTCAATTTCCATACTTGAACTCATCAATCAATCCTTTGATTTATGTGATAGGCTTGCATTTAAGATGAACATTTACCATATATTAAGGCGTTTTATAGTATTAGACTTGTTATTATAAAACATGCTTTAGTTAAGGAGTTATTGATACTTCAAGTGCAAAATGATGATATAAAACCTTGATAAAGATGCACTTTTAAGTACTAAACAATTTACCATAAATTAAGGTATTTTATAGTATCAAACTTGTCATTATAAAACATGCTTTAGTTAAGGAGTTATTGATACTTCAAGTGCAAAATGATGATATAAAACCTTGATAAACAAGCACTTTTAAGTACTAATCATATATGATAAATAAATAAAAACAAAAATTCATAAATTTTTAAATGTAAATTTCCGCGTGAAATAATTCAATACATTATAATAAACCCGGTACTGTTGAGGGTTGGATTTAATTTAAGAGAATAATACACTTAAAGGAAAAAGGTCCTAAATGCAAATAAGGGAAAATATAGAGTATAAGTACTCTCTCCTCACCAAAAAAAAATATGTAGGAACCATAAGGAGAGAAGATAGGGACTTTTATACCTATTCTTGAGAAATCAAGAGGGAAACACTAAAATTTCAAGAACCCATCCAAGATTAAGAGCTTATAGATGAGATAAACACTTGAGAGCAAAGGATTACCAAGAAATTGAACAAGAAGAATAGAAAGGAGGGAGTTGAAATCATCAACTGATTGAAGATCAAAATCTTAATTTGTACCGGGTAAGGTATTCTAAACATGATCTTAAAAAAAAATTCATTTTTAAATTCGATAAAGAATTGATGTCTTGATATTGAATCATAGGTTAGGGTACTTATTGTTGAGATTAAGTTAATTCATGCGTGTGCTATGTAGTTTATGAAAGTATTGTGTGAAGGGGAGAGGGAGACGAATCTGGACAGACTTGTCTCCTAACTTTCGATGAGATTTTAGGTATGATGATGAGGGGACTAGGATCGAGTTCTGCGTAGAAATTGTAGATTTAAATGTTAGCTAACCAAGAAAACTAGTCTTGCTCAATTTGGAGATGTAGAACTCCAGTTATGGGTTACCAACTGAGACTGAGTCGTGACTGATTATGTTGGACAGTAGGACTAATTAGTAAATGAACAATTTTGACTATCTTGGTGGCAAAATTGGGTTCTCCTCCCTTCAGAGAACTAGTAGCCTCGTGTCTTAGCTTTCTAACGAGATTAATCTCACTTAAAAAGGAGTTTTAGAACTTTAGATATAGTTAAAAATCTGATGAGTATTCAGATAGTAACAGTTAGAAATTGGACAATAATAATTCAAAGTCAGACAGTAACAGTTCAAAGTTAGGCAGTAACAGTTGAAAATTGGACAGTAACAGTTCAAAGTTAGATAGTAACAGTAGACTTTCATGTGAATACTATAAATAAGAATATAAAAGAATTGAGTTATACGAACACTTGTACATTGAGATACTAACTCTAAAAATATACATGATATATGTATGTATGTTATTATGAGGAAATGAACATGTATAGAAAGTAACATATGAGTAATGGATGAATATGAATTCTCTATAATATCGACTTGAAAGAATCATAACCGAAAAAAAAAAAAAAAACTTCCTTGTGATTCAGGATGAGCAACTAGGATTGGATCTTCTGTTAGGGGAGGTCGTGAGACAGGTGGAGCAGGTGCGTGATTTTCCCTTCTATTTGCACTTATACAATTTAGAATCCTTCTGGTGAATGCAATTATAATAAATATCGTGTTCAATGTAAATAAAGCCTAGTGTATTTACAAGATTAGCTTCGGCTAATGACATCCGTGATAGGATTGCCAGGAAAATGAATTACAAAACTAGCTTCGGCTTCGGCTAATGACATCCGTGATAGCATTGCCGGGATATGAATTACAAGATTAGCTCCGGCTAATGGCATCCATTATAGGATTGCCGGGAAATGAATTACAGGATTAAACTTTGCAAGGTCACCCAGTTCATGCAAGTAAATTAGAGTATTCAAATTAAGAATATACAAATGAGTGTTAATTGGGTTTAAAAGACTTACAAGCAAAATATAAGTTTTCTGTTAGAATTCTTATGGATCTGATAGAAAGTTAATACTTCATTTGTATTCATTATATGAGCACATATATATTCTTTGTCAATATAATGGTATGTTTATTTATGTAACAAGTCCATCAAATATCCAGGAAGATCATTAGTTTAGGACTCTACTTTGTGAAGCTTATGTAAATATTTAACTTAAAACAAAAGGGAATTAATGTGTTTATGTAGTATACTTTTGTGCAAACCTTGATGTATTTATAAAGGTTCAGTAAGATGTAGTATTTTAGTTATCTTGTAATCAATCCTTTTGAAATATTTAAGAACACTTCTTATGTTGTAAATATTTTCTTTACATGTTAATATTCCTTTTCTTTTAAATTTTTTTTTTGATCAAATGTAAGAATTATATAGATCAAAAGGAGCAAGACAAGCTTGCGGTACAAGCTGGAAACCAGTAGAACATAACATGCACCAGCAAAGGGAACAAACTCCCTTGAACAAACCTTAGCAAAACATAAGAGGTGAGTGCTGGGGAACATTCTCCCCAGCACAAGCCAGCCAGAAAATAAGGATCCCCTGCACACTGATCCAGAATACCAATAAAAGTATGAAGAATCCTCATGTAAAGCAAAATAGAATTCAAAAACAAAAAAAAAATATGATATGATGATGTGTTGGACTATGTTCATATTGAACTTACTCATAGGATATATATATATATATTGTGTGGATTGTATGAGGTGTGGAATTATGAGATTTGATATAAGGTCTGGAATTATAGGACCTTGTGATGATGGGTTGATTGAGTAAACTCAGCCGAATTTTTGGAAATGAAAAAAAAAAAACACTATCAAATAAAGAGGATATGTTGGGATATTTTAACATTGATCGAGTCGTATAGTTCGGACTGTTACAGTTGGTATCAGAATATTCAACTGGTTGAAGATCAAAATCTTAATTATGTAAATATTTAACTTAAAACAAAAGGGAATTAACGTGTTTACGTAGTATACTTTTGTGCAAACCTTGATGTATTTATAAAGGTTCAGCTTAGCATGTAGTATTTTAGTTATCTTGTAATTAACCATTTTGAAATAATTAAGAACACTTCTTATATTATAAATACTTTCTTTGCATGTTAATATTCCTTTTCTTTTAAATTTTATGATATGATGTGCTGGACTATGTTCATATTGAACTTACTCATAGTGTGTGTGTGTATACATATTTGTGTATACTGTGTGTGGATTGTATGAGGTGTGGAATTATGAGATTTGATATAAGGTCCGGAATTATGGAACCTTATGATGATGGGTTGATTGAGTAAATTGATAGTAGTCGATAACTTTGGATGTCCTAAATGCAAACGAAACTCTGCTGAATTTTTGAAAATGAAAAAGAAAATTACCCTCAAATAAAGAGGATATGTTGGGATCTTTTAACATTGATCGAGTCGTACAATTCGGATTGTTACAGTTGGTATCAGAATCTTCAACTAGTTGAAGATCAAAATCTTAATTTATACCGGGTAAGGTATTCTAAACATGATCTTTTAAAAAAAAGAAATTACCCTCAAATAAAGAGGATATGTTGGGATCTTTTAATATTGATCGAGTCGTACAGTTCGGACTGTTACAGTTGGTATCAGAGCCCTGGTATAGGTTCTGGGAAGAAATCAAAAGAGGTTGTTGATATTCATTAATTTATTGCCGGATGTACGTACTCGTCAAGAGATTAGAATAGATTTATCCTTTAGAAGGAGGGGGAATAGAGGTGGAGACTTTTCCGAGGGAAAAAAAAGAGAGCCCTTTGGAAGATACTGCTTCACATGCACCGATAGTATCGACTCAAGCAGAGCATGAAGAATTGACGAGGCCTCAAATTAGACAGGCACCATGGCAAACTAGGAATGTTCGGTCGACCATTTCAACCCCACGAGAACGAGTAGAGGAGCCCCCTTAGACTACACCTGCAGGGCCATCTGTTTCTTATGTTGATTCGATGTTTTTGGCCCAGCTAGTCAAAGCAATAATGGAAGGTATGGCTAATTTTGCCACTCCTATGCCAACACCCCCACTTGCACCCATCATACGAACCGTTTCAGAAGCAGCTACAACTACTAATGATGTGGTACATCTAGTTCGTTTGGTGAAGGGTATGAGAGAAATGGGTAGTGAACCCTACTCAGGTGAACAAGATGTTGAAGTGGCGGGAAGATGGATTAGAAAGGTGGAGAAAACAATGATTCAAATTAAGACGCCACATGATCTGCGGGTAGATTGTGCTACTCAATTACTATCAAACAGTGCTATGACTTGGTGGGAGACAGTTTAGTTGAGGAGGGCTACAGAAACTCTTTCTTGGGATGACTTCAAGATAGAGTTTGAGAATCAATGTTACTCCAAATATCATCGGAAGGTGAAGGAACAGGAATTCCTAGCCTTGAGACAGGAAGGAATGTCAGTACTCGAGTATGAGAGATGATTTCATGACCTCTCACTATTCGCACCACATTATGTCCCATCAGAACAACACATGATAGGAAAGTTAAGGGATGGCTTTAGACAAGAATTGAAGTTGGGGTTGATTGCTTTGCAATTCAAGACAATAAAGGAACTAATTGAAGTAGCACAGGCCTTGGAGTCTTGTATGGAAGAAGGCCAACAGAGTCATGGGGGTGCAAGAAAATGAAAGGATATGGAATTTTTAGGCAGACCACCACTTCCAAAGAAAGGTAAAGGCGAACAGTTCCTTCAATTCAAAAAGAAAAGGGAGACGTCAACTAGCCTCCGACAGGATATCGGTGGGAGGTCGAGAAGTGGTCAGACCCGCTCCAGGGCTATAGCTGTAAGGGGGCATAATGATCAGAAGGAAATTGGCTACCCTCGATGTGCTCAATGTGAACAAAGACACCCCAGGAGTTGTATGGTTTCTCCTGGACGATGCTATATATGTCAAGGAGAAGGTCATAAGTGGAAAACATGTCAGTACTTGGGAAAAGGATGTCATCACTGTGGTGAGAAGGGTCACTTTAAAAGGGAATGCCCCCAGTTAAACACTGAACAGCCTCAGAGACATAGGCAGCAAATTCAGAGTCATCAGCAGTCTATCACAGTAAACAGACCAGAAAGGTCGACTCAGTCAGGAGCTAACTCAAATAGGGGACGACCCAGAGTGCAAAATGAAAGGGATTAAGAAAGGGTTTTCCATATGACCCAGGAGGATGTTAGAGTAGCATCAGATGTGATGGCAGGTATGCTGCAAATGAATGACTATCAAATGCATGTTTTGTTTGATTCTAGTGCCACTCACTCTTTTATAGCAAATAAAAATGTAACCAAATTGAGTAAGGAAACAAAAAGGGTAGAGAAATGATTTATTATTGGGACACCTTTGGGTGAAGCTGTGGAAACAAATGTTGTATTTGAAGGGGTGGGAATTAACATTAATGGGTGTGAACTAAAAGCAGATTTAATACCCCTGGAGTTAAGTGATTTTGATATAATTCTAAGTATGAATTGGTTGGGCAAAAATAAGGCTCGTCTAGACTTTTTTACAAAAACAATAACCTTCCAAGGGGCTAAGGGTGAAACAATGGTCTTTAAGGGGGAGAGAATTTCCAACTTTACAAATATGATCTCGGGTATGGTTGCGAGAAAACTACTAAAGAAAGGTTGTACAGCATACCTTGCCTATGTGATAAATTCAGAATGGGGTAAAACAGGACTGTCTGACATTCCAATTGTGAGGGAATTTCTGGATGTATTTCTGGAAGAATTTCCAAGACTACCCTCAGAAAGAGAAGTTGAAGTCACCATAGATATATTGCCTAGGGTGTCTCCTATAGCCCAACCACCATATAGAATGGCCCTAAGAGAATTGGATGAGTTGAAAATTCAATTGCAGGAGCTTTTAAACAAAGGGTTCATACAACCAAGCAACTCACCTTGGGGGGCACCTGTATTATTTGTGAAGAAGGATGGAACATTGAGGCTTTGCATAGATTACCGTCAGCTAAATAAAGTGACGGTAAAGAATAGATATCCACTTCCGGGGATATATGATTTTTTCGATCAGTTAAAGGGTGCCAAAGTATTCTCAAATATTGATTTAAGATCAGGTTACCACCAGATGCGAATCAAAAGGCAAGATGTGCCGAAAACTGCCATCCGAACTCGCTACGAACACTTCGAGTTCTTGGTGCTACCCTTTGGATTAACTAATGCTCCAACACTTTTTATGGATTTAATAAATTGAGCATTCCAACCATATCTTGATAAGTTTGTTTTCGTATTCATTGATGACATCTTGGTTTACTCCAAATCCTATGAGGAGCATGAACAGCACCTGAGACAGACACTACAGAGGAGCCGCCAGTTGTTTGCCAAGTTGGATAAATGCGACTTCTAGTTAAAAGAAGTTACCTTTTGGGATGTAGTGTCATCAAAAGGCATTTTTGTGGACCCTCAAAAGATGGAAGCAATTTTGAAATGGGAAAGGCCTACTACGGTAACTAAAATTTGTAGTTTTCTCGGATTGGCAAGGTATTATAGAAGATTTATCGAAGGGTTTTCAACGATAGCAACTCCATTAACACGACTCACTAGGAAGAACATAAGATGGGAGTGGTCAAAGGAGTGCGATGAGAGCTTTCAAGAATTGAAGAGAAGGCTTACTACTGCCCTCGTACTAATCCTTCCATCCGGAACAGAAGGCTTTGTAGTCTACAGTGATGCCTTAAGAAAAGGACTGGGTGGTGTTCTAATGCAGCATGGAAAAGTAGTTGCCTATGCATCGAGACAACTGAAGACTCATGAAGTCAACTGCCCAGGTTTTTGCTTTACGAGTATGGAGGCATAACTTATACGGATCCTAAGTCCAAATTTTCACGGATCATAAGAGCCTTAAATATCTGATGTCACAGAAGGAGTTGAATATGCGACAACGGAGATGGGTAGAATTAATTAAAGACTACGACTGTATTATAGATTATCATCCAGGAAAAGTGAATGTAGTCGTGGATGCTCTCAGCCGTAAAGACAAGGTGATTAGGGGTGGACCAACGACTTGGAATGAGGAAACCATGATTGAGCTAAAGAGATTGAGGGCAATATTAAGTATGAGTCCGGAACGATCCTTAATGGCTTAACTAAGGGTGAAGTCAGGATATCGAGAGCAAATATTAAAGGCACAACAGCATGATGAGGTGTCAAAAGTGAGAATCAAACTGGAATCGGGGGGTGAAACTCTTTTTCGAATGGGTGATGATGAAATAGTGATGTTAGGGCGACGTATGTATGTGCCTGACAACAAAGCCCTTAAACAAAAGTTACTACGAGAAGCTCATGAGTCTAAGTTCACTGTACATCCAGGTAGTACTAAGATGTACCAGGATATGAAGCAGTACTACTGGTGGCCAAATATGAAAAAAGAAGTGGCTGGTTACGTGGCAAAGTGTAGTATTTGCCAACAAGTAAAAGTAAAACACTGAAAACCGGCAGGGCTATTACAACCATTACCAATACCTGAGTGGAAGTGGGAGATGATCACAATGGACTTTGTGTCGGGACTACCCAGAGGAAAGAGGGGAAATGATGCAATCTAGGTCATTGTGGATTGACCAACTAAGTCAGCCCTTTTTCCTACCAGTAAAGATGACAGATACAGTTGACAAGTTGGCTAAGATTTATGTGAACGAAGTTGTAAGGCTTTATGGAGTCCCAATATCAATTGTTTCAGATCGAGACCCAAGATTTACTCCACGTCTCTAGCCGAGCATACAACGTGCCTTAGAAACAAATTTGAGTATCAGTACTGCTTTTCATCCACAAACTGATGGCCAATTTGAGAGAATTATTCAGATCTTAGAGGATTTACTAAGGGCATGTGCTTTGAAATTTAGCAGAAACTGGGAGGAGCACCTATCATTAGTAGAATTCACATATAACAGCAGCTATCAGGCAACAATTGGAATGGCCCCATTTGAAGCTCTTTATGGCAGAAAGTGTAGGACACCCTTGTGTTGGGAAGAAGTTGGGGACATAAAGTTGTATGGGGCAGAATTAGTACAAATCACAACTGAAAAAATAAGGATTATTAAGGATCGAATGAAGGTGGCTCAGGATAAACAGAAGAAGTATGCAGATATTCGAAGAAGACCACTTGAATTTTGTCCTGGAGATAAAGTATTTCTGAAGGTAGTTCCATGGAAGCACATGCTGAGATTCAACATGAAGGGGAAGTTAGCTCCAAGGTTCATTGGACCATTTGAAATCCAAAAACATATCAAACCTGTAGCATATGAAATAAACTTGCCCTCACAATTGGTCAAGGTTCACAATGTATTCCACGTTTCTTTGTTGCGAAAAGTTGATGTAGACCCTTCGAGAGTGTTACCTCAAGTGCTAGTGGAGGTAAAAGAAGACTTAACACTTGAGGTAAGACTGATAAAGATACTCGATTGGGGCGAGAAAGAACATCGTAATAAGAAAGTTCGCATCATCAGAGTCTTATGGCAAAGCTCACAAATCGAGGAAGAAACATGGGAGAGAGAATCAGAAATGAGTCGAAAATTCCCCAAGTTGTTTATAAACTCAAATACATCAGTTAAATTTCGAGGATGAAATTTCTATTAGGAGGGGAGAATGTAAACCCCGGGAAAAGAAAAATTATATATATGATAAATAAATAAATAAAAATAGAAATTCAAAAATTTTTAAATATAAATTTTCGGGTGAAATATTCGAGACATTATAATAAACCCGGTACTGTTGAGGGTTGGAATTAATTGAAGAAAATAATACACTTAAAGGAAAAAAGGGGGGTCTAAATGCAGATAAGGGAAAATATAGAGTATAAATACTCTCTCCTCACCAAAACAAATATGTAGGAACCATAAGGAGAGAAGATAGGGAGTTTTATACCCATTCTTGAGAAATCAAGAGAGAAACACTAAAATTTCAAGAACCCATCCAAGATTAAGAGCAAAGGATTACCAAGAAATTGAACAAGAAGAAAAGAAAGGAGGGAGTGGATAATCTTCAACTGGTTGAAGATCAAAATCTTAATTTATACCAGGTAAGGTATTCTAAACATGATCTTAAAAAAATTCATTTTTAAATTCAATAAAGAATTGATGTCTTGATATTGAATCATAGGTTAGGGTTCTTAAACATACATTGGGGAAAAAGTACTTATTGTTGAGATTAAGTTAATTCATGTGTGAAGGGTTCTACTTTCGTATTGTGTGAAGGGGAGGGGGAGACAAATCTGGATAGACTTGTTTCCTAACTTTTGATGAGATTTCGGGTAGGAGGATGAGGGGATTAGGATCGGGTTCCTTATAGAAATTGTAGATTTGAATGTTATCTAACCAAGGAAACTGGTCTTACTCAATTTGGAGATGTAGAACTCCAGTTATGGGTTACCAACTGAGACCAAGTTGTGACTGATTATGTAGGGCAGTACGACTAATTAGTAAATGAACAATTTTGACTATCTTGGTGGCAAAATTGGGTTCTTCTCCCTTCAGAGAACTAGTAGCCTCGTGTCTTAGCTTTCTAACGAGATCAATCTCACTTAAAATGGAGTTTTAGAACTTTAGATATAGTTAAAAATCTGATGTTTAGACAGTAATAGTTGAAAATTGAACAGTAACAGTTCAAAGTCAGGCAGTAATAGTTGGAAATTGGACAGTAACAGTTCAAAGTCAAGCAGTAACAGTTGAAAATTGGACAATAATAGTTTAAAGTTAGTAACAGTAGACTTTCACGTGAATACTATAAATAAGAATATAAAAGAATGGAGTCATACGAACACTTGTACATTGAGTTACTAACTCTAAAAATATACATGATATATGTATGTATGTTATTATGAGGAAATGAACATGCATAGAAAGTAACATATGAGTAATGGATGAATATGAATTCTCTATAATATCGATTTGAAGGAATCATAACCAAAAAAAAAAAGACTTCCTTGTGATTCAGGAGGAGCAACCAGGATTGGATCTTCTGTTAGAGAAGGTCCGCGAGACAGGCGAAGCAGGTGCATGATTTTCCCTCCTATTTGCACTTATACAATTTAGAATCCTTCTGGTGAATACAATTACAATAAATATTCTGTTCAATGTAAATAAAGCCTAGTGTATTTACAAGATTAGCTTCGGCTAATGACATCCGTGATAGGATTGCCGGGAAATGAATTACAAGATTAGCTTTGGCTAATGGCATCCGTGATAGGATTGCCGAGAAAATGAATTACAAGACTAGCTTCGGCTTCGACTTATGGCATCCGTGATAGGATTGCCGGGAAAATGATTTACAAGATTAGCTTCGGCTAATGGCATCCATGATAGGATTGTACAAATGAGTGTTAATTGGGTTTAAAAGACTTACAAGCAAAATATAAGTTTTCTGTTAGAATTCTTACGGATCCGATAGAAAGTTAATATTTCATTCGTATTCATTACATGAGCATATATATATATATATATTTTATCAATATAATGGTATGTTTTTTATGTGACAAGTCCATCAAATAACCAGGAAGATCATTAGTTTAGGACTCTACTTTGTGAAGCTTATGTAAATATTTAACTTAAAGCAAAAGGGAATTAATGTGTTTATGTAGTATACTTTTGTGCTAACCTTAATGTATTTATAAAGGTTCAGCTTAGCATGTAGTATTTTAGTTATCTTGTAATTAACTCTTTTGAAATATTAAGAACACTTTTTATATTGTAAATACTTTCTTTGCATGTTAACATTCCTTTTCTTTTAAATTTTATGGTATGATGTGTTGGACTATGTTCATATTAAACTTACTCATAGGATATATATATATATATATATATATATATATATATATATATATATATATATATTGTGTGGATTGTATGAGGTGTGGAATTATGAGGTTTGATATAAGGTCCGCAATTATAGGACCTTGTGATGATGGGTTGATTGAGTAAATTGATAGTAGTCGATAACTTGGGATGTCCTAAATACAAACGAAACTCTGCCGAATTTTTGAAAATGAAAAAAAAAATTACCCTCAAATAAAAAGGATATATTGGGATCTTTTAACATTGATCGAGTCGTACAGTTCAAACTGTTACAATGAGCGAGCCTATTACTGAAGCTCACCTTTTAAAATATATTGATTAAACTTGGAAAACAATAAAAAGACAAAAGGAAGAACATCAAGGCATTGCATAAGACTAGCAAGGGAAATATGAACGATAGAAGTAAATAAAAGAATAAATGAAACTAAGACATAATAAAAGCCTGCTTTAACTAACCTTTTTTCTTCATCATAACCATACCATGACCACCTTGTACAAGTTCAAATAATACTTCGCTGAAGTGCTGAGCAACTCTTTTAAAAGTACGATACATCAATTAATCCTTTCCCTGATCTAAACATATACAAGTTCTATGTTTTTCCGCACACAAGCATATAATCTTGTTGAAGTAAAGATACAAAAATCATAATCTCACGTTAAAAACAATAAGTATAATATAAGACATTTAAGCAATAAAATCCAGTACCATAGTCTCTCATCACTTGCCTCAAGTTCAACTTTCCTTTTCTGGAGTTCCTCCTGTTTCTCAGTGATATTTACATATTGATTTAGTGCCTTCTTATTTACATGGCTGAACTGCTGAAGTTGCTCATTGCACCTATGAAGCATTTTATGCAACTCTTTCACACTCCACTTATTCGTATATGTTCCAATAAAAGAGAGCATATCACACACCGCCTAAAAAAATTATATAGTGAAAGCCTTTTTTGACCATCGGATGCTATGCTCAAATAAAAGTGCTATTTTGGCATAGACAAAACCATCAAGATAAGTAAAGAAAATATAACCATGTGCCTTTAAGAAAAGTCTCCAATTGAAACTCCCAAGCAATATAATTTTTGCCTATGAATCTGACACAAACATTATCTGACTTCTCCATAAAGACTAAGACTACAATTGAGAGAGAAAAAAATGGTTGAGAGTTCTTAGAAAACTATCACTAAGGGCTCTAATATCATGTCAGAATGGTTAGAATTCAGAATGAATTAATTTTCAGCAGGTCACCATTACATACTAGGCCAGCTACTGGTTTATACAAGGAAACTAACTATGCAGGGAAACCAGGCTGGCTGCTAGTTATAGAAGGAAACCAGAAAACTAGAGTGATCTTAGGAAGCTATACATTGTAAGCTAAATCTCCTTTCCTATTTATGAGTATATACAACCTATATGGTAGGCTAATTATGGATTTTATTGACACCTAAGGCATCATAAACATGTATCAGGATCATCATATAAAATAACATATAGAATTTTTATTGTAACCATCCATAGTTATGCAGACCAGACCATCAGTTTATGGACACATCCAAATCTCGATAGATCACGGTTTAGGTAAATACTTAGGAGAATAAGAAGAATAATCAACAATATAAACATGCAGAGAATTGCAAGAGTCACATCAACATCATTAACAATTTAGCTCATGAAAATTTTAAAAAAGTATACACATTTATAGACAAGCCCTTAGGCATAAACAATGCTCCACCAATATCCAAGAACATTCTGGTCACATAATTTAAGTTACTTACCATAATCACATCAAGGAAAAAATGTATATATAGGTACTTTATAAGTTTGCTTACTTTTATAGCTAGGACCAATCGATCACAATTATCAAATGAAAACATCAGCAATTAATTAACAAAACAAGTAGAGATACAGCCTTTTAGAACCAAATAGCATAGGCAATTACTAAGTTTTCAGTTGTGTGTAGACCAACATATAAATTATTAACAACAAAACTCAAATCAAAGTTTTTGCTGGATTAATACTATTTCAATTAGATCAAGCATGATGGAGAACTAACCTGCGCAAATCATAGGGAAAAATTAGGAGAAAACTTCAACTTCTTTATTAAAGGTACCACATCAGAACCATGTGGATAGGTTACACAAGGATACTTTATCCTTACCTGTTCAATGGGATAAAAGTGGCTTGTCCTCATTTCAAAGCGTTAAGGTGCCTAATTATCTGAGTTGATATGTTATTATACCCAACCATCACAAGAAGCTTCCTTGAATCTACAACGAAAGTATAAGAGTTAATGTTAGCATAGGCAGTAGTTGTTATTGATAGAAATACAGCTGAAATAGGAGTGTAATTATAGGATAAGTATCTTCCTATACTTTAGGCCTAAATTATAGGAATGTGACGTAAATCAGGATTGATGTAAATCAGGATTCCTTCCTATTTAAGGAACGGGACTCTCATGTAAAAGGCATTCAGACTTTTAGAAAAACAGAGTGTATTCAGCCAATTTTGTCATGGTATCAGAGATATACCTTTGAATTTGTATTCCAAAATCAGGTTCTTTCTTGTTGTTCTCGATTTCTGGATTATTCTGGATCAATCCTAGATACATAGGACTCTCGGTCTCCTGGCTCTTTGCAATCAGTCCTAAATACAAAGGACTCTCAATTTCTTGGTTCTTTTGGTTTGGTTCTCGGTTGTCAGCTGAGGTTTGTATTCTCCTGGTTCTGTGATTTTTTTGTGTATCACTACAAAGATATCAAACAATTCTGATCTGTTTGGTGTCCGATTTACTAGGAAGAATTATTCTGCTTGGGAATTTCAGTTTCAAGTATTTGTCACAGGAAAAGAATTGTGGGGTCATGTGGATGGGAGTGATCTAGCCCCTACTGATGCTAAAGAACTGTCTTTATGGAAGGTCAAGGACGCTCGGGTAATGTCCTGGATACTAGGGTCAGTTGACCCCCTCATTATTTTGAATCTGAGGCCATACAAAACAGCAAGAACCATGTGGGAATATTCGAAGAAGGTTTACTATCAAGATAACAATGCTAGACGTTTTCAATTAGAAAACGACATCTCTAATTATTCTCAAAACAATCTTTCTATTCAGGAGTATTATTCTGGTTTTCAGAATCTATGGGCCGAATATACTGATATCATTTATGCCCAGATTCCAGCAGAATCCCTCTCGGTTATTCAGCAGGTGCATGAGCAGAGCAAGCGTGATCAATTTCTCATGAAATTGAGATCTGAATTTGAGATTACTCGCTCGAATTTGATGAACCGAGCCCCCTTGCCTTCCTTGGATGTTTGTTTTGGGGAATTATTGCGGGAAGAACAACGAATCCTTACACAAAGTACTCTAAAGCAGGACAACCCAGCTGCAGTTGCCTTTGCTGCCCAGGGAAGAGGTAGAGGCCGGAATATGGGCAATGTTCAGTGTTATAGCTGCAAGGAATATGGCCACATTGCTAACAATTGTAGAAAGAAGTTCTGCAATTATTGCAAACAGCAAGGGCACATTATCAAGGAGTGTCCCACTCGTCCTCAAAACCGGAAAATACAGGCCTTTCCAGCGGTGGTATCTGAAAGCTCATCTGTGACAGTCGCTTCCAGTTCTCTTACTCCAGAAATGGTGCAGCAAATGATCATTACAGCCCTCTCGGCCCTAGGGCTACAAGGTAATACTTCCAATTCACAACTTTGGCTTGTTGATTCCGCTGCTTCAAATCATATGACCAACTCATCTAGTAAGCTTAAGAATGTGCGAGAGTATCATGGTTCATCACAAATTCAGGTTGCTAATGGTGGTCAGATACCCATCACTAAAATTAGAGATATTGATCCCACCTTCACGAATATTTTTATATCACCGGAACTGTCTACTAGCCTTATTTCAGTTGGTCAACTGGTGGATGATAACTGTGATGTGCATTTTTCTCGTAATGGTTGTCTTAAGCAAGATCAGGTGTCGGGGAAAGTAATCGCAAAGGGGCATAAAGTTGGACACTTATTTCCGCTGCATTTTTCCATTCCTAGTTGTCTTTCTTTTGCATGCTCGAATGTTCTAAATAAAGGTGAAGTATGGCATAAACGTTTAGGCCATCCAAATTCTGTTGTTTTATCACGATTGTTGAATTCCGGTTTGTTGGGAAATAAAGATAAATTTTCTTCTTTCGATGCTTTGATTGATTGTTCAACATGTAAGTTAGGTAAGAGTAAAACTCTTCCTTTTCCTTCTCATGGTAGTCGTGCCACAAAATGTTTTGATATTATTCATAGTGATGTTTGGGGACCTTCACCGATACTTTCTCATGCTCATTTCAAGTACTTTGTAACTTTTATTGATGATTATAGTAGGTTTACTTGGGTATACTTCCTCCGTTCCAAATCTGAGGTTCTTTCCGTCTTTAAGACATTTCTTGCCTATGTTGAAACCCAATTTTCTACTGGTATTAAGGTATTAAGATCTGATTCGGGTGGGGAATATATGTCACGTGACTTTCATGATTTGTTACTAAAAAAAGGCATTATTTCACATCGTTCTTGTCCATATAAACCTCAACAAAATGGGGTTGCTGAGCGTAAGAATCGACATTTGTTGGATGTCACTAGAACCTTATTGCTTGACTCGTCTGTTCCCTCTAAATTCTGGGTTGAAGCATTGTCTACTGTTGTTTATTTAATCAACCGTTTGCCCTCCCAGGTGTTAAATTTTGACTCCCCTTATTATCGTCTATATCATGAGGCTCCTAGCTACTCTGATTTGCATACTTTTGGTTGTGTCTGTTTTGTTCATTTGCCTTCTAATGAACGCCACAAACTTTCTGCTCAGTCTACTAAATGTGCTTTTCTAGGTTATAGTATTTCTCACAAAGGTTTTGTTTGTTATGATCTAAGTTGTAGCAAATTTCGTGTCTCTCGAAATGTGGTCTTCTTTGAAAATCAATATTTTTTCCGTACTGCTACTCCTGCTGCATCTTCATTGCATGCTCCTATTCTTCCTCATTTTAAGGACATGTCGTCATTTGAGCGGTTTAAACCTGGAATTGTGTATGAAAGACGGCGCCCAATTTTGGCTCTTCCGGAGACTAACCCACCATCTGATACTGCTACTAAGACTGCTTCGGTACCTTCCCCTCTGCAGCCTGCACTTCGTCGCTCTACAAGGGTTTCTTATCCTCCTGATAGGTTTGGTTTCTCTGCTACTCTATCCAATATTATTGTTCCATCATGTTACTCACAGGTTGTCCAGCATGAGTGTTGGCAAACCGCCATGCAGGAAGAACTTTGTGCGCTTCAGGATAATCATACATGGGATCTTGTTTCATGTCCTCTATCGGTTAAACCCATTGGGTGTAAATGGGTAAATTCCATAAAGCTTCGCTCTGATGGCACTCTAGACCGCTATAAAGCTCGGTTGGTTGCTCTGGGGAATCGACAAGAATATGGGGTGGATTATGAAGAGACTTTTGCCCCCGTAGCCAAAATGACTACTGTGTGCACTATTATTGCCATTGCTGCTTCACAGGGTTGGTCACTTCATCAAATGGACGTCAAAAATGCGTTTCTTCATGGTGATCTCAAAGAGGATATTTATATGGCACCTCCACCGGGTTTGGTTTGATCTTCTAAATCGGTTGTTTGTAAATTGAAGCGGTCCTTGTATGGTTTGAAACAAGCTCCCCGAGCATGGTTTGACAAGTTTCGCATTACCTTGCTTCGCTTCTCTTTTGTGCAAAGCAAATATGATTCTTCATTATTTCTTTGCACAACATCTACTGGGTATGTTTTCCTACTTGTTTATGTCAATGACATTGTCATTACAGGCACTGATTCGACATTGATTAGCAGACTTCAGCAACATCTTCGGGATTCCTTTCATATGAAGGACCTTGGTTCTCTCACTTACTTCTTGGGTTTGGAGGTTCATTCTTCCCCTTCTGGTATTTATGTGCACCAACAGAAATACACTCATGATTTGATTGCTTTGGCCGGTCTTCAAGCTTCTTCTCCAGTAGATACTCCTTTGGAGGTGAATGTTAAGTTTCAAAGTGATGATGGGGATCTTCTTCCTAATCCATCTTTGTATCGACAACTTGTTGGCAGCTTGAATTATCTTACTATTACTCGACCTAATATCTCCTTTGCAGTTCAGCAAGTCAGTCATTTTATGCAATCTCCTCGTCACCTACACTTAGCAGCAGTCCGTCGCATCATTCGATATCTACTTGGTTCTTCTAACCGTGGTCTATTCTACCCCGCTGGATCTCCTATTAGTCTTGTTGCATACAGTGATGCAGATTGGGCTGGTTGTCCTGATACCAGATGCTCTGTTACAGGTTGGTGTATGTTTCTTGATGATTCCTTGATTTCTTGGAAAAGTAAGAAACAAGATCGAGTCTCCAAATACTCGACCGAATCTGAATATCGCGCCATGTCCGCTGCCTGCTCAGAGATTGTTTGGCTTCGTGGCTTGCTTGCTGAGATGGGATTTCACCAGACTACTCCTACTCTCCTCCATGTAGACAACACGAGTGCTATTCAGATTGCTACGAATCCCATCTTCCATGAGCGCACCAAACATATTGAAGTGGATTGTCACTATCCGCGAAGCCGTCGATGCTCATGTTATTTCTCTTCCACATATCTCCACCGATCTCCAGATTGCTGACGTGTTCACCAAATCCATGACTCGACAACGACATCAGTTTTTGGTTGGCAAATTGATGCTTATTAATCATCCGGCATCAATTTGAGGGGGGATGTTAGTATAGGCTGTAGTTGTTATTGATAGAAATACAGCTGAAATAGGAGTGTAATTATAGGATAAGTATCTTCATATACTTTAGGCCTAAATTATAGGAATGTGACGTAAATCAGGATTGATGTAAATCAGGATTCCTTCCTATTTAAGGAACGAGACTCCCATGTAAAAGGCATTCAGACTTTTAGAAAAACAGAGTGTATTCAACCAATTTTGTCAGTTAAGATCTACAAGAGTAAGGATACAGGTCTATAAATCAGGA
Organism: Populus tomentosa; assembly: GCA_018804465.1. Lineage (NCBI taxonomy): Eukaryota > Viridiplantae > Streptophyta > Magnoliopsida > Malpighiales > Salicaceae > Populus > Populus tomentosa. Next base: position 5,456,948 of record CM031991.1, on the reverse strand, counting down.
TCTAACAAACTCAAATTATGTATGAATTAACATCTTAATGAGTCTAGAAAATCAAAGAAAATACTTTATTATTCCTCTCATACCAAACTAAGTAGTAGACTATAGCTGAGAGGACTAACCGAGCTAAAATATATATGAACTTCTTCCTCTTCTAGAGGTGTAAGGATGCTTACTAAAGTAGAGGTTTCCATGTCATAGATGACCATAAAATAAGAGTCGCACCCAAGATATCTCCTCAAATCGAGGTCAAGAATTGACACTTAAAGAATAGATGGTTATGAGTCCCTACATGCAAACCACACAGGATACATACTGAGAAGGGAATGACGTGAAGTGCATGCAATCTCTCCATAATATAAAGCCGACCAATCGTGAGTTTTCCTAAAGAGTGACCTTTCCAAATATAATGAGCTTGCGAGCTGATCCAGGGATAAATGTGAATGGAGTCCCATATTGGCTAGAAGGTGGTTACCAAGGGGAAAGGCCCAAGAACACTAAAAAATATCTAACATCTTTGCATCTTAGATCATCATGGAAGAGTAAAGCAACTTGAAAAACATTAGTCATATAATTATTGCTCATCTAACAACTAGTAGTCTAATCACGGAGAGGTAATAGCTTAATCATCAATACATGAAACAAACATTTCTTTACACTAATCTCTATTAAGAATAATCTTCCTCTAGGACCAAGAAGATATTGAAAGAGGTCTAACATGTCAAAAAGAACAACCATTGAGCAAAGTATTATGCACTTAATTTGACCAAATTGATAAAATGTCTGAAAGTAGTCTCCAAACATGCTTGACAATAGCTAATGTATTCCAAGTCTTAATCCTCTTAATGCCAAGATCACCCTCCTTAAGATGATAACATACAGAAATCCAAGCTACCTAAGGCCAAAAAAAAAAAAAGAATAACCTTTCTAGAGAAAGAAAACTAAAATACCCTCAATTCTCATTATAACAAAAGGTAGACTAAACATAAGATACCAGTATACCTAGATTAAAAAAAAAAAAAAAAGGATTTGATTAGTTGAAGATGTATAACATAGTAGAGATCAAAGAGACTCTCAAATTAAAAACCAAAAGAATATGCAAATAAGCTCTAAGCTCATCACCAACACCTAATAAGAAAGCTTGGCTTTTTGCTAGATTTGTAACTAGCCTAGATAACCTAGCAAAATCATTTAAGACCTTCCTCACAATCCCTACCAAATCCATATCTACCCGACATAAAATCATAAGGTCATCAGCAAAACATAAATAAATAATGGCATTTTCTTGACACTGCTAAGGTTGTCCAAAATGTTTTTCCATGTATTTTAAAAAATATAAAAAAAATTAAAAATATTATATATTTTCAATAAAATCTAGTAAATTTCCATCATTTAATAACTTTCTGTACTTTTATTTTATTTTATTTTGGATGGCAAGATTGAAAAATAAAATAAAATAAAATAATAATAGATATTAATGAAAATAAAATTTAGGGAATGAAATTAGAGGCAATAAAGAAAAAAACGACTAAGATGTTGTGAACTAAAAAATATAATGGAAGATCATGCAGAAAAAAAAAATCAAGCAAAAAAAAAATGTTGAGAGTTCCTAGTTTAAGAAGGAAATAATATAAATGTTTTAATATCATTTTTTGAGTTTGGGGTTTTTTTTTTTTTGCTTTGAGAGAAGCAACACAACATAAATAAAGACAAAAAAAAAAACCATAGAGAAAATAAAACCTCGAAAAAGAAAAAAAACAAAAGCATAAACAAAGACTAACTGCCGACAACCCTACCATGCAACAAAAAATAGAAACAACACTTTCCAGCCAACAATATCTCTTCTACTTAGTATTGCTGGATTTCGATCAAAACCAGCCACCATGTCAGTAGCAACAACCCCTACCACTTCCAATCAGAAGCATCTCTAGCAATGCCACCAAATCAACCTTACAAACTCAAATCAACATTTTTTTTCTTCCTTTTATCCATCATAGGGTCCAACCATAAATCCATGAGACCAAACCTAATAAACCCACCCAAATCATTTACCTTATCCCTTGAATCCTCTATCAACCCAAGATGACCAACCAACTATTTCTTTGATTTGAAGTGGAGATCTAGTGAAAATTTCAAGGCTAAACTGACTGAACATTCCTTTAGAGACCTTGATTTTTTTTTTTTCCTCATGTTATTTTGTTGTAAAATCTAAAAGAGATTTATAAATCAATTAGTATGAATTTTCAGTTAAGTATAATCTATATCTACGGAGAAGATTACAAAAAATATAAGATGGGAGCATTTGCATTGCTAATAATAATAAATCAAAATCTAGTTGAAAACTTTTGAGTGATAAATAATAAAAATTTTGTGATAAATAATCTTAAAAATCATGAAAAATCAACCATATGGAATCTATAGGTATTTACTTTTTATTAAGCATATATTATTATTATTATTATTATTATTATTTTACGAAAAACCCTTAGGGAACCTGATTTGTCAAGGAGAAAGCTAGACCCACGCTAGTCATTTATGTGCGGGTGGAAATTTAAAACAACCAGTAAATAAACGCCAAATACCTTGTGGAACCTAATTCGCTTTCGAGGCATTGTATTAGTTTTGGTGGACGTGTTTTGCTGCAGACCATATTATTTTTTTATACAAAAAAATAATATTTAGGTATTGAAATAAAGCTAAAAGATAACATAAAAAATCACTTATGATAAATGTGTAACAACACTAATTGAAATTAAGACAACAATGTTTATTTTTTAACAATAGGCGCTACCTATAATCGAAGAGACACCGATGAATGGTTGGATGCCACCATCGAATGCCACCACCACACCGCCTAAAATGCATTATGACCCCAACATGCCAACAGTTTTTTAAAATTTCAAAATACTAAAAGACCCTAATACACCTGACCTTAATTACTTACATTTTATGGATTCAAGGGCACATGTATAATTTTTTTTTATAAAAAATAAAAATATTGAGATACCCCTGCCACAACTATGCTAACTCTTTTTTTCTCGAGAGTATTTTTGTTTTATAAACCATGTGAAAATACAAAAACACCCCTAGCTCAAAGGCAAATGTGTTTTTTTTTAAGGCCGTAGACTTCACTTGACTATTGTAATGAATATCAGATTGTTCAGGGAAACCCCTTTCCTTGTTAATTGTTTTTTTATCAATGTCATATTATTATTATTATTATTATTATTATTATTATTAGCACCACCACCACCACCACCACATGACTATTATCATTATTATCACCACCACCACCATTTTTTTCTTGATTTTTTTATACATTACCTAAATCCTATTTGTAAATAACTACACTATCTATTCTTTTCAGGGTCATTCCTATTATATTTTTATTACCTATTTAATATATTTCTATTATATTTAATTAACTAGATTACATCTAATACATTTAATTTATATACTATTTTTCTATATTTTATTTTTTATTCCATTTTATTTTAATAGAATTCAAATTTATATTCATTTAGAATTTAATACAAAATGTAATTTATAATTTCTTAGAATTTATTATTCTAAATTAGAATTGAGAATGATTTACTATTATTATTATTATGATTGAAATAACAAAAAAAACATAAACTAAATTTGAAGGATAAAATTAAAGATCATATAAACTTTGACAAAAGGACAAATTAAACTAGTTTGATAATAGATAACCAAAATCCATAAAGTTGAACAAAGTTGAGCTTGTTACTAGTATGATAATAAACATTAAATGAATAGTAAATGTTATGAGCTTGTTACTGATACTCACCTTTTGTTTTTCTCTCACAACCATCAACCAATTACAGTCATAAGCAACTAGCACGGTTTAACAACCTTGAAAGTTAAACAAAGAAAATTTTGCATTCCAATAAAATTTCTTATATTTTTTTATCCTCGTTAAATGATGTCCATTTCCTTTCTCGTTATAAATGGTTGATGATATCCAAAAAAATTGATCAATAAGTTGTGATTGAGTTGGATAAAGAGCAATTAAGGCATCATGTTAAATAATATGTTCTTTTTTATATTTATCTTGTTTATGCGAAAAAATAAACACATAATTGAGCGAAAAACATATTCATACCTTCATTTCAGAGTAACATATTTCCCTCCAGATTTGCTTCATGACGTCCATCACCGTCACAATTATCATCTTCGTGATCAACATCTTGTCAAGATACCACAAAATTTATAGAAATGTTTCAACGGCTATCTAGATTGACCACAAATGTATGACATGAAACTTTAAAATGCACTCATATGGTTATCTCAAAATTTCAACATGAAAGACCAAAAAATATACTAATTAAACATGGAAAACAATAAAAAGACAAGGGAAAAATGAACGATTAAAGTAAATAAAAGAACAAATGAAACTAAGACATAAAAGGCTCCTTTAACTAACCTTTTTCTTCATCATAACCAAATGACCATGACCACCTTGCACAAGTTCAAAGAATACTTTGTTGAACTGCTGAGCAACTCCTTTGAAAGTAAGATCAATATTCATCGTTTTGATGATCAAAAACATATATAAGTTCTATTATTTTCTACACATAAGCATTGAAGTAAAAACATAATCTTGTTGAAGTGAAGATACATAAATCATAATCTCACGTTAAAAACAGTAAATACAACAAGAGGCATTTAAGCAATAAAATCCAATAGCTTTGTCCCCCGTCACTTGCCTCAAGTTCAACTTGCCTTTTCCAGAGTTCCTCCTGTTTCTCAATGATATTTACATGGTTGAACTACTGAAGTTACTCAGTGCACCTATTAAGCATTTTATGCAACTCTTTCACACTTCACTTATACATAGATGTTCCAATAAAAGAGAGCATGTCACTTCTCAAAAGATGAATGCTTGAGTAGAAGACCTATCTTAGCAAGTACCAAGGACATGTCGAGGCAAGACCAAAACATCATCTTCTAAGATTTCAGCATAGATATCGGCAGTCAAATCAGGCAAGATAAATAGATTTAAAACATTGATTACAAGACATAATAGTTTAACAATATATTAAAAGCCAAAAACAAAAAATTGAAGCTGGCACTAAAGCAAATTCATAGTTAGTCATTTATCACATAAAGACACAATAAAGCAAATTCACAATTCAAAGTTCCTGTGAACTTGAAAAATAATATGCTAGAGAGGTTAATCATTTCTTTAGATATAGCTCCTGTTAAGTCCAATTTACTAAAGATACCTAAACAATTCAGAAAAAAAAAAAAAACCTTAACATTGTGTTTCGATCATGGAATTATCTGATAAGGGGACCTGGTCCTTTCCTAATTAAATGATGAGCATGAGATAATAAAGTGCCATGTATAAGAAGATTCTGACAACACCATCATACATCTGCATTGGCGTTAAAGTATCAGAATAGACTAATATGAACTCTTGCCAGTGCCAAATTTGAAGAAAAAAGAAGTAAATCATCATTTTCCTTTGGCAACCTTTTGTCACGAGTAGCTTTGTTGGAAAAAAGGTTGCTTGACCTTGTTTTTTGATAAAAGATGCTCAGTTGCTTTTCATGCTCCATTATACTGCAAGTTGCCACAACCATTTATGAAAGAAAGACACTCCATAAAGCAAAAGTCCTTGTACCAAATAAAAGTGCTTTTTTTGGCAGAGACATAACCCTCAAGATAAGGAAAGAAAAGTCTCCGATGGAAACTCCCAAGTAGTATAATTTTTGCCATTCAATCTAACACAAGCATTATCTGATTTCTTTATAAGGACTAAGACTATGATTGAGAGAGAAAAAAAAGGCTGGGAGTTCTTAAAAAACTATGATTGAGGGCTCTGATACCATGACAAAATAGTTAGAATTTAGAATGAATTAAATTTCAGCAGGTCACCATTACATATTAGGCCAATTACTGGTTTATACAAGGAAACCAGGTTGGCTGCTGGTTATAGAAGGAAACCAAAAAACTAGAGTGATTGTAGGAAGTTATTCATGGTAAGCTAAATCTCCTTTCCTATTTATGAGTATATACAGCCTGTATGGTAAGCTAATTATGAATTCTATTTAAAATTTAGGATTTTTATGTAAAATAAACATGTATAAGGATCATCATGTAAAATAACATATAGGATATTTATCGTAACCATCCACAGTTATGCAGACCACACCATCATTTTGTGGACACTTTCAAATCTCGACATATCACATTTTAGGTAAATACTTAAGAAAATAAGAAGAATAATCAACGATATAAGTATGCAGACCATTGCAGGATTCATATCAACATAATATAATAGATTAGACAAAGTACCTGCGTGATGTCGTGGGTTGCTATAAGAATGATGCAAGAAGCCAAGTGAGGATTACTTGAACTAATACAAGAAACCAAGCAGACAGAACCTAGTAAAAATGGGAAAAGAAAAATCAATATTATTTAGGTCAAAATGTACAACCATATGGACAAGCATTCTATAAAGATGTCTTAACGATTGAAAAGGCTAGAGCACAAAATATTCATATCAATAATCATGGTTGCTATCCGAGTACATTAGTGACTAAAAGTGATGTAACAAAATGAGCTATAAGGAACAGAAGTAAAAGAGTTGAATGGGGTTACTAAAGGTAAACAGTACTGGAACGGTATGAATGGCAGGTGTACTCACCAGCCGATCCCAAACATAATTTGGCCTTAACTACTCAAATGCACTCAGGTCATATATTCTCTTAAGAGAAAAATCAAATAAATCAATGGTTGCATGTAGAAAGTGACTCAATGAAAATGTAAATGAAACAACACAATTGTGTAGAAGTCATCCATCACAAAGGCATCTTCTATAGAAATTAATTCATCTGATAAGGTATCTCTAAGAGAACCCATTCAATCCACCATGCATAATTAAGTAGAAAAACAGTCATTGCATGAACAGAATGGAAACCAGTTTTGTTAAAAATAAAAGCAGTCACCAAATCAATCATATTCTCAACTAATTTCTCTAGTAGGTGTAGTCAAGTTGTCGTAGCAACAATTTTATCCTGATTGAATAATGCTCATAATTCTTACCAGCATCCATTATAGAAACGCTAATAAGGGTATCAAATGATCACAGTATTCATAAAAAGGGCAAACATGTGTACGCTGTGCAGCACTATTGATAAAAATAACTATGCCAACATTCTATAAAGATTAAAAAATAGATAAAATTGAAATGTTGATTAAAATCACGTAGATCAAAACAAAAGACTGCAACACAAGCTCACCAAAGGATTGAAGGAAAACAAAAACAAAAAATCACGAGCAACGAGTGAAGAAAAGAAGAAACCTAGAAATCCATAAGAAGCTTCCTTAAATCAACAAGGAAAGTAGAAGTGTTGATATCCGTAGGACCAAGGAAACATGTGAAATTGCAAAAAATCACCCAACAACAAATTAAGCAAAGAAGACACCAAGAAATCCACAAGTAGCTTCCCTGATCTACAAGAAAGTAGAAGTATTGATATCCACAAGAGTAAGGAAACATGCAAAATTGTAAAAAATCAAATTTCACTTGACAAGCATCTAGCATTAAGACTTGAAAATGGGTGCCTATACAGGTCCCCCAAATCCTACACTAGGCCAAATCAAAGCAGGAAATAACATACCCAAATCATTCTTAAATAATTGTGTTCTCTAGACCATGTTTTATTATTATGTGCCGTGTCAGCTGTATGAATTAGTTTAATGTGGGGAATTTTGAGCTAAAATCATAGATTAGGTAGTAACATGTAGAAACTTTTAGTTGAGGAGATACCTTACATTTTAGCTTATTCTAAGCTACACCCCTATAATATTCAAGAAGTGTGTTGACATTATCCTTTTCACACCTAAATATACTAAAGAGTAACCTTATGAAATTTTAGCCTATTTTAAGGTACACCCTTATATTATTCAATAAGTGTGTTGACATTGTCCCTTTCACACCTAAATATACTAAAGAGTAACCTCGAAATTTGCATACCTATCAAGAAAAGAAAAGGCGGAGAAACACAAGTTGCCTGCAATCCAAGGAATGGAAACAAAATGAAGAAATTGAACAAATAATATGCTAGAGAGGTTAATCATTTCTTTAGATATAGCTCCTGTTAAGTCCAATTTACTAAAACTACCTAAACAATTCAAAAAAGAAAATAAAAAAGAAAAACCCTTAACATTGTGTTTCGATCATGGAATTATCTGATAAGAGGATCTAATCCTTTCCTAATTAAATGATGAGCATGAGATAAGAAAGTACCACCTATAGGAAGATTTTGACAACACCAGCATACATCTGCATTGATGTTAAAGTATTAGAACAGACTAATCTGAACTCTTGCCTAAGCCAAATTTGAAGAAAAAAGACATTGTAAATCATCATTTTCCTTTTGCAACCTTTGTTCACGAGTAGCTTTGCTGGAAAATGGGTTTCCTGACCTTGTTTTTTGAAACAAGATGCTCAACTGTTTTTCACGCTCCATTATACTGCAAGTTGCCAAAATTGTTTATGAAAGAAAGATAATGCACAAAGCAAAAGCCCTTCAATCATATAAAAGTGTTATTTTGGCATAGACAGAACCATCAAGATAAGGAAAGAAAATACACTATAGGAACTCATGCAGGTCTTTCACATCAAACTCAAGCTCTGTCTGCTTTTTATCGCTTCCTAATTCTTGTTTCTCTGCTGTCTCTTTCTCTATGTAAGATCTTTGAGCACCTTCTCCAAGTCCTTGGATTCCTCATGGGCATTCAACACCCCATCATGCATCTTAGCTAATTTTTCAGAAACCTTGCTTCGAGCCTCCTTCACCTGAAAGGAGACAAATAAATATATAAGGGCACCTTCAGTGACCTTGCCTCGAGAGAAAAAAAATGAACAATACAATTTAGATCCTGGATAGTCTTGAAATTGAATGTCAAGACAATCTAACACTACTTAAACACCACATGATATAACTATGGCAAAGGATTTCCATTTTGTAACATTATTTTTAAGGAAGAAAAGCATATGTCATGCCAATGATAAACAGTTTAGAGAAACCTTGAAGGAAAAGAAAAAACACAGCATAAAAAAAATCACAAGCACAAGCACAAGTCTTCCTACAACACACTGTCATTTCCAAGCAAGTCATGATGGGCTGAAGTAAATGTCTTCAACAATGAACAAGAATGAGAAATACTAGACTTAAATCTTTATGCAGCAATCATTGTATGGCAACTAGCCATTCACACTTCACGACATTTTACCCTCAAGATTGTCAATTTAATGTTTAATTCCTAGATTGCGGTGCTAATTATAAATCCAATAGTTTCCAAAACTAATCTAGAAACAAGAACCTGATAAAGAATAACATAACTGTCAAATATTTTATTTTTAACGTAAGAATTAAGCTCACCTTTCAGTTCGTTGTTTAAAACTCCAAAAATATCTTGTAATAAATACACACATAAAGGACAAGGAACAACAACCAGTGGAAGGAATAAGAGACTCACTACATCTATAATGACGAGTAAGATCATGTTTATTTTCCTTTTTGCACCAACATGCATGTCCTTCCATGCTTCAACTAACAATTTGGTGCACATTTTGCGAGATTCATAAAATCACTACATGAAGAAACCTTATGCATGTCCAAACATCTAACAGCTACTGACCTCCAATAATTTCTGTTGAGCTCATTGGAGTTCCTTACCATAAATAATATATTCTAGAGATTTTCTCTGCTTATGAAGCTGCTGATATTTTCTCAACTCCCTTTTCTCTTCATACCGGTCCTTCAACCTCTCATCCAAGTACTAAACTACTTGAATTATTTGTTTCCTATTGATCCCTGTTTAACAAAGAAAATAAAATTATACACACTGAAAAACCCAACTCAACTATCCCTTCCTTGCATGTTTCCAAAATAATTTTCAAACTTTCACGGCATCCCACACTCGAGACACTCAGAGTCTGTCAACAATGTCAATGATGTTATCTATTAAGTTTCACAAGAAACACATAAAATTTAAAAGTCAATAGGAAAAGAATATACATAATTTTTAGCAAAATTAAGCACTAATAAAAGGTTCAAGGAATCAAATATTCTTTCATGGTGTCTCTCTTCATACACTTGAGTGCCACTAATTTCTTTCAATAAATCAAGACACTCAAAGTATTTCATCTCAATGTCAATGATGCTATCATTGTCACGAGAAACAAAAGAAATTTTAAAATCAGTAGGAAAATGATATACATAATTTTTGGAAAAATTAAGTAATAACAAAAGGTTCAAAGAACCAAACATTTCCTTACTACTCTACATAGCATAGATTGGAGCAAGAGAACCCATCACTTTCCAATAAATGCATAACTTCAGTTTTCCTAAAACTTATTACTTTCAATCATTCATCTTCCAGAGGAAAAGGCAATGTGAAATAGAGTGTATAAAGAGCATAGATGAACGTGATGTGCTTTCCATCCAAAAAATACTCATCCTTTTTCAAAACAATTGTAGGGAGATGCAATTCCTCCTAATCAACCACTTGTGAAAACATATGCTTAACAAGTGAGAGGGCAGAAGGAAAACATTAAATGAATGCACGCCATATGTAACAATTTCTCTTATAAGGAAAGCTAACATGGATCCAAGGGACATTGTATAAAGCAATTTGCAGTCATATTAAAATAAAATAGCAGCAAAGAAGCACCAATCAATTTTTTCCTCTTACAAAATTCTCTTATGACTTGCACACATAACAATATATAAATTTCAATAACAAGCAAACCCTAAAAAGTGTAGCGAACATTTACCATCACAAAGATAGCCAAGTCAGCAGCTTGCTATTTGTGGTGGCCATCAAAAGCGAAGATGGTCCCGGTTGGTTGACGCGGAGACTGAACAAGTGAAATAAAGACTTCCAACCCAACCTATTTAGGAAGCTAGGAGAGTGAGGGCTTGGCATGACAGTAGTCATGTTTAAGCGACCCGCCAAGATTGATAAAGTTGAAGATTCCAAGAGGTAGCAATTGAAGACAACATCCTAATAAAAAATTGACCACCTTGGTTAATCTATATGATACATGACTTCACAAAGAACTACACAAAGAATGAGCACTTTTGAATAAGAAAAGAGTAATCAAGTTCCTTTCATCTTTTTAGGGTCAGGAGGGATGAAAAAAAAAAAGAAAATTATATGGCTGCAAATATAAAGCACTTCTCTATTTTCCCCCTAGTTCTTTCGTAAAGCATTACAAATTTGCCAATTTTATGCATTGATGCTAGGATAGGGGCAAAATCCTAGATTGTTATCCCAATCGATGGTGGCTATGGTTTTGACTTTTTGAACTTCTCAAATAAAATTAAGCCTCATCAGAGAACAAATAATTCAAAAGAAATTCTAGAGCATTGTGGGAGAAGATTTGTAATGATAAATATAAGCTCATATGTTAGAAAGGAAAAATATGAACATAAAAATCAGGATCCTTCTCCTTTTATAATAAGATTTGGACCATTATTTATCCTCTACACATCAAAAAGAAAAAGGAAATGGTTATGAAGTATTACCGGGATGCGATTGTCGGAATTATCAAACACAATCTCTACGAAAGCAGATAAAACTTGATGCCTTGCACCTACCTCTTAAATAACAGCAATCATTAGAATACAAACTTAAAAGGGTGACATCCATCCACACATCAGAAAGAAAAAGGAAGTAAGTTATGAAGTATTACGGAGACGCGATTGTCATAATTATCAAACACAATCTCTAGAAAAACAGATAATACTTGTTGCCCTGCACCTACCTGTTAAATAACAACAATCATCAGAATACAAACTTAAAAGGGTGATATTGAGAAAATACCTCTATCTCATTAATTGTAAATGAGATAGTGCAAGATGAAACGTACATGGAGTAGTTGATGTCTATCAATATCTGCGTCGGTTTTGGAAGAGATCACTAAATACAAAACGAATGGCTACTAAAGAAACATACTACAAGCTCATAACATAAGTTTTATATCAATTAACTCTGATAAAAGTTCATTGAAAAGGACACCAAGAAAAAAAAATCAAGGACACGATCACTCACAATGAAAAAAAAAACTTGTCAGATCCTTTAGCACCAACTATAGAAAGCACAAGATAGCCCATTTTAAATGGATCAAGCCAAAGTCAATTTCATATTGCAGCCATTTATCACAAGCAACTTTGCTAGAAAATTGGGTTGCTTGAACTTGCATTTGATAGAGGATGCTAAGATGCTTTTCATGCTCCATTTTACTGCAAGTTGCCAAAAACTATTTATGAAAGATAGATATTGCATGTAGCAAAAGTCCATCTACCACATACCAAAGTCAATTTCATATTGCAGCCATATTTTTTAATCATTAACAAAGTCTTCAAATTAAATGTCAAGATAGTCTAACACTTCTTTAACACCTCCTCAGGTAACTATGGCAAAAGGATTTCCATTTTATAACATTATTTTTAAGGCAAAAAAGCATATTTCATGCCAATGATAAACAGTTCAGAAAAATCTTGAAGGAAAAGAAAAATTCAGCTTTAAAAAAAACACAGGAAAAGGCAGCAATCTTCCAAATAATCAATGCTAAAATACATTGTCATTACCAAGCAAGCCATCAGGAGCTAAAGTAATAGTCTCCAACAATCAGTAAGAATGAGAAATACCAGACCTTAAATCTTTCTACAATACTCAATGTATGGCAACTAGCCAATCACATCACAGCATTTTGCAGTCAAGATTATCAATTTCATGTTTAATTCCTGGATTGCGGTGCTAATCACTCATCCTACAATTTCCAAAAGTAGTTTAGAAACAAGAGCCTGATAAAGAAAACCATAACTGTCGAACATTTTATTTTCCACACAAGAATTAAGATCACCCTGTAGTTCATTGTTCAAAATTCCAAAATTATTTTGTAATAAACACACAAATAAAGGATAAGGAACATCTATAATGACAGTTTGATCATATTTATTTTCCTCTTAGTCAGCTACAAGCATGCCTATCCTTGAATACTTCAACTAGTAATTTTGGGCAACATTCTACGAGATTCATAAAAGCGCTACATGAATAAACCTTTATGCATGTCAAAGCATCTAATAGGTACTGACCTCAACAATTTTTATCGAGCATCATGGAGTTCCTCATCTTAAATAGTATATTCTAGATATTTTCATTGCTTATCAAGCTGCTGATATTTTCTCAGTTCTTCTTTCTCTTCATCCATTTCCTTCAGCCTCTCATCAAGTACTGAACACCTGGAATTATTTGCTTTATTTCAATCCCTGGTTAATTAAGAAAATAAAATTATACACACTAAAAACATTCTCGAAAGAAAACCTAACTCAACTATCCCTTCCTTGCCTGTTTCCTGCATAATTTTTAAACTTTCACAATGTCTGTATACATCAACACACTCAGAGTCTTTCATCAATGTCAATGGTGGTATCTATTAAGATTCATGAGAAACAGAAAGGAAATTTAAAAATTAGTAGGAAAAGAATATACATAGTTTTTAAGAAAATTAAGCAATAACAAAAGGTTTAAAGAATCAAACCATTCCTTGCTGCACTGCACAGTATGGATTGGAGCGAGAGAACCCACCACTTTCCACTAAATTCATAACTTCAGTTTTCCTAAAAATTATTAGACTTTCTATCATTGATCTTCTAGAAACAAAGCAAAAGGCAGTGAGAAATAGAGTGCATAAAGAACATAGATTCTTTTCTATGGAGAAGCGATTGTTCTACAGAGATACAATTCCTCATGACTCTCACACACAACAATATATAAACTTTAATAACAAGCTAACCCACAAAAGTGTATAATCCATTTACTATCACAAAATAGCCATCCAACAACTTGCTATTTGAGGTGGCCATCAACAGTGAAGATGGTCCTAGTTGGTTGATGTGGACACTGAACAAGTGAAATAGAGACTTCCAACCCGATCCATTTAGAAAGCCATGAGAGTGAGGACTAGGCCTTATAATAGTTAAGTTTAAACAACCCGCCGAGATCAATAAAGTTGATGATTCCAAGAGGTAGTAATTGAAGACAACAGCCTAATAAAAAATTAACCAAATTGGTTGATCTATGTGATAAAAATATTCACAAAGTACAACACGTAGATTGAGCACTTTCAAATAAGAAAAGAGTAATCAGGTTTCCTTTCATCTTTTAGGGTCGGGAGGGATAAAGAAAATAGAAAACAAACATTATATGGCTGCAAATATAGAGCACTTCTCTCATGAGGAAAATGTAACATGGATTCAGGGGACATTGTATAAAGCATTTTACAGTCATTTAAAATAACATAGCAACATGGAAACACCAATCAAATTTTTCCTCTTACAGAATTCTCTCATGACTCACACACAACAGTAAATAAACTTTAATAACAGGTTAACCCATAAAAGTGTATCATCCATTTACTATCACAAAATAGTCATGCCAACAACTTGGTATTTAAGGTGTCCATCAACATTAAAGATGGTCCTGGTTGGTTAATGTGGACACTAAACAGTGAAATAGAGACTTCCAACCCAACCCATTTAGGAAGCCATGAAAGTGAGGACTAGGCTTGACAGCAGTTAAGTTTAAGCGACCCGTTAAGATCGATAAAGTTGGTGATTCCAAGAGGTAGTAATTGAAGACAACAGCTTAATAAAAAATTAACCAAATTGGTTGATCCATGTTATAAAAATTTTCACAAAGAACAACTCATAGATTGAGCACTTTCGAATAAGAAAAGAGTAATCAAGTTTCTCATCTTATGAGGGTCAAGAGGGATGAAGAAAATAGAAATAAAAATTGTATGGCTGCAAATATAGAGCACTTCTTTGTCCCCCCCTAGTTATTCTGTAAAGCATTACAATGTTTCTAATTTCATGCATGGATGGAAGGACAGTGGCAGAATCCTAGATTGTTCCAAATCGATGGTGGCCACAGTTTGACTTTCTTAACTACTCAAATAAAATTATGCCTCATGACAGAACAACTAATTCAAAAGAAATTATGGAGCATTGTGTGATAAGATTTGTAAAGATAAAGATAAGCTTATATGTTAAAAGAAGAAAAAAAACAAAAACAAAAATTAGGATCCTTCTCCTTTTGTAATAAGATGTGGACCATTATTCACTCCATACCTCAGAAAAGAAAAGAAAGTAGGTTATGAAGTATTACCTGGATGTGATTGTCGGAATTGTCAACACAATCTCGACAAAAGTAGATAAATCTTGATGCCCTGCACCTTCCTATTAAATAATAACAATCATTAGAATACAAACTTAAAACGGTGACATTGAGAAAATACCTCAATCTCATAGATTGGAAATGAGATAGTGTATGATGAAACATATGGTACTGTTGATGCCTGTCATCATTGTCTAGGTTTTGGAAAAGATCACTCAATACAAAAGAAATAGCTACTAAAGAAACGAATTGTAAGGCCATAACAAAATTTTGATATCAATTAACTCCAATAAAAGTTTATTGAAAAGGACACCAACAAAAAAAAATCAAGGACATGATCACTCACAATGAAAAAAAATAATTCATGTCAGGTCCGTTAGCTCCAACTGCAGAAGACATTTCTAAAAGAAAGCACAGGGTAGCCCACTTTAAATGGATCAAGTTGAAGTCAAATAAATTGACGAAACAAAGAAAGCACAAAAGAAAATTAATAAATTAATCAATATCCAATCGGTTGCTTAAAACAAGGAACTGCAACAAAGAAATGCATCTCTCATCCCTGTCTTGATCCTCGCTCCCCCACTTTTAACCCCATGAGGTGCTCTATTCAGCCTCCCAACATCTTTGAACAGTTAACTCTCTATACAATGTTAACATTTCCATACTTTCATGATTTCAAAAGGATTCCACACAAACACATGTATGATGACAAAATGATGATATAATATTAAATGACCATACTTATAATAAATGACAGATTTATGAAACTACCATGCTTTGTCGACATGAATCTCGGTGCCCTAGATTACAAGATGGACAATTTGATTGTGCACCAAGGTCTTGTGAATATTGTACTCTCGTAGTGCGTGCCATATGTAACTTGGCTTCTTATCCTCACTCCATTGAACTTTCAAACGATCTAGCTTACATGCAACATACCTATGCTCCACCAAATCACAAGCCCGCCAGAAATTTGTCACTTCAAATCACTGCAAAAGGATGTGCTTTTACAACTGCCAATATTGGCAACAAAATGATTATCCATACTTTTGTCAAGGTAAATATGAATTTTTATCAAACAAACAGAGGTTAATGTTTCTATCATCAAATGAAACTATTTGCCGAAGTTCGGACCTTGTAAACCTCTCTAAATCCTCCTTTCCCAAGAAGGTTTAAAGGGGCATGTCAATTATTGAAAATCTGAAAATTATTAAAATGTGAATCATCCTCATCTCGTATCCTTATCAATTCACGTATAAGTCATCTCTCTCATGCAAAATTGTCCCTTCCTCCTACAGAGAATCCACAATTCAATAACAAGGGACGCATGTATAATTGAGCACTTGCAACTTTTGCAATACTTGCAAAATGCAACATCACCATAAAGAATGACTTACATGCTTTATGCTCACTAGACGAGATTTAGAAATCTCATCTTAAATGAGAAAATCTTCTTGTGCTCTAGATTTTGCATATGTACCATCACCTTTGCCTTCATAGCAACAGAAACTAATGTTAATACTCAGAAAGTATCTTAATAAATCACAAATAGCAGATTGACATTGTAAAAGCATGAGGAATAATTCTTTTCTTTTTATTTACTCATTTTCAGTGATAAGTAATATTATTTTTCTGGGGTTTGAGGCCAGTGATGGAAAATTTTGCTTGTTAGGGAGCACAAGTAATACATTTATTTAGCAAGAGCAATATTATGGCCACACAAAGAGTGTGTCTTGAGTTATGTTTCATACATGTTTCATCATCTTAGGAAAAAAAATGAAAAGTTACATGAAAGTCATAATAAATATAATCATGGATGCTAAGGTCTTTACTATTTATGCTAAGAGAAAAGCTTATGCAATAGGTGTCTCACAGTAAGTTAAAGCTTCTAGCCATTTTACCTAAGAAAAGAATCATAAGAAAATTTTTAACATGAATGTATGGTATAACTGATCTATTGTATTCTTGAGAGGAGTTGCATCTTACTGTGTGGATTAAATATTCTATGCATTTTCAACATTTGGAGAAACTAACTGAGGATAACTTAATTATTCATATTAAGAATGTGGTTGCTAAAGTAAGACTACGAGTACAGCATAAATATTTGGCAACAAAATAAAGCTATGTTGCACAACAAGATAATAAATACCTTTTCACATCACTATTAGTTAGTACATAACCCTTTAAATTTGAAGTCATCCACGGTCTAGACAACATGAAATCAATTAGTTAGAGATCAAATCATGACAAAATCATAACTTAGGATTATTGAATGACTCGAAACTTATCAAAAGATCAAAAGATGAGTTAACAACATGATTAATACTAAGGGTGACAGAAAGATAAATCTACACACGCCCAAAGCAGCTTTCAGGACCTCTTTTACCCAACAAATCTAATGCTTGAATGAAATGGGAGATTCAGTGATCAGCAATGTAAAACCATTTTTCCTTCTCAGAGTTACCAGCCAGTACAAGGGTATAAAATTAGATTTACATCTAATAAATCTACACAAGACCAACATGGCTTCTTGGACCTCATATGCCCAACAAATCTATTGCTTAAATGAAATGGGATGTTCAGTGACAAAATTTAAAAACATTTTTATTTCTCATAGTTATCAACCAATATGAGGGTAGAAATTTTCATGTACATATCTCTATTTCATGTTTGTTTCTCTTTCTAATCCAGCAATATATCACAAGAACATGTTAATTTTTCTATCTATCAATAGCATATTTTTAATGCCAAGCAGAAAGAACACTTAATTGAATCTTTGTGCTTAACCTTTTCTCTGGAGAGCAACCATTGATCCCATAGCATTTTTAATCCCAGGAAAAAATTGCTTGTTTTCAATGTAAATTCACTTGGAAATTTTGCATGCTTGTAACAACATTGCTGAAATCATGGATACACCGTGTTATAAGACCATCATCAGAACTTAAAAGCTAATCTTTCCAACACTATCATCAAATAAGGTGCAGCTTTAAGATGACTAACCTGGATGTGATCTTTTGCCGCAGAAAGCTTGAGTTCTTCAACATCTTTTCCATCATGATCGTGACCATTAGGGTACAGAAGAATCAATTACCATTTAAGAGAGTTGTTGCAGCCATAAATATACTGGAATGAAAGATTGTAAAGTATTATACCTTTACAAACCAAAAGCACATTCAACCAATTAAGCACTTCCAGAAAAGATGCTTAAAAATTGACTTCCAAGGAAAAACAACAATCACCTAATAAATGAAAAAACAAACAATTATTTCTAAAATTATCCAATCAAACATCAGAAAGATGAGGCAAGTTTGGTATATGTTCGTGCCAAATGAGGCACCAAATAATCTATAAGAGATTAACACATAGAAGTGCATCGTAAATTGTAAGAGATGTGGTGAGCGATAGAAAGAGACAGAATATAGCTGATAAAACCAATCACGCCGACTACAGATCCACACCAGCATAACAAAGAAAATAAGAATATATGTGAACATTAGGTTTCATAAAAGACAACAAACCAACATGGAAGCGCAAAAACTAATCTTTTCTGGATGGACAACCAAAACAGTAATGAAATATGTAGCCAATTATTAAACAACCTAATAAAAAATTAACCAAATTGGTTGATCTATGTGATAAAAATATTCACAAAGAACAACACGTAGACTGAGCACTTTCGAATAAGAAAAGAGTAATCAAGTTTCCTTTCATCTTTTGAGGGTCGGGAGGGATGAAGAAAATAGAGAAAAAAATTATACAGAGCACTTCCCTGTTCCCCCCCTAGTTCCTCTTTAAACCATTACAAGGTTTCCTATTTCATGCATGAATGGAAGGATAGTGGCAGAATCCTAGATTTGTTATCCCAATCAATGGTGACCACAGTTTGACTTTCTGAACTACTCAAAGAAAATTATGCCTCACGACAAAACAACTAATTCCAAAAAAATTCTGGAGCATTATGGGAGAAGATTTGTAATGATAAAGATAAGATTATATGTTAAAAGAAGAAAAAAATGAACATGAAAATCAGGATCCTTCTCCTTTCATAATAAGATCTAGACTATTATTTACACTCCATACCTCAGAAAAAAAAAATGAAGTAGGTTATGAAGTATAATCGGGATGCCATTGTCAGAATTGTCAACACAATCTCAATGAAAGCACCTCCCTATTAAATAAAAGCAATTATTAGAATACAAACTTAAAAGGGTGACATTGAGAAATACCTCAATCTCATAGATTGGAAATGAGAGTGTATGATTAAACATACATCGAGTAGTTGATGCCTGTCATAATTGCATATGTTGTGGAAGACATCAATCAACACAAAACAAATGGCTGCTAAAGAAACGTACTGTAAACCCATAACAAAATTTTGATATCAATTAACTCAAATAAAAGTTTACTGAAAAGGACACCAACAAAAACAAATCAAGGACATGATCACTCACAATGAAAAAAAAAATATATTGTCAGGTCCGTCATCTCCAACTGTAGAAGACACTTGTAAGAGAAAGCACAGGATAGCTCATTTTAAATGGATCAAGCCAAACTCAAATAAATTGATGAAACAAAGAAAGCACAATAGAAAATTAATAAATTAACCAAGATCTAATCAGTTCCTGAAAACAAGGAACTGCAACAAAGAAATGCATCCCCCATCCTCGTCTTGATCCTCGCTCCCCCACTTTTAATTCCTACAAGGTGCTATTTTCAGCCTCCCAACATCTTTGAACATATACCTCTCGATACAGTGTTAACATTTCCAGAATTTCATGATTTCAAAAGGATTACACACAAATACATGTATGATGACAAAGTGATGATATACATATTAAAAGACCATAGTTTTAATAAATGATAGATTTATGGAACTACCATGCTTTCTCGACATGAATCTCAGTGCGCCAGATTACATGATGGACAATTTATTGCAAAAGATGCAGGAATTATAGTATGGGTCTGCTGTCCCCACCAACAAAGCAATTCATATCCATTGTTACCAAACCATAAGATGCACAGTGCAGATAATGAGTTTATCATGGTCTTAAAAGGTTAAAATTCACTTAAGAGAAAAACGTTATAGGCACTTCAATCATGTTTGGCAAAGACAACCAAATAGTTTTTGTGTTCATATTCCCTTGAAATTGGCAGTAGAATGGAAGTATTTAACTAATAAATAAAAGTGTAAAATCCCAGCTACTGTACCTTTGAATTGATGAATCGATATGCTCGATCATCTCACAGTTTTTATATTGTTCTAGATCCTCTAAAAATCTAACCATACCATCTTTTTGGTTGATTGTTGCATATATCTCACCATCTTCGATCTACAGTTTGAAATGAAATTGTTAATTTAAATTATGGTATGAGATACAGGAGCACACTATTAGTGGTCTTTCTACTTCCAGTATTTTGCAATAAATTGATCATACAAAAAATAAAAGGAAAGATATTTATGAAACTGCTGTAAGCTTAGCATCAAGGATAATTGCATAGGAAACTACCATTTGAAGCACATGCATCTCAGCCTCTTTAGAACTGCTAAGTTGAACAATTTTGGCTATGTCTTGGAGGGAAATAGTCAAATACATTTGGGACATCTCTGAATGTTTCTCTTATACATGGATGACATGACTTGCTTCACCAGTCCAAGATTATTGTCCTGAAAAAGAATACAAAGCCTGTTTTAGATGATGATGAATAGATCTTAAATTTGTCTCACTATGTGTAAATGTGAAATGTATAACTGTAGGCTCACACTTTCAAACATCTCTCTATTTGTCTGAATGTATTTCTCTAACTCTGAAACTTTTCCACTGCTATAACTACTTGCTACTTTCATATAGGGCTGCTCAAAGGGTAAAAGAAAGTTTGTAAGACAATAGAACCCAAAAACTTCATAAAAAATATGAATGCAGAATTCTGCATGTAGAGACACAAACACTGTTGATGGAAACAACAAATATTTCATCAAAAATAGAAAAGAAAAAAGAATACCATTTATTCCATTTGATGAATGTAAGATAACCAAAGAGATTGATATGGTACATTACATTTTAAAATAGATTCAACCTAACATATCCATGGTGAAAGCAGCTTTTATCCAAGCAAATTAGAATAGAATTTTATCACTGGAAGCTGGGTAGTTCTATGATAAAATTAGTTTCCATACATAAGATAATACAATTTAAGAAAGGATAGTATTTTTAAGCACGCCTAAAAAGGGGAGAAGTAAAAAAAATTTTTGCAATTGTGGTGCTATTGTTTTTGCAATTGTGGTGCTATTGTTTCTGCAAGCTATGTTACATATTCAGGTAAAAAACTTCTATTGTTTCCGAGTAGTTCTATGTATTTTTAAGCTGGGTAGTTCTATGTATTTTTAAGTGCACCTAAAAAGGGGAAAGGAAAAAAAAGTGCTTCATTTCCACACACGCCACACTATCCACTTAGTTGTTGTGGTTCTATTGTTTTTGCAAGCTGTGTTAGAGATTCAATTAAACAACTTCTGAAATTTTTTTGTCTTGGACACAAATGATAATTAAAGTATTAATGTTTACACTATAAATCAACAATCAATTTTGCTTGCAACGTACAGCTTACAAGTTATAATCACCTGTTTTGGAAATATCAAGGGAAAATGGAGGAATAATTGAGAAAAATTACCTCGGCACAAATTCTCCCAACAAGATACAGTCCTCGCAAGGTCTCTGCACCTAGAAGAATTGCATCACTCTGTGAAGCAACAGAATAACCATAGAATAACACTTCTATTAGTTTTTGCAATTGTGGTACTATTGTTTTTGCAAGCTATGTTACATATTTAGTTAAAAAACTTCTATTGTTTCTGGGTAGTTATATGTATTTTTAAGCTGGACAGTTCTATGTAATTTTTAGCGCACCTAAAAAGGGGGGAAAGGAAAAAAAAAAGTGCTTCATTTCCACACAAGCCACACTATCCACTCAATCGTTGTGGTTTAGTTTTTGCAAGCTGTGTTAGAGATTCAGTTAAACAACTTTTGAAAAAAAAAATTGTCAAGGACACAAATGATAATTAAAGTATTAATGTGGACACTATAAATCAACCATCAATTTTGCTTGCAACGTACAGCTTACAAGTTATAATCACTTCTTTTGGAAATATCAAGGGAAAATGGAGGAATAATTGAGAAAAATTACCTCGGCACAAATTCTCCCAACAGTAGAGATGGTCTCCACTGGATACAGTCCTCGCAAGGTCTCTGCACCTAGAAGAATTGCATCACTTCCTGAAGCAACAGAAAAACCACAGTATAACACTTCTATTAGTCTGGGATTTATGAAGCATATAATACTATCTAACTTACTGACCAAACTGGAGGAATGGGGTATCAAGACAGCTATAAGCAGGAGAGTAATACTCTCACTCGTGTAAGAAGCTAGCACATCATTATCCAAAACAAAAAGATACAAGCAACAAAGGTTACAGCAGGGAGCTTTTCAAACTGAAAATTACCATCCAATATTGCATTGGCAACATCAGTTGCTTCTGCACGAGTAGGTCTCAAATTCTCTGTCATACTATCCACAACACGAGTAACCACAGCAGGTTTTCCAGCCATGTTGCACTTAAAAACAGCAGTTTTTTGAAACAGAAACACCTATGAAATTCACAGAGCAAGACAGTCTAGTTGGATTATGAGTAGTATTAGAATATCCAGATTCAACTAGCACTAAACGCACATGCATGTTCACTGATGGTGTCAAAGCATATAGGAACAACATGCTAATGCCAACAGTTGGTTATCATATCTGTACGCATTGCCAGGATTGGGATCACGGGAAATTGAACCTTTTTAATGGCCTCCAAAAGCCACAAAGTTATCCCACTTAAAGCATGATATGTATACGACAAATAAAACCTACAAAAGAAAGATTGATGATACAGCAATGTTGTATGGTTGTAACAATTTAAAGAATTTTGCTGCATAGCACTTTCTCCATTTCCTTTCTAACTTCTCTATATTGCTATTATGCAATCCTTATTAACTCTAATATTTGATTATCACATGCTAACAAGCAATTCTAAGACCAGTGTATTTTAATTCCACATGTTTATGATAACTTACACATATGCAAGCTCATTAATCAGATTTCATAACTAACCTTCTCTGGTGGGAGATCTATCCCCAAATTTCCACGGGAAAGGATGACACCATCTGCTTCTTGTAGGATCTCATCAAAATGAGTTAATCAGTGAAAGAAATGCATTAGAAATAAGGAATCTGCAACCTATAATGGAATTTAAGCACGGGTATGATAAAGAATGGCATATGATAACATAATTATAAATCTCAACTCTACATTTTCAATTTTTGCAAAAATTTGAGTCTGGAAGAGGTCCCCAAGTTTAGAAAGAAATTCACGAGCCTGTATAAAAGGATGACCGACCATAATTGAAATGTTAAAGGGAAAGGGAGAAATATATCGATGTAGCAAAAAATTGTAAGGACCCAGAAAAGGGGAGAAGTCGAAGTAATTTACTTTACAATGAAAATAGATAATAGAAAAGAACTCTTAGATGGAAAATCCTTACATGACGAACATCTTCTGCATGCCTGGTGTATGAAAGTGAGAGGATGTCTATATATGTTGTTCCGAACACCCCATGAACTTATAACCTGATATTGATCATTAAAATTCCATCAAAGCATTAATGGGTAAGGAGAAATAGTTGGCATTTTTCCATTATAAATGATCGAAGCCAGCACTGATCAGTCAAACAAGAAAAGGTTATCACCAAGCATGATTCAATATAAGCTTTTATAACAACGATCGAGTAGAAATAAATACCTCTTTATCTTTATCAGTGAGAGTAGGCAGATTAATATGGATTTGAGAAACATCCAAAGTACATAGCAGTCCGCTCAGGGTAGCAGAGTTCTTTACCAAGCAAACCACATCTTCACCATTGACTTCAGCGACCTGCATCATCATGAAATTGAATTAAGCAGATTCTTCTTCTTTTTTGAAGTTGATGTAGGCCATTATGTTTTGAATACAGAGTCCCCTGGCTTGTTTGTACCAAGAACAGTTTTAGAGGGTGTTTGGGAGTGTGGTAGCGGTTGTTTTTTAAATAGCTTTTCATGCCAAAAAGTATGTCAATAATATTTTTTTATTTTTTAAAAATTATTTTTGACATCAGCATATCAAAACGATCCAAAAAATACAAACCGCACTTAATTTTAGCAAAACAAAAAAATAAAAAATTTTTAAATTTTTTTGAAAAGCAGGTTTGGCCGCAATGCCAAACGGCCCCTTAATTGAAATGGGTAGGCAGCTAGCAATAAATGTTACTGCTTATGGCATGTGAAAGATACGCCTAGCATGAAAAGTAGGTGACGTGACATGCCCTAATGAAGCTACTTACCTCTAGCCACACAGAAGTAGTTTCATTTGCTGTAAAGAGATATTGACCAATAAAAATGGTCTCTCCCTTTTTCACCGCCTGCAAAGGCCATATCAAATTAAAGTTACATGTCATAAATAAAAGTGTAAAAGCCTAGCTATTATGCATCTAAATTGATGAATTGATATACTCAATTATTTCATAATTTTTATATTATTCTGAATCTTTTAAGAATTTAACCATACTATCTTTCTGATTGATTGTTATATATATCTCACCATCTTTGATCTATAATTTAAAATAAAATTATTAATTTAAATTATAGTATGAGATACAGGAGTGCATTATTAGTAATCTTTCTACTTCCAGTATTTTACAATAAATTGATCATAAAAAAAAAAAAAAAAAAATATTTATGAAACTATTGTAAGCTTAGCATCAAGGATAATTGCATAGGAAACTACCATTTAAAACACATGCATCTCTGCCTCTTTAGGATTGCTAAGTTGCACAATTATTTCATCAAAAATAGAAAAGAAAAAAGAATACCATTTATTTCATTTGATGAATGTAAGATAACCAAAAAGATTAATATGGTAAATTACATTTTAAAATAGATTCAACCTAACTTAACCATGGTGAAATCAGCTTTTATCCAAGCAAATTAGAATAGAATTTTATTACTAGAAGCTCGGTAGTTCTATGATAAAATTAGTTTCCATGCATAAGACAATACAATTTAAGAAATGAAAGTTTTTTTAAGCTGTGTTAGAGATTTAGTTAAAGAACTTTTGAAATTTTTTTTGTCAAGGACACAAATGATAATTAAAGTATTAATGTGGACACTATAAATCAACAATTAATTTTGCTTGCAACGTGCAGCTTACAAGTTATAATCACCTGACACAAGGTTTTTAAATTTCTCTGAGCTATTGAAAAAGTGTACTTAGGGAGGTTGTTGAGAACTGCCAGCAACAACCAAAAAAACAAAAAAAAAAAAAAAAACAGAGAAAGAAAACATAAAATATTGTTTCAAAGAAATTAAGGGCGCCTCAGCACAACCACCATTATGACCATCACTGCCAAAGCCATGAGAGAGGCTCCCAGGGTCTTCTCAGTGGTAGATGATCCGGCATTTTCATCTACGGCATCGGGTGTGTGCTCTGCGGATGAAAAGCTAAAAATCTTCTTGAAGTAAGCAGATACATTTGTCACCATGTCAACCACAGTAAGCTTAACGTTATTGATGACATCCATGAGCCCAGTTCGAGAGTTTCCAGTTTCACTTTCATCATCAGATAATTCTGTAAGCTTCTTTGAAGATACTGCTGCATCTTGAGAGTCAGTATATCCAACAGACTCATTATCTGCAACATATTCCTTATCTGCAACAGATTCCTAGGCTTCAGAGGCAAAACAGAAGGACATAGAAAATAGGAATATAAAAAATAACAAGAAAGACGAGTGGATTGAAAGACAAAAGGGTACACTTTCTTGCATTCTGTGACTGGAGCAATTCCTGAAGGGCTTCGTTTTCCCAAACTGCATTCCAGACATTTGGATCAGAGGCAAGGGCAGCAACCACAGTCTGAGCATAATACTAAAACCAGTGAACTACAGTCCCATAGGCTGATTTCATCAATCAAACGACAGGGTATGTTGGATGCAATGATAGAACATGTGAAAATACACTTCAAAATGTTCAAGAGGCCTTGAAGATCCAATCAAATTAAAAGCCCTCAGGTATTATATATGGGGCTTATAATTTATAAAACAAAACGGTACATCAGTTATATATTCTCGGCATGGTCCAGGCCCTGAGAAATCACAGGGGTTTTTTAAATGCATTAACAGCTTAGTGTTCTTAAAGTTAAGCTAGAAAAATAATTGCGACTACCGATACCAAGCATCATCAACCACAACAAAAACATAATTGAAGCTTAATTTAATTCTGTATGAGCAAAAAACATTTACACATATTTGTGCAACTACAACTCTATTGTCAAATTAATTCACCATGAATACAAAATAGTCTAAGCAATAGGAGGAAAGAAAAGGAAAGAACAACTTGAAGGGGGTGAGAGATATATCAGAACCTGAATTTTAGGACTTTCATTAAGCAATGAAAATGCCTGCATAGCATATTTTGGCACAACGTGAGTAGATTGTCAAAGTGGACAAACATATTCTAACTAGATCACATACATTGTGAAGAAGCTCCAGTGCTTTTTGAAAATGCTTTTGTCCAATACATCATCCCCCTGTCATGATGTCAAATGTCAGATGCATTCAAAGAAATTCCTCATCTAAATACAAGAGATGAAAATTGGTTGCAAGATGCTTAAATGATTTGTATCTAGGTGAGGTAAAGGTTATGTCACCATCAAAAGTAGGAAACTCCAACGTGTTTTCATGTGCAATTGTTTGCGATGCTTGTTTACATGATTTCGACTCACAGGTTTTGGACTTATACAGCAAGCCCATTAAAGTCTCCTCCATGGGAGTACACTTGACAACCATGCAGATGTTCTAACATCATCTTAGCTACAAAATAATCCTGCCATTTTCAATTACATTATCATCCCAAAGCGAAAAGATACTAACTCTATTCATTAGACAAGCACAAATTATTAAGTTTCTAGTTTATGAAATTAATTGCTAAATTAAATTACATAATGAAACAGTCAATTAGAAAGCAGACACAACAAAAGCAACTCACTCACTCATAATAATAGAGAAAAAAGTCCCGTGGCTGATCAACCTAAAAAATATCATCCTCCAGAATGGAAAGACCAGTTTTATAGCACTTAGCCAACAAACAAAGTTGAAGAAAATCCGGATGCAAAGCAGTCACATGTTTAGAGGAAGATCGTAGTTTTTTCACAGCTTCCAGCAAAGGGGCCACACCTCGCATTGGTACTTCAAGCATTAAAACTTGGTCTTTGAATCTCTTACTAACAGCTATTACTGCCAACTCAAAAAGATTAGTTAGCATCAACTAAGTAAATAGAAAAAACAACATTATAATCACACACATTTTAAATTTAATCCAGGGTAAACAAAAATAAAATACACTTTTCCGACGCCAAACAAATCTGGTCTGCAACACAACAAGTGAGAAACCTGGAAAGGATCAAAACCAGTCTTCTCACTTGCTCATTGGTAACCGGCCCAGAAGTGCATGCCTCTCTGCCACCCATTCACCACTTATAAATAAGTAAATAAATACATACACAATTATATATAAAAATAAAAATAAAAAACCACAAAAGTAACTCATTAATTCTCTAAACCCAAACCAACATAATACTCATACCCTTCTTCTTCTGATTTCAAAACTTCGTCTTTCTTAAATTTCAACAACCATCCATTTCTAACACAATGAACCCTAAAACTTCCAAAACTTCTTTCTTCTTCTTTTTAACAATAAAACTATATCACAGTGAATGTATTTTTTTTAAAGAAAAAATAAAGAATAATGCTGCGACTCACAAAAAATAAAGATAACCGAGTGAGTGAAGAGTCGAGTCGAGCTGTTCAAGAAAAGCCAAAAGCCGAGTCGACTCATTGTGTAGCACCTCATCTGCTTTCTTCAAGTGAATCTATAACAAACCTAAATCCACCGCGTTGCTTGATAGCCCTTGGATTTGCGCCACCAACGATTCTACCGTCGCCATCTTCTGTCTCTGTTTATTCCTTCTTTTTTTTGTTCTTTCTTTTTCAATCAATTACAAAAACAAATAAATTTGTTTGAGAGAGAGAGAGAGATTTCACAAGGCTTTTTTAAGCATGAAATTATCTTCTGCCTATCTATGTACGATCCAAAATCTGAAAATATTCCATGCTTTTTTAAGCAGGAAATTAAAAATAAATAAATAAATAACAGTTTCCAAGATTAAAAAATAAATGCTTAAAAAAACTAACAACTGCTAACTAGGGTTTCAACTTCCAGAAATTTACAGAATATACAAAAATCGGAGTCTCAAACCCTAAGTTCTAAGTAATAAATACAGGCACTAAAACCACGGCGTAACGGAGCAAGATTAGCAAGAAAACTTACAAAATTGTCACTCCATCGACTAGAAAGGGGTTTGGCTTGAAGAAGAAGATGAGGAGTAGTGGAGGACTTGGTTTAAGCGGGCGAGTTAATGGTTTAGGTGTTGGGTGGGTGCACAGGTTAAGACCGTTGAGCAAAGTGCTCCAGCGGTGTGTTTTAGCGTTGGGATTGTGGTGTGTCTCTATCAGATGCTTTGACATGTCTTCCTCTTCCACTAAGTTCTTGACCGTTGTCGCTGCATAATATGATCCAAGAAATCCTTCCTCTTCGCTACATACCTCTACTTTGTCTCCACCGTGGAACTCCATTATTGTTACAGAATTTAATAGGCAAAGAAAGAGGAACTTGAAAGATCAAGGAATTTTTTTTCGTGTACTGTAAATCAAAATCAATGAAGTGGAAGTGTAACAGACGGGTTGTTTTTTAACGTTACTCTTTTCCTGCAGGGAAGAGGATTGTGATGTCGATTTGATTTTTCTAGGCTGTTAACGGATAGTTTTCTTTTTTATTTCTAAAGTACTAAAGGGATCCTCATGAATCTAATACCCATGTGATAAAAATATTTTAATTTTAATACAGATACGTGCTCTTTTTATGTCATTTTGAAGGAAAAAGTTTTACTCTGGGGTATTAAATTAATTAATTAATAAGAACTCTAAAATGTAGGTTTTTTATTATAGTAGGTTTTTTTTTTTGTTTCTTTTTTTTTTTTACATGTTTTTTTCTCTTTTTTTTTTACATAAAATTGACTTCTTCTTCTTCTTCTTCTTCTTCTTCTTTTTTAATTTTTTTCCAAAATTATCTTTTCTGATTTTTTTTAAATATTAAGCTGGTTAAAAAATTAACTATGTAGTTTTTTAAAAAAAATATTGTGAATTGCTATAATATTCTTATATATTGTATTTTTTTTCTTTTTATGATTTATTTATTCTTTTTTTTTTCAAAATGGTCTTTGTAGATTTTATTTTTTTTATATTAAGTTGATTGAGAATTTAGCTTTGTAGTTTTTTTTTTAAAAAAAAAAACAATATGAATTGCTACAGTGTTTCCCCTACATAGTTTTTGTTTTGCTTCAGTGTTTCCCCATATATTTTTTTAAAAAAATTATCTTTATCGAATTTATCTTTTCAATATTGACCTGACAGATAATCTAGCTTTAGCTTTCCCCACATATTTTTTTATTTTTTTATTTGTTTTTTTTCAAAATTGTCATTTTTTACATATTTTTTTTTTTTCAAAATTATTTTTGTTGATTTTATCTTTTTACTATTGAGCTGGTTGAAAATTTAGTTTTTTGGTTTTTTTCTTTAAAACACTGTAGCTTTCCCCGTGTGGTTTTTTTTTCGCTTTTGTTTCCTTTTTTTTACATGCTTTTTTTTTTCATTTTTTTAACCCAAAATTGACTTCATTTTTTTTAAATAGTCTTTGTCGGTTTTATTATATATTGAGCTAGTTGAAAACTTAGCTTTGTAGCTTTTTTCAAAAAAATAAAAAGCACTGTGGATTGTTACAGTGTTTCCCTTACATGGTTTTTGTTTAGCTACAGTGTTTTCCTCACATGTTTTTTTAAATTATCTTTGTCGAATTTATTTTTTCAATATTGAGTTGGTTGAGAATTTAGCTTTAGCTTTAGCTTTCCCCATGTTTTTTTTTTTGTTTTTTTAAATTTTTCCCAAAATTGTCTTTCTTCTTTATATTTTCTCTTTTTTTTCATAATTATTTTTGTTGATTTTATTTTTTTACTATTGAGCTGATTGAGAATTTAATTTTTTTATTTTTTTATTCAAAACACTAGATTGCTACAGTGTTTCTCTACATAGTTTTTTATTAAATAATTTTTCTTTCAGAATTATCTTTGTCGATTTTATTTTTTTCATATTAAGCTGATTGAGAATTGAGCTTCGTAGTTATTTAAAACATTGTAGATTGCTACAGTATTTTCCCACATGATTTTTGCCTTGCTACAGTGTTTCCCCACTGGTTTTTTATCGATATTTTTTTTTCAAATATGTTTTTGTCAAATTTATTTTTTTCATACTGAGCCGATTGACAATTTACCTTTTTTTCCTTAAAACATCATTGATTGCTACAGTGTTTTCCCATATGATTTTTTTTGTTATGTTTTCTTTTTTTAAATTGTCTTTGTTGTTTTTATTGTTTTTAATATTGAGCTGGTTAAAAATTACAACTATAAATTTTCACATGAAACACTATAGATTGTTATAGTGTTTCCCTGCATGTTTTTTTTTCCTTTCATTTTTTTTATATTTGTCAAAATTATCTTTATTGATTTTTTTTAATATTGAGCTGGTTGAGAATTATAATTGTATATTTCCTCACAAAACACTATAGATTGCTACAATGTTTTCTTAAATGATTTTAATATTGTGCTGGTTGAAAATTTAGCTTTAACTTTCCCCAAATGTTTTTTTTTTCTATTTTTTTATTATTTGCTTTTTGCTTTTTTTTTCCTTCCAAAATTGTCATCTTTTTTTTTTCAATTTTTTTGTGTTTTTTTTCATAATTTTTTTTTGTCGATTTTGTTTTTTTAATATTGAGGTTAATTCTAGGTAAACCCGTCATTTTTTTTTTCTATTTAGTTATCAATCTTTCATGATGCGAATCCCAGGTTTTATGGGATAACCTGATTTAAAGGGTTAACCCAATTAATTCAATTTCTTTTTCTTCATTAGTTTTTTCCTTCCTATTGATTTTTTTTCTTTGTTTTTTTATTAATCTATTTAATTATCACACTTTTATGACACGACCTTATAGCTAGACCCACATCCAATATTCTTGGGTCTGGTGTTGCAGCCAGGCTCACTTAAACTTGGGTCATGTAAGTTTAATGTTACTATTAATATTATAAATATTACTCTTATGTCAGGTGTTACAGCCAAACCCTAGGTTTTTTTTCATAATTATTTTTGTTGATTTTATTTTTTTACTATTGAGTTGATTGAGAATTTAGTTTTTTAATCTTTTTCTTTAAAACACTAGGTTTTATAGTGTTTCTCTACATGGTTTTTTATTAAATAATTTTTTTCAGAATTATCTTTGTCGATTTTTTTTCTTCATATTAAGCTAATTGAGAATTTAGCTTTGTAGTTATTTAAAACACTGTAGATTGCTACAGTGTTTTTCCACATGATTTTTGTCTTGCTATAGTGTTTCCCCACATGTTTTTTTTTATCGATGTTTTTTTTCCAAATATGTTTTTGTCAAATTTACCTTTTTCATATTGAGCCGGTTGACAATTTAGTTTTTTTTTCTTAAAACATCGTTGATTGCTACAACGTTTTCCCATATGATTTTTTTTTTATGTTTTTTTTTTAAATTGTCTTTATCATTTTTATTGTTTTTAATATTGAGCTGGTTAAAAATTACAACTGTAGATTTTCTCATGAAACTCTATAGATTGTTATAGTGTTTCCCTGCATGTTTTTTTTTCCTTTCGTTTTTTTTTTGTATTTGTCAAAATTATCTTTGCTGATTTTTTAAACTATTGAGCTGGAAGAGAATTATAATTATATATTTCCTCACAAATCAATATAGATTGCTACAGTGTTTTCTTAAATGATTTTAATATTGAGCTGGTTGGAAAATTTAGCTTTAACTTTCCCTACATGTTTTTTTCTATTTTTTTATTATTTGCTTTTTGCTTTTTGCTTTTTTTTTTCTTCAAAAATTGTCATCTTCTTTTTTTCATTTTTTTGTGTTTTTTTTTCATAATTATTTTTTTAATTTTATTTTTTTAATATTGAGCTGGTTGAGAATAAAACTTTGTAATTTTTTCCTTTAAAATATTGTGGATTGTAACAATTTTTTTATATGATTTTTTTCACAAATCCACGATAATGCACAAGCATGCCACAAGCCCGCGGCATCGCGCAGGCATGTCACGCCTTTTACTAATATATTTACTTATTAATATATTATATTATTATATTATAATTATAATAATAATTATTATTATATTATATAACTGTTTTTTTCTTTTTAATTTTTTTAATGATTTTTTTTGTTTGATTTAGTTTGTTAATGTTAATTTTTTTTTATTTAGTTATAAGATTTTCATGATACGAATCTCGGGTTTGATAGGTTAACCTGATTTGATGAGTTATTTTTTTCATTTAGTTTAGTTTGTGAAAGTTAATTTTTTTTTCTATTTAATTATCATACTTTCATACTTTTATGACACGTATCCTGGGCTTAACGGGTTAATTTGGTATGATGGGTTAACCCAGTTAATTCTGGGTAAACCTGTCATTTTTTTTTATTAAGTTATCAAACTTTCATAACGCGAATCTCAGGTTTTACGGGATAACCTGGTTTAAAGGGTTAACCCAATTAATTCAATTTTTTTTCTTTTTCTTCATTAGTTTTTTCATTCCTATTGATTTTTTTCTTTGTTTTTTTTAATTAATCTATTTAATTATCACACTTTTATAACACGACCTTATATCTAGACCCACATCCAATATTTATGGGTCCGGTGTTGCAGCCAGGCTCACTTAAACTTAGATCATGCAAGTTTAATGTTATTATTAATATTATAAATATTACTCTTAGGTCAGGCGTTGCAGCCAAACCCAAGATTTTTGGGTATAGCTTTACAAAAAAACCCAAGATTTTTAAATTTTTGTTTTTTTTATGCAAAAAAAAAAAAATTTAACCCTCGACATCGCACGGGTCATGTATCTAGTTTAATCTAAGATTCATGAGTTGACAAATAAATTAAGTTTATCATAAAATGATATTATTTTAAAAAATAATTAAAAATAAAAATTCTTTAAATTTATAATATTAGAATCTCATTGTAGTTTGACTAATCAATATCCATTTGTATTCAAAATAAAGCTCATTTAAATTAGGTTTTGAGTTGACTTTCTAGACCATATCAACCTAATGAACCAAAAAAAAGGTCTAAACCACTAAAACAAACCGGAAAAAATATTGCATCCTTGATATATATCTAATTTTTTTAGGTTATATCAAGGCTTAAAACAACCACTATAAGACTCCTCTCATCTAGTGAAACTCGTTGACACCAATTTTAACATTTTTTTTTTATGGTTGGGATCGTCACTAACAAAGAGATTTCTCTCTCTCTCTCTCTCTCTCTCTCTCTCTCTCTCTCTCTTCCAAAATCTAACGACTCATCTTTCCACTTCTATGAAAAAATTACTGAAAAAAAAAGATTCTAGTACCAAGATGCTTTTTTAAAATACATTAAAAGGACCAGCCACCTTAAACACAAACCATTCCCTGCGCCAACAGACAATTAGGCAAGTAATGCTCTCTTCCTCAAATCATGGATACTTGGGATCCAATTGTTCATTGTCAC